>CM053583.1:372219017-372240141 GCA_028627135.1 Pseudochirops cupreus | reverse complement strand
ATGCTGATATGGTTATTAATCACAAAATGTAACAGGCTCTCTACATAAGAAATATAGCTAGAGCATTTATTTAAATACCAGAAAACTGAGTCCCAAAACCAGAAAGTCAAAGCCAACACAGTAGTTATGAAGTTGGCACATGTAGTTAAAGTAGTAAACACCCACATTCTCAAGCCTTCAAAACAGGACAGGCTACCTCGGGCAAAGATCCTCCTCTCCTCACTCATGACAACTGCTCAGCGTCCAGGCAGCTTGCTCCCAGCAGCTCCGGCCCCTCCACAGTCCTCAGCAGGAGTTCTTAGCAGAGATTCTGGGCAGCTCAAAGAAAAAAGAGTTTGCGCTGCAACTGTAGCTGCTGCCTCTGCCGCTGCTGAAGCAGCACCGTAGGGAGACTAGCTTGGTTCTGGCGTTCTCTTGCTCCACGCTTTCCTGCTACGTCAGCAAGTTCAAGGGGCATGGAAGATCTTCAAATCCCAGTATCATTACACTTTGCTAGTTCCTCTCCCTCCCCAGATTACCTTACATTTACTCATGTATAAATATGTTGTAGTTTTCCAGTAGGTTGTAAGCCCCATAAGGGCAAAGTTGGTGGTGTTTTGTGCTTTTTGTTTTGTTTTGCCTTGTATCACTCAATAGACACTGGAACTGTGGAAGTTGAAGACTTGAGGCTGTAGGGGTACTTTGGAGGAGAGTGATGTGTTTGTTCAAAGTCACTATTGAGCACTCACTGTGTTCTATACTTGTTAAGGGATAACTTGCTCTGAGTCTCTAAGAGCGCAGAGTTAAACAAGAGTTTTTAGATAAGCTGAACAAATTTATCTATCGTGGAACAAATACTGTTTTTAGGGAAGAAACAGAGGAGTACACCAGCATGAATGTCTGCATACTTAAGTATAGAACAAGATACAAATGGAGTTCACTCACAGTGTTGAAGGAGGGTGCAGGGAAGTAGTATATTGGGAAGATTCCCTTTTTGAAAGAAAGGAAGAACATGGTTGGTGAAAAGAAAAAGGTATTCCAAGTGGGAAGCATGGGTTGAATAGAGATTGAAGCAAGCTTGTTTGAAGATGACAAATTTGGGAAATGGATGGAGTTGTTCTAGGGTATTGGGATACCAGATAGTACCAATTTAGAGGTGGTTAAGTTGTTTTTCCTTCACATCTGACTCTCCTTGACCCCTATTTGGGGTTTTCTTGGCAAAGATACTGGAATGGTTTGTCATTTCCTTCTCCAGTTCATTATACAGATGAGGAAACTAAGGCAAATAGGGTTAAATGACTTACCCAGAGTCACAGAGCTAGTAAAAGTCTGGGACTGGATTTGAACTCAGATCTTCCTGACTCCAGGCCGAGAGTTCTAGCCACTGTACCACCTAGCTGCCACTCTTATATATTTTATTTTATGCACTTAAAAACATCCTGACAAGAAACTCATCAGATTGTCAAAGGGATCCAGGACCCAAAAGGGTTCAAATAAATCCCTGCATTTGATGGTCTGGAGGGTGTTTCTAGCCCTCGTCATCCTATGACATGATTGATTATTTACAGATTTTTTTTTCTGATATCTCTGTGTAAACTAACTTAGAAATAGCCTAAGGAGTGGGGTAGTCACAGTTGGCCAGATGTGAAGTAATGACCTGAACTATGTTTGGTAGCTTTTGAAATGAAAAGTCAGAAGATTTGAAACTTGAATTTATTATTCAAAACTTTAGAATAGTTTTCTCACATGAATCAATAGAAAAGGGTAGTAGTAAATTTGATTTGGTGGCAGGGGGGAGGGACATGCTATTAAAAGAAGTTTGTAAGTTTAGAACTGGTTTAGAATGAGAAAAATCTGACCTCTTTTTATAAATTAAGAAATGGGAGGTTAAAGAAATCCCATGATTGGCCCTGTAGCAAGAGACAGTGGGATAGAGCCTGAGAGGCCTGGTCTGCATCTTCTATTGCCTGCTCAGAGATGCTGTGTTCTAGAGAATGTGTGGTAGGTAGAGACTACTATTGTAGCCGCTGGCATAGGAGAAAGACAACTGGACTTGGAGGCAGAAAAGACCTTGATTCAAGTCTTTGTTTTGGTAACTCTGTGGCTCTGTGCATGTCACTCTACTTACATCTCTTACCACCTAGAAAAAGGTATTTTTTCCAGTCTCCCAGGGTTGCTGTGAGATAAAAGCGTATCATAAGTTGTGAAGTGCTATATGCATTTGGGTTATGATTATTCTTCTAAGAGTTATATGAACTGGAGAGTGTTAGTTTACTGTCTTTGGTCTGTTTGTCCCCATAGCCAGTGGAATTGGACTGAGTCATCTAAAGCTTCTTCCAGCTTTAGTTTTACTACTTGAAGTAGTCAACTGCTTGTGGTTATACCATGATTCCTCCTATCTTCTGGTTAGTAAGTATGCATTTAAGTGCTTACTGTGTGCCAGGCACTGGCCTAAGTGCTGGGAAGCTTAAGAAAAGGCAAAAGACTGCTCTTAAGGAGTTTATAGTGTGCTGGGGGAGACAAAATGTAAACTGCTCCTTACAGTGAGTCTGTCAAGAAGGATAAGTTCTGTGTTAAGGATAAGGACTAGACCTGTAATTTCATTAGTGCAGAATGCTTTCTTTACCGATACAGGGTGGTACCTCCTCTGAGACTTAGAGAGGTTACTCGGCTTGCTTGGGTCACTTGGCCAATATGTGTCAGAGGACTAGCTCTCTATCAGAGAGCTAATTTTGTCTTCTGTGACAAAAGATTTAATTCTTTATCACCATTGGTGCACATCTCTCCTTTTTTGAGTCATAGTCAGCTAAGTCACTTTTTGAGTAATTTCTCTTTTACCTATATGTTAATTTTCTGGCTTCCTTCCTTGATTAAGATTCAAGCATTTAAATGTATACTTTGTTTATAACATTGTACTAGGTGTTCAATGAAATACAAAGTGCAGGTCCCTGACTTTATGGTTTGGTAGGAAAATGATGCATGCAGTAAGATGGTAGGCCCTTACAGCTAAATTCAGTCAACATTTATTAAATACCCATTATGCGCCAGGTACTTTGGAGCTGGAATACCAAGACAAAAAAGAGGCATAGTCCCTGGTCCCAGGGAGATAGCATTCTATATGTGTTAACTATCTTATGTGTTTAAGATGGTTTTGAACAATGATGTTAATAAGCTTCTGGGCTAAACAATGACTTAGAAGACCACACATTAACATTATCTGTATTTTACTATATTTTTTTTATTTATTTTGTTAGACATTTCCCAATTCCATTTTAATCTTGATCTGAGAAACATTTGGGACTTTTGTGAGTTTGACAGAAGTCTGGAAAAGATAGGTTGGAACCTGGTTGTAAAGGGCTTTAAATGCCAAAAAAGTCCAATTTGTATTTGATTCTAGGGGCAATAGGAAGCCACTAGAACCCTTTGAACATAGTAGTGAACATGTTCTAATCTGTGCTTTAGGAATATTACTTTGACAACTATGTGGAGGAAGGATAGATTGAAGCAGTAGAAGAAGGTGGTTTGGTAGATCTGGAGTTAAAGAATTGACAAGATTTTTCAACCTGTTGGATGTGTGGGGTGAGAAAGCATTTAGTGCCTGGGTTACTAGAAGGATGCTCTGGATCAGAAGTGTATATGTGTGTATGGGGGGGGAGGTTAATGATAATGAGCATGACTTTACATTTTAAAGAATGAGTAGGAATTCTGGGATGGGAGAACCCTTCAGGCTCATGAAATAGCCTAAGGGAAGGTAAAGGTGAATTTGAAGATCTTCACTGCCCCCATAGGCGAAATGTAATCACTTGGACCCTGTGGTGGGTGGAGCTTGCTCAAGGGTGGAGGGCAGCCCACCTGAAGCTGGGAGTCAGAGCAGTTAGAGGTAGAGGGAGGAGAGAACAGCACTTAAGGAGACTGCTAGGCCTGTGAGTGTTTGCCCCCTACTGTGACAGCTAGGCCTGTGAGTGTTTGCCTCCTGCTGTGACAGCTAGGCTTGTGAGTGTTTGTAGGAAGGCTAAAGGATAGTGCGGCTCCCTGCCATGATATGGTTTATTGGCTTCTTTGTTACTATGATGGATTTGGCTTTCTGTTGTCTGAATAAATGTTTTGCTTCTGCCTTCTATATGGAAGGTCTGTTATATTTTGCGATTCAGAACTATGCCGGTTTATATATAGTTGCCCTCAGTGCTGTGAATATTGCATTGGTGCTACAAGGTAGAAAGGGAAGAAATGCATATGGGGATGATACAGTTTTGTTTGACTGGAGCATCTAGAGGAGACTAGCACAGGAGAAGGGAGATTGTATGGTAGGATTTCTCTCTGTGGCTCCTCTATTCTCCAAGTATATTCTTGCATTTATTTATTCCTACATGCTTGACTTTTTTTTCTCTGTTGCCTTGATGTTTCTACCTTTCTGAAAATGATTTCCACCCTTGAGAGTTCAATATTTTTCCACTTTCTCTATTGTATCTTTTCTACACTCTCTCCCCTCCCCCCCCACATGCCCACCTTAACCCTTTATCTCTACTTCTCCCAAGAGGCAGGATGATGGATCCAGAGGTGTCAAACCCAAATAGAAGTGGAACCCTGTGGGCTGCATATTGACTGTGTTGTATATTTTGTTAAAATGTTCCCGTTGTAGAGTTTTGCCTGTCATATTTAGACTCTGGGCTTTGAGTCATGAATACCTGAGTTCAGGTTCTGTTATGTGAAATGGAGAATGCCACTTAATCTTCTCTAGACCTCTACTTTCTCCTCTTTAAATGGGGATAATAATATCATCTACTCCACAGTGTTTTTTTGAGGATGAAATAAGATAATGTATTTAAAGTGTTTTGCAAACTTTAAAGCACAATTTTTATTTTATTAGCTTTTTGGAGGGGGGAAGGCAGGGCGATTGGGGTTAAGTGACTTGCCCAAGGTTACACGGCTAGTAAGTGTTAAGTGTCGGAGGTCGGATTTGAACTCAGGTCCTCCTGACTCCAGGGCTGGTGCTCTATTCACTGGGCCACCTAGCTGCCCCTAAAGCACAATTTTAATGTCGGTTGTGGAAAGTTATTACTTGCCAAACAATACAAGTGTATGCTAACTTTTGTGTTCATATTTATTCTAACTGGATTTTAAATTTCTTTGTTTTCTCAGTCCTTCCACACCCTGTGTGCTTGTGGTTAGCATTCAGTATTTTGTTCAGATGGTTTAGAAGACAAAAGTGCTAAACTGTGATAGACAAAATGCAGTAATTCAGAATACCTTGCTTGATGAATCATATATTTGTCCTGATCACACAGATGATACATACTTGTTATGAACAAACACGAATACCTGTTAGAACTATAACAATATGTGTACTTTTCTTTAGTCCATGGCAGAAACAAAATATCCCTAATTGTCACATTATTGAAAATGTTACTTTTCTTTCCATTAATTTTTTTTTTGTTCAAGTAGATGGTTCTTGTTGGTCAGCCAGTGTATTTGCAGACAAAACTATAGAACTTATCTTTCCCTCCAAATCCTGCCCTGCTACTTTTTCACTTGACTTCTGGAACCCCATCTTCCTGACTACCCCCACCCTCACTTTTGCTGTATGTTTGGTTGCCATGATCTATTTTAATAACCGAATTTCATTTCTAATCTCTTCCCTCTGCTCCTGCAGCCCCTTAGGTTTAGGCTATATCCCTTCTTACCTGGGCTCTTATAACCTGCTGATTAGTCTGCCTACTACTCATTTACACCTTGCTCTCTGCTTTCTTAGTGATCATCTACAATTCTACATGTACTTCTTTAATCAAGTTACTTTTCTACTCACTTTCAGGGACCACTCTCACTTCTTATAAATTCTTTAATAAAGAAGCCTTTCTGATCTTCCCCCTGGCTGTTCTTTTCCTCTGATGATATTGTTTAGTAATTTAAGGAAGCTCTCAGAGGACAGGGATAGTTTTCTGGTTTTATCTTTGCACACTCAGCATCTGGCACAGCCCATTCTGGAGCTTGTTGGATTGTAGTCAAGATAAATCACTTCCTTGTGCCAGTGTATGAATCCAGCCTTATTTCAAGTGTTCCCCTTCATCACGCATTCCAGATAAACCAGGTTATTTTTCATCCCCTCTTACTGTCTCTTCTGTGCTTTGTGCCCACCATGGATGTGCAGTATGCATTGAATGATCACTTTTCCTACCCTAAAGTCTCTGCTTTCCTTCAAGGGTCAACTTGACATGCTGTTTCTTTGGAGTCTTTTCTCTGATATCTCTCCCTGACCAAAGTGATCTCTAGCCTCAAATTTCACATGGGGTTTTGCTTGGTTTTCACCTCTGTACTTAATCTCATTCTTTTATATGTTTTGTGAACTGGCTTTACATAGCACACTCCCACACCTCCTTGGTTAGCCTAGAACTGCCGTAGGAATTTTGATGGTTCAGAGTACCTGTTAATAGCAATTGTTTCTGTTCTGGCCAGAAACTCCGAGGGTCTTTCCCTCACAGATTAATTCTTTGTGAAGGTAAACTAGGCCATATTATCACCTCATTTCTTACCTAGCCTTTAACTGCTGAATATATTGTCTCAGACAAAATGAGACCTAGGAAAGAACTTAGCTTAAAAAGGCCAAGACCTCCCAGTGCATCAGGGCCCTTGCTAGTTGTCCTGATCTTTCTCATCTTCTTTATGACTCTGGAGCAGATATTGAGGCTGATGCCTTTGCATAGCTCTGCCTCACTTAAATCCAGGTCGTTACCCTCCTGATGTCATTGGTCCTCTTCAAGAACAAAGGACAAACCAGAACAGAAGCAAACCTTAAGAGAATGGCTTACATTGTCTTTATAACTAGACCACCTGTTGCCTTTCACTTGGGGGCTTAGTAAGTATTGGAGTTTTTTTTTGTTTTAGAAGTTGTTTTGAATCCTTTTAAGGATTCCTCAATTCATCTTTCTCTTTGAAATTATATATAACAAATTATAATTTCAAATATTTGAAATTTCCTGACTTGGTAGGGAAGTGAAATGATCCTGCTACATAGGATAGTACTTTAGGATGTTTCCAATTCTACATCATCTATCATTAACCTGAGTTTCCAAAGGTAATTTCCATTCACTTTTACGTTAACACTATCATGAACACAATGCTACTTCCCAATAGTAAGTCCTTTGTCTTAAAACATCAGAAGTAGCAGAGCGGGGCCAAGATGGTGGAGTAAAAGCAGGGACTTGTTTGAGCTCTCCCCCAAACCTTTCCAAATACCTGTAAAAAGTGACTCTAAACAAATTCTAGAACTACAGAACCCACAAAATGACTGAGTGAAACACATTTCCAACCCAAGACAGCTGGGAAGGCTGACAGGAAGGGTCTGTTGCACCAGCTGGGAGTGGAGAGCAGTCCATTGTGGGCCGTGCTGGCACAGACGTAGCCAGAGCAGGCCTCAGGACTGAATCACTGGCAGCTATGGTGGTTTTTAGACTTTGCAACCCACACCCAACACCAAAGACAGCATAGAAAGTCAGTGGGAAAACTCTGTTGGACCTGGGTGAAATGGGAGCACCCTCCAGCTGGGGTCCGGCCCCAGCTCTGGGGCAGCAGAGGTGGCAGTGACAAGCAGCAGTAGCTGCTTCCAGAACTCTGGGCCCACAGGCAGTGGGGGATAGTGTGACTGATACAAAATCCCTGAAGCCTGGGATAGTATACCCACCACCACCACCATCCCCCAGTGGAAGCAGAGTCCTACCTTGAAAAAGAGTTAGAAAGTCAGGTATTTGACTGGGAAGATGAGCCAACAGCGTAAAAAACCACAGACTATAGAATCTTATTTCAGTGACAAAGAAGATCAAAACATACAACCAGAAGAAGATAACAAAGTCAAAGCTACTGCATCAAAGCCTCCAAGCAAAATATGAATTGGTCACAGGTAATGGATTTTGAAAATCAAGTAAGAAGAAGAGGAAAAATTAGGAAGAGAAATGAGAATGATGCAAGAAAATCATGAAAAAACAGTCAGCTTGCTAAAGGAGACCCAGAAAAATACTGAAGAAAATAACACCTTAAAAAATAGACCAATCCAAATGGCAAAAGAGGTCCAAAAAGCTAATGAGGAGAAGAATGTCTTAAAAAGCAGAATGGGCCTAATGGAAAAGGAGGTCCAAAAGCTCACTGAAGAAAATAATTCCTTAAAGATTAAAATGGAGCAAATAGAAGCTAATGACTTTATGAGAACTCAAGAAATTATAAAACAGAATCAAAAGGATGAAAAAAAAATAGAAGACAGTGTGAAATATCTCACTGGAAAAACCACTGACCTGGAAAACAGATCCAGGAGAGAGAATTTAAAAATGATTGAACTTCCTGAAAGCCATGATCAAAAAAAGAGTCTAAACATCATCTTTCAAGAAATTATCTAGGAAAACTGCCTGGATATTTTAAAACCGAAGAGGAAAGTAGAAATTGAAAGAATGCATCAGTCACCTCTTAAAAGAGATCTCAAAAGGAAAACTTATAGGAATATTTTAATCAAATTCCAGAATTCCCAGGTCAAGGAGAAAATATTGCAAGCACCTAGAAAGAAACAATTTTAGTATTGTAGAAATACAATCAGAATAACTTACTCTTCTACATTAAGGGATGGAAGAGCTTGGAATATGATCTTCCGGAGGTCAGAGGAGCTAGGATTAAAACCAAGAATCACCTACCCAGCAAAACTGAGTATAATACTTAAGGGGGAACAATGGACATCCAGTGAAATAGAGGACTTTCAAGTATTCTTGCTGAAAAGACAAGAGCTGAATAGAAAATTTGATTTTCAAGTATAAGAATCAAGAGAAGTATGAAACAGTGAACAGGAAAGAGAAATCATATTAAAGTTGAACTGTTTACATTCCTACATGGAAAGATGATATGTGTAACTCAGGAGACCTTTCCAGTATTAGAGTAGTTGGAGGAGAGAGAGAAAGAGATATGGATAGATGGAAAGAAAGGGGTAATTATCTCACATAAAAGAGGCAAGGAAAAGGTTTCACAATGGAGGGGAAGGAGAGGCGAGGTGAGAGAGAATGAGTAAACCTTATTTTCATTGGATTTGGCTTAAGGAGGGAATAACATACACCATCTATTGGGTATCTTATCCTATAGGAAAGTAAGGGGGAAGGGGATGGAGGTGGGTGGGTGGAGGATTATAGAAGGGAGGGCAGACTGGGAGAGGGGGGGATAGTTAGAAGCCAACACTTCTGAAAAGGGACAGGGTCAAAGGAGAAAATAGAATAAATGGGGGGCAGGGTAGGATGGAGGGAAATATAGTTAGTCTTTCACAACATGACTATTATGGAAATGTTCTGTATAATTGCACATGTATAACCTATATTGAATTGCCTTCTCAATGAGGGTGGGTGGGGAGGGAAGAAGGGAGAGAATTTGTAACAATTTTTACATGCAGCCAGGAAATAAGATATACAGGCAATGGGTTATAGAAATCTATCTTGCCTGACAAGAAAGTAAAGGGAAAGGGGATAAGAGCGTGGTGGAAGGGGGTGGGGTGGGTGAGTGGTAAAAGAGAGGGCAGACTTGGGGAAAGGGTAATCGGAATGTATACTGTCTTGGGTTGGGGGGGAAGGGGAGAGATGGGGAGAAAATTTGGAACTCAAAATCTTGTGGAAATGAACGTAGAAAACTAAAACTTAATTTTTAAAAACCATCAGAAGTACCAGAGATCTGTATCATAACAGTTCCACAAATGTTTCCTATGATTCTGATAACTTTCTCCTTCCAAGTAGCTATTGTAATTTTTTTTACCAGTGTGGTTAGGTTTCCTATGACTTTGGTCCAGTTTTGGCCCACAGACTATTTATTTGCTCATCAGTGCCCTGGTTAACACTATGAAACAAAACTTCTCAATAGGGAACAGGTATTTGGACAAAATACCTGAGCCCAGACTTGAGGCTAACTCCCACTAACTCTTTTGACCTAGATATGACCCTGAGGTAATCTAGACCATTCTGCTTTAAATAGAAACGAATGAACCTCTTCTCAAACTGATAACTTACTCTTTTTGTTTTGTTTTATCTACTCTTTAGGCTTTAGAGAGGATAATAAGGAAGTATTTGACCATGAGGTAACTGTGTAGCTTTTCCCCGTCTGTTACCCTAATCCTCCATCACATTTCCTTTTTTTTTCCTTGCCTCATCATTCTTTACAAGCTTCATTTGAGGCGTTTGAGTCCAGGTTCAGCTGACTTGAGCTGGTGGATCAGGTGTCTATCCAGTGCAATCCTGTTATACTTCTTAGATTTCTTATCTTTGCCCCTCCCCCATCACACATACACTATATTCTCATGATATAGAAGAAATTGAAAAACATTCTGTCCCCTAGATGAGTAATTACCTTATGACAGTTTATAAATAACCATATTCTAAATGACCTGTGTTTAGTCTTCATAAAGTATCTGATTATACAAAGTAAATTATATATTAAATGATATAATGAATAAGACTGTTTTAGTCATTAAGTACCTAAAATGTGCCTGTCAGCCTTAGGAAGCCATGCTTATTAACTCTTCATAAGGGACTTAATGTGTACAGAGTTCATAGCATTTGTTACTGTGTTGTGCTGTGTTGTATATGATACCTTTTCCCTTTGATCTTACATCACACAAACCTTATCTTGTCTATGGAAGACAAAAGAATCAGTCTTCCTTTTTTTGGCTTTTTTGGAGGGGGAAGGTAGGGTATTTGGGGTTAAGTGGCTTGCCCAAGGTAACACAGCTAGTTTTTTGTGTTAAGTGTCTGAGGCTAGATTTGAACTCAGGTCCTGAGTCAGGAGGTGCTCTATTCACTGTGCTACCTAGCCACCCCAGTCTTCTTCTTTTGTTTGTTTGTTTGGTTACATAAGTTCTCATTCTTTCAAAGTAACAAGGATTAGAGATCTATAACTTAATGTCCATTTTCCTTCAGTCCATGGATAGATTTCAGAAGGATCTATGTACATGGATGGGGGGGGGAATTACATCTTTATTTTCATTAACCTCTAATTGATATAGCATTTTCTTCAGTTATGAATGTCAACAAAAACAAAGACCTAACAACATTCTCAGAAGGGGTCTGCAGACCTAACCACCCCATCAGGGAGGCTTAAGAGGAAAGCAGTCTGGCAGAAACTAGGCAATAGACCGGCATCTCACCTTATACCACGATAAGGTCAAAACAGCTACCGTGGTACCTTGACTTACGAGTTTAATTCGCTCTGTTACTGAGCTTGTAACTCAATTTGCTTGTATATCAAATCAATTTTCCCCGTTGAAATTAATTGAAATGCCATTAATTCGTTGCAGCCCCCAAAATGCCACCCCAGTATTTTTTTGTTACATGTTTTTAAATAAGAAAAAGTGTTTATAAATAACAAATATTGTTTTAAAACATAATAAAAGAGAATGTAAAGAAATAAACTGGTTTTATAAAGTATGTATTTACCTTGGCTATCAGGGGACTTGAGCTAACAGAAGATACTGGCAGAGGTGGATGGTGGAGGAGATAGATGGAGGAGGTTAGAGGAGTTTTGTTTCCGGTCACTTTTGTTCACTTATTGGCTACACTCTTAATGCTACACTTTATCCCTGAACTTAATTGCTACAATATATTTTTTACTTTTGCTTAACTTAATTTTCTTCACTGGCGAGGTAAACATGTGGACTGAACGAATGAGGCGCACGGCATGCTGGATGGGCTTTGGGTTGTGGCATTTGCTGGGCCAACTAGTGATCATTCCTACCTCAAAATGTGGCTTGAAATTCAAAGCAAAAAATCAACCAAGTGACAACTCGTGTCTGGGAACTCTCATGAGTTGGTGTACCGATTTGTCAAGGTACCACTATACTTGATTTAGACATAAAGGGTTATATAAGCAATTTGGGGATCGTGGTAAGAAAATACTCCCATCAGATCTATGAATAAGGGAAGAGTTCATGTCGAAACAAAGGATAGCGAGAATCATAGGAGGTAAAAGGGATAATTTTGGTTATGTGAAATTAAAAAAAAATTTGCACTAACACAACCTGTGTAGTCAAAAATAGAAGGAAAACAGGAAACTGGGGGAAAAAATTTACATCAAGTTTCTCTAATAAAGGTCTCATATCTAAAATACATAGGGAACTGAACTAAATTTATAAAAATGAGTACCATTCTACAATTGATAAATGGTCAAAGGATATGAACAGGCAGTTTTTAGAAAAAGAAATAAAAGATAACCAATCATATGAAAAAATGCCCTAAGTCAGTATAGATAAGGGAAATGTAAATTAAAACACCTGAGAGTGGTAACTCACACCTATCAGATTGACTAATACTACAGAAAAGGAAAATGACAAATGCCGGAGGGGATGTGGGAAAATAGGTACGTAAATGTACTTGGTGGGTATGTGAACTGGTCCAATCATTTTGGAGAACAATTTGGAACTATGTCCAAAGGGCTATAGAGTCACATCTCCTTGAAACAGCGATATCGTTACTATGCCTGTAAAGAGATCAGAAAAAAAGGAAATGGACCTCTATGTTCAAAAATATTTATAGCAGCTCTTTTTGTGGAGGCAAAGAAATGGGAATTGAGGGGATGCCCATCAATTTGGGAATTGCTGAACAAGGTGTGGTATATGATTGTGATGGAACACTGTTATTCTGTCAGAAAAAACTGGGAAGACATATAAATTGATGTAAAGTGAAGTGAGCAGAACCAGGAGAACATTGGTACCCCATAACAGCAATGTTGTAACAATAATCAATACATTGATCCTTGACAATTCTAAAGGAATCATGATGATACTATCCACCTCCATCTAGAGAGATAACTGATGAACTCTTGAGTATAGATTGGAGCATATTTTTTCCACTTTTTTATATTCATTTTTTTCAACATAGTTAATATGGTGGTGTTTTGCATGATTTCACATGTATAATTGGTATCAATTAATTAATCGATATCAAATTGTTTGCCTTCTGAAGGAGGGGGAAGGGGATGGAAGAGAATTTGGAACTCGAATTAAAAAAAAATAAATGTTAATTTTTTTTTTTAAATACCACTATCATTATTGAGCTGAGAAGTAGCTGGATGTTTTGAGAGATGGTCTTGGAAACTTGAAAGAACTGGGTTCAATTCCTGTTTCTGATTCAGATTGACTCTGAAATTAACCCTCTACTTCTCTTAACTGTTCTTTGAATTGCACTGAGAATACTTTGCTGTACAAATGAAATCATCTATGCAATCCTTGTTCCTATTATTAAGCCACTGTGCCTAATATATGTCAAGAGTATTCTGAGTGTTCTGATATCAGTAAGGTTTCTGCATGAAATAGTTTTGCTTATCAGCTTTTCTTTTTCAAAGAGGAGGGTTCCTTTTAGGAGTTGAATGGGAAGTGATTGCGAGGAAAAAGACATAAGGCATCAGTAAAATGAATTTTTAAAAATTGGATGATGAGGGGTAAAGTAAAACAAGCTACTCCAACCAATTTTCATCAAAAAAATTAAAATGGGGGAAAATACCCTAGACTTCTTGGTTTTGTTTTTGTTTAGTTTTCTCTTCCCCTCCACTTTTTACATATCGAATTATACTAAACTTGGTATTGTTATGAGCAAACCAAATGACCAGTATTTTCATATTCTTTAACTAAGAGTGTAACTAAATCTGTAAAGGTCACTTTCAAAAATATACTGAATGTGCTTAAGTCCTGCCCAAAGAACATTCCTTCTCTTTTTGCCATTATGCCTTAGAAAGTCACAGAAATTTTTGTTGATGAGGGAACGGAACCACTCTAAAAAAGTCTCAACAGTGATGGCAATCAGTAAATTGGATTTATTGCAAGGGGGAATTCTCTAACCCCTCCCGCCAAAAAATATATGAAGGAATTTTCATTGAGAACAGTGTTTTCTAGTGCTTAAAATAAGTACATATAGCCTGATGGGGGAGATGGTGAGACCCCTCTGGGTCTGTTTGCTCCTAGAAATGATCATTGAAAAACTCCAAGGGGCATGCTACATGCTAAGAAAATAGTGCTGAACACTGATTAACCCCTCCCAAGGCTCCAGCCCTGGGAAATATATATATATATATATATATTTTAAACAGTCTGGGACTATTTAGAACAAAGCACTCTTCACCTTTTTTTGTGTCATAGACCTCTGGTGAAGCGCCCCTCTCCCCCCAATCCCCCCATAAGTCTTCTCTTAAAAAAAAAACATTTTTTTTTATATGTAATTTTTTTTCCCATCCAAGTTCACAGATCTCCCTGAAATCTATCCATGGAACCCAAATTAAGAACCCATGGTCATCTGATTTGGAATTAACCTGATTGAATGTTCTTTGTTTAGGTTAGCTCATTTGAGACTTGAGGATTAAGGAATTGCTTTAGAAGGTAAATTAGCTTGAAATATAGTATTTTAAACTGCTGTTCCTTATTATTTTCTTCTGTACCAAGTAAATCTAACAACATAATGCACTACTGACTCTCTTCCTGTCCACTTGCTTCTCCCTCCTGTCTTCCCTCCTTCCCTCACTCTGGAGGCTGTTGGGTAATGAACCTAGTACACAAGTTGAATGAATGCAAACTTATGTGAATTTTATAAGGAAGATTCATTATATTGCTAGTAAGGAATGCCTCAGATCCAATGAAGCCTAATAAGTTTGCTCCTGCAGGCCCCAACATACCTTTAATCAGAATGGAATTGCTATTTTCTCCTAAGGATTTAATGTTCTCTAACTCTCCCTCACTTATCCAAGAATCAGCAACATGCTCTGGTTGATAAGTACTTCTAAAATAGTTAATTTAGGGTTCTGTGTCAGGGATGGCATATGACTGTCTTTCCTAAATTGTTTGGAATCTATTCTGTGTTCTGTTAATCCATAAGTAGTTAGGAATCTTGGGCAGCTAGGTGACTTTGTAGATAGAGTGCCAGACCTGGAGTCAGGAATACATCCTCCTGAAGTCAGAATTGGCCTCAGACACTTATTAAAACTGTGTGACCCTTGGCAAATCACTTCATCTTGTTTGCCTCAGTTTCTTCATCTGTGAAATGAGTGGAGAAAGAAATGGCAAACCATTTCAAACCAAACCCAAATACCTTTGTCAAGAAAACCCCAAATGGGGTCACTAGGAGTTGGACAGGGCTGAAAAGGGCTGAACAGCAATGAAAGTTAAGAATCTTGAGTGGTAATTAATTCTTAATAAGAAGTTGGAGCCTCAGCTTTTGACAAAGTTAACAATTCTGGGAACTGCTCACCTTTCTGAATAGATTTGTCAAATTCTAGTTATTTTTGAAAACCATTAGAAACCAGCTCTTTAAGTTGGTGAAATCAGTATTTAAAGGGAAACATTAAAATATTTAGCTGATAATATAATATGGCTGTCTAATATCAGATAAAGAGATCTGATAGATACAGTCAACACCATGACTTTGTTTTGGTAGTTAATTCTTGTCATCACAGTATTTTCTGTTCATTTTAAAGAAACATTAACATATAAAGGAACGGGAATTGCAAATTTAATGCTATTTCTCAATAGATTAATTGAGAATTAAGCTGCATGTACTATGACAGGTGTGATGAGAGCTATGGGCATGAGAAGTAAAACGAACCTTTTAAAACTCAACTTAGGGCTTCATGTTTATGTTGAGAATGGTAGCTTAAAGTATATCTTGCCTGAGAAAATACAGGAATTAGGAACAAGCATAGGAACTGAGACCATGATTTTATTGGTGTAGGGAATTCCCAGATGAGGAAATAGGGTCACTTATCTCTGCAACTTATTGTCCTAGAAGACTTTCCTGGGGCATGGAAAGGTTAAATGAATTGCCCAGGCCACAAAGTCGATATTTTACCAGAATACCTAGACTCAAACCTAGGTGCTCATAGCTTCTGGAGAAAATTTATGAGCTAATTTAGCACGACAAAAAAACCTTAGATACTTTAACTTGCCTCTAGGGTTTGATTTTACCTATCCTTAAAAAATGATTCCTCAGTTTATAAATCCTCTAGGGAGTATTCCTTTGAGCAAACTTATCCTGGACACAGAAGCAGTTGGGGGAGGGGGAAGTTTTGATTTTACCAGCACTAGCTCAGTGCTCACCTTCTTACTGTCTCACACACAGAATTGTCATACTCAGGTCCAGTGTTCACACCTGATAGAAGGGAATATTACAGTTGAAGACTAATTGCATTGGAATAGGGAAGCTACCCCTAGGATCTTAGCAGTGCCACGTCTTCTTTTCTCTTGAAATAGCCCTCTTCTGAGGGAGAAGGTGATGGGAAACTAAAACCAAGGAGAGAACCTTTTAAGCCAGTTTTCTAACAGGCGAGTGTTAGAATTCTCATTGATAGACGACTTAGTTTTGGCAGATTTCCTAAACCTATGAAGAAATTCAAGTGAACCCAGATGCATGTTAACAGATGATTTATTGCTGTGAATTTAAGATGTAATAGAATCTTGGTATCAAGGAACTTAAATGGCCACAAGCTTTCTCATTGTTATTTTGGGCTATGTCTAGGCAAAATTCCAAAATTGGGAAGACACCTGAGCCGTCCTACTTTATTGCCCAGAGTTGTAATCCGACCTTTTTAGAGAGTGCTTCAAAGTTATTTTTTTCATCATCTTTCCTCTTCAAAAATTAAATATATATATATATATATTTCCCCCTCCTCAGTCAGCAAAAATCTGCTTTTTCACTCCCACCTCAACCCCTCTTGTTTTAGAACTAAGAGAAAACTTAGCCCTGGTACAACATGTTTAATCAAACAAAACAAATTTTCATATTGGTCTTGTCAAAAAAAAAACTGTTCAATTTTGCAAACTGAATCCTAAAACACTCTCTAGAGTTGGGCAGCACGTTTCATCGTTAGACTCTGGAATTGTAGTTGGTCATTATGCAGGTCCCAAGTCTTTCAAAGTTGTTTGCCATTACCATATTGCTATCATTATATAAATTGTTTTCCTGGTTTTCACTTCATTTGTCATCAGATCATACAAGTCTTCCCAAATTTCTCTGAAACCATCCCTTTCATCATTTTTTAAAGTACGATAATGTTCCATCAGATTTCTATGCTGTAATGTATTCATCCATCCCCCAAATCATGGGCAATCCCTCAGATTCCCATTCTCTGCCTCCTCAAAAAAAAGGCTATCAGTATCTTAGTACATTCTTACTTTGCTCAGGACTAATCCCTCCCTTAATGTCGTGGCCTCTAAGTCCCTCCTCATCTTTCTCCCTTTTCATTCCTGTTTCTGTATTGAATGAAATGTATATCTATATTCAGTTGTTTGTTTGTGTCTGTGTATATTCTTCCTTCCTTTTAACCAGTACAGATGAGAATGAGATTGAAAAATCAGCTGTCTTTCCCCCTTCCCCCACTCCCTTCTCCCAGTTGGTATAGATACCTGCTTCTGTGCTTCTAATTGTGTGAGATCATTTCCCCTAACTTTCCTTCCTTCTCCCCATGCTTCTCCTGTTTCCATTCTTAAGATCAAGACATACTAGAACCACTTCCAGACCTTGTCTAAATAGATTCCCCTTGTGACTCCTGATGATGATAAGGCTCAGAGGGGACAAATGTATAGCTTCCACATATTTGAATATAAACAATTTATTCTTATTTAGTCTCCTGTCTTTGTTCATTCATGTTTACTGCTTTATGTTTCTCTTAACTTCTGTGTTTGAACTTCAGAGTTTTGACAGAGCTCTGGTCATTCATTATAAATGCTCAGACATAGACCTGGTTTTCCCCCACTTTAGTGTTACATTCACTTTTTCTGGGTAAATTATTCTTGGCTATGTAAGTCCATAGCATTTGCCTTCTAGAATATTGCATTCAAAATTCTGCACTCCTTTATAGTGGAGGCTGCTGAAAGTTACATGATCCAAAACTGGCACCTTGACCAGAATCTGTCTGGTTGCTCACAGTATGTTTTTCTTTGACCTGGAAACTAGATTTTTAGCTATGATGTTCCTGGGAGTTTTTATTTTGAGTTTTTTTGAGTTTTTTTTCTTTAATCTGTTTTCCAGGTTAGGGTGTTTTGTTTTGGTGTTTTTTTTCCCTTGCTATGAGATAGCTTACATTTTCTTCTATTTTTTTTTCTAGCCTTTTAACTTTTATTAATTCTTTTCTCATGGAGTTACTGCCTTCTATTTGATCCATTCTCATTTTCAGGGAGCTTATTTTTTGGGCAAATTTTATACCTTTTCAAACAACCTGTTGATTCCCTTTCTAGTTATTTTCCATAGCTCTCATTTCTTCTCCAATTTTTTTCCTCAAGTGCTCTAATTTCATTTTTAAAAATTTTTTATAACTTTTTTTTCATTCTTGCTTCATATCTTCTAAGGAATTCTAATTTGGTTTATGCCCAAGCTGTGGTTTTTTTTTTTTTTTGAGGCTTTGCTTGTAGATGTTTTGGAGTTATTTCTCTTCTGGGTTTATGTCTTGAGCATCCTTGCTACCATAATAGCTTTGTGGTAAAATTTTGTTTTTTACCTATTCTTCTAGTCTAATTTCAGACTTCAGACCTGATGTTTGGGCTGGGCTCTACCATGCTTCTGGAAGGGAGGTCTGGGCTAATCTTGTTGCTTCCTTAGGGATATTCCTATTTCAGTGTATCAGTATGGGTCTTGGAGCACCCCCAGTATGGGGTGTCCCTGTTTGACCCTATTCCCAGTGTCAGCAGACCTTTCAGTCTCCCTATGCCAATCTTGACTGAACAAATGACTGACTTTTTCTGGATATCCCCCATCAGTCTGCTGCATTTTCTAGGTCTGTGTAGAGAGGAATACTCAGCTGCATTGCTTTCTGTTACTCCACCATGTAGACTCCCTAGCTAATTGTTAAATATGCATTTGCTTTTCTCTAGGCTTATGAAGAAGTGACTTTTCTTTTTCAGTGTTAATTTCCTCAGCCTCCCCAAGCAAGAAGAAGATAGCCTGTAGCAGAAACACAGCTGGCACTAGAGTTGGAAGATCGGGTTCATTCCAGCCTTCAAGGGTTTGGGCAAATTTCTTTAATGTTGTTTAGTTATTTTCATTCATGTCTAACTCTTTGTGAGCCCCTTTAGGATTTTCTTGGCAAAAACACAGGAGTGGTTAGTCATTTACTTTTCCAGCTCATTTTGCAGATGAGGAAACTGAGACAAACAGGGTGAAGTATTGACCCTGTTGCCCAGGGTCACACAGCTAATAAGTGTCTGAGGCTGGATTTGAATTTGGGACTTCCTGACTCCAGGTGGGGGATTCTATCCACTGAACTAGCTGCTTGTCCATCCATTAAGATCCTGCCAAAATACTTCTTCCATGAGGTGAAGGCTTTTAACAAAACTATAGACACTGATGTCCTGTCAGACATCATCATTACCATTTTTAAACTACTATATATTATTTGTGTGCATGTCTACTAGATTATAAACTGAGGTATCTTTGTTTTCTAAAATACCTTATACATTGTCATTCAATAAGTGTTGAATTGCTGGCCTCTTTAGGTAATCTCCTCTTGAGGACTGTGAATTAAATTTTTATGAATAGTAATTTTAACACACCAGAGAAACATTTTTGAGTGATCATTAAAAATTCTTCTCAGAGGCAAAATGTTATAATGGAAGGAGTTCTAGACTAGGAATCTATACAGATGTGCTCAGATCTTGCCACTGAAACTTAGTAGTTACGTGATCACAGGCAAATGATTTCAAACACATACCAACCCCAGTCCTGCCTGACCCACCCTCACCCCCATTTTCTCCATTTGTAAAAAGGTGTGCCTGCTTAAGGTGGTCATCAGACTCAATAGAATCTTTCCTCTGCCACTGGCTTTCTGTGGTAAGTCACGGAGCCGTACGTTTCTCATTTGTAAAATATGATAAAAATAGTACCTACTTTACAGCGTTGTGAGAATTCATTGAGATTATTTGAACTTTTTATTAAAGTGCTTTGAAAACCTTTAAAGCATTATTTAAATGTGAGATTAGAGAAATCTGGCTTTCACTTTTATGCAAAAGTATAAGACAGAATAATACCCTTATGTTCTATGAAGCTCTGGTATTCCAAGTTTGTGAATTGGTGCTCAGGGAGAAAATTGAGAAAATCTCAGGTGAGCTAGAAATCCTGAAAGGCAAATTTGGCCCCATGATTATCACTGAGACCTGATAGGCTGCTACATGAGAACTGCAGTAGGACTCGGAAAGGCAACCCTTTTCAAAAGAAATAGGATTGATTTTAAAAAAAAGTGGAAGGAGAGGGTTGGAACAGCATGTGTCTCCCTCATATGAAGAAATCTAAGAGCCAGAGTGGGTGGAAAGGCATAGTTAAACATTTGGGTGGATAGCAATAGAGTCAGAAACATGATATTGTCACTAGCATATACTATAGACCACCTGGACAGAGAAGAAACAGATAAAGTGTTGAGGACATAAATCAGAAGCTTGGACCGAAGGCGTGGTGTTGTAATGTTTGGGGGACATCACTTATCCTCATGTATGTTGGGTTTCCTTGACAGAACGAATTCTTGGTTTGCCCAAATGATTTCATCCTTCAAAAGGCAGATATAACAAAGGGACCAGTTCTGGACCCCATTCTTTTAAAATATGCTTTTTATTGAGGTCCTTTGTCTTCATATCATCGTCCCTTCTTACCTACCTTCAAGGTTAAATTCTGGCAAAGAGAAAGGAGTAAGCAAAAATATCCAATATATAGACAATATTTGGTCCTAATAGTCTCCTACTTCTCTGCTTTGAGGAAGTATATGTTTCATTAGCTTTCTCTGAGATAATAATTGGCTTTTCCATTACTCAAGAGTTGAACTCTTTTGGATTTGATTCTGATCAAAAGAGAAGACCTGGTTACTGAAGCAGAAATGAGAAGTACTTCGGGCTAGGCATTGTCTTGACATTTATTCTGGATGTAGGGAAAGCAATGGAAAGGGAGGAGGTGGCTTAAAATTTAATGAGAACTCCACTCAAGTTGGTGCGTAAGGAAAATCTAGATGAGAAAGAAGAATAGTAGTGTTATCTAAAGAGAAAAGGTATGGGGGCGGAGCCAAGATGGCGGCGTAGCAGCAGCAACATATCGCAGCTCTCACATAGCCACCCCAAAATACCCATAAAACAGGACTCTAAACCAATCCTAGAACTCCAAAACGCACACAAAGATACTTCCCACTAAAG
>CM053583.1:372186744-372218517 GCA_028627135.1 Pseudochirops cupreus | reverse complement strand
AAATGTTATGAATGTGTATCTATCTATCTATCTATCTATCTATCTATGCAATTATTATTATTATTATTATTGACTACATCCAGCTGGAACTCGAGATACACAGGCATTGCAGTTGGGAGATCCATCCTGCCCTACCAAAAAGTGACATAGGAGAGAATAGACTGGGGGAGGGGGGACACACTGGGATGGCTGTTTTGGGGTGGTGGGTGGGGGAAAGACGAGGAGAAAATATGTAACTCAAAATCTTGTGGAAATGAATGATGCAAACTATAATAAAATTAAAAAAAAGAGAGAGAGAAAAGGTATGGAAGCAGCCAGTTTTTAAAGTAGTAATGTGGTGGATAAAGATGAAATAACTGATAAATAACTTAGATCTTCTGAGCATATCGATTTATTAAGCAATGCAACTGCTTAACAAATGGGGAACCAGGCCCCTTCCTCAGCTTAGGGCTGGACTGAATACAAGGAGAGTCAGACTTTTATACATTAAAAACAATCAAATAAGACCAATTAATTAAAAGGAAACAATACAGCATTAGGTAATCTGTTTTCTAATTGGATTAAAGATTAAGGACTTTCTAAGTTGGGAGGGGGAGAGCAAACAGGTAACAGTTCTCTGAAATTGGAAGAAGGTATCCCACTCCCTCCAAATGTCTATGAACCATCTGTGAACATGGAAACAATAATTTATGGGTCAGTATGGCACCAATTTTTAGATAAGACATGTGGGTGACTTGAGATGTACAACTGTTAAAAAAAAACAACCACCACCATGTATGAGTCTTTGGCTCAGAAGGAGCAGGTAGAAGTGGTCCAGCTTCCCAGCCATACAGGGCTAGGTTCAAACAATGCAACAGAGTTTTCTTTCTGTTGCCACTGTTGAATGATTTTCTCACAAGGTGGAAATTGGAATAGACACATAATTGAGTAGAAAGGAAACAGCTAGCTCCGGTATTGAGTCAGTGTGGTTCACTTGATTCCCACTACCACTCGTTCCTCCAGTTCCTCAGTAGGGAGAAGATAGCGGTATGGGAGGATGAATGCAAAAATGAGTGTCTGGAATGCTAAAAAGCTTAAATTCCCTGAGACTGAGCAGGATTGGGATAAGTAAGGAGATTGAGAGGTACCCTGCAGCCTGGTACTCTTGGTGAATTTAAGTCTGTGGACCCAGTTGAGCTGCATGAAAGAACTGATGGCTGTACCCTGTCAGTGATGAGCTTTCACAAATTGAAGAAAGGGAGAGGGACAGTCGGATTGAAAAAAGAAAAATGTCCTCTCTTTTTTTTTAAAAGAAAAAGTGATGTCTGTAAACTGCAGTTTGCTGGGCTTGACTTCAGTTCTGGCACAATTCTAAGAGATACTAAAGCAATAGTGAACATCTAGCAAAGGAAATGGTGATCATAAGGCTGCATGGTATTGTCAAGAACATGTCATGCTAGATTAACATTTCTTTTTTTTTTTAAACAGGCTAAGTGGACTGCTTAATTAGGGGAAAGCTGTAGATACAGTTTACCCAGAATTTTGCAGGTATTTGATCTTATGCCATCCTAGGTGGCAGTATGATTAGATAAATAGAATGGCCACCCAGAGTGGTGTGTGATTAGTGCCTTATATCTGGGAAAGAGTTGCAGTGATCTGTTCTGGAGCCTGTGCTGGCTTAAACCTTTCTTTTCCTTTAGTGACCTGGATGAAGATACAGAATACATAATACATTTATAGATGACCACAAAGTGGGTGGGGGGATGCTAACATTATGGGTGACAGTCAAGATCCTAATAGGTCTTGGCAGGTGAGAAGGATGGACTGAGTCAGATAAAATGAAAAGTGAAGTCTTGCTCTTTGACTTACTTTTTTCTTTTTCTCCGTTCCAAATTCTCTTCCTACCTTTCTCCCTCCCCCCGGAACTTAGATTTTTATAAAAGCATGTGGTCAGGAAATAAGCCCTTTATCATGGTATATCTTACTTCCTCAAAAAGGTGAGGTGTCAAGACCTAAACAACATCTGGTTGAAAATAACCAGGGTGATCTGTATAGTCACCCAAGTAGCAGGAGGAGGAAAGGGGTCAGTCATGGTCATTCTGGGATGCTGTTCTCAGACTCTACACTGAATTCCATCATTTTCCTAGTCTTCTGCTTGATACAGGATTTCTTGTTACTGATTACCTTGCTTACATGAGTCTTGTTGGTTTCCCTTCCTTGTATTAGAGACACTGTGTTGGCAATAACAGGAAGCCTCAGATAAGCCAAACATGGAATACAAACATGGAGTAAGGGTAGCTTGTACAAATGGCAGCTACGTAAGCTATTGATATCTCAGGCGTCACTGAGAAGGCACAATATGCAGAACTAGAGAGCTAACAGTTTCATTCCTGCTCTGTCCCCCTTCCACCTCCCCCCCTTGTGTCCACAGTGGCTGGCACACAGTAGGTACTCACAAAATCTTCTGGTTAGATTGAATTGAATTGATTAGAGTATGAGGTCAGTATGGTAAATAGCTTCTGATTTGCCTATTGTTAAAAAGCAAGTGCAGAAATTGTGAAAATTTTCCCTTCCCTCCAGCTGTGAATAGAGTACATAGAAGTCTATGATGGGAGATAATTTGAAGAAAGTAACAGGGTTCACAGGGGGAATAATATAAAATCTGCAATGTAAGGTAGATCTGGAGGAGAGCTTTGATTTAAAAAGGGAAGGTTAAGTTATGCTATTTGAAGTAAGTGCACTTGGGTTTTGAAGAAGTCTAAAAACTGCCATTATGGAACTTGGAAAGGATTTTTAAATTCCAAAATAGTCCTCAGATGTCACTGTAGGCAGATGCCCAGCCAGGCATGGTGGCCTGCTATCTTCTCTATTTTGTCATTCACTCTACTCCACTTAGTTGCTGAAGTACAGTGTTGATCTGAAATATGATCCTCTATGTACTCAGGGTGCAGTGTTTCATTAGCAGCATTACCTTTTAAAAAGAAGATTGCCTGCTTATGTGAGGATATCAGTGGGAGTCAGCAATACCACTGTTAGACCTATATACTCCAAAGAGTCCAAAGAAAGAGGAAAAGGACCCCCATGTGCAAAAATATTTATAGCAACTTGTTCATTAATGCTGAAGTAGAAATTAAGGTGGTAGCTATCAGTTGTGAAGAGCTGAACAGATTTTGCATATGAATGTAGTGGGATACTTGTCCCATCTGGGATGGTTTCAGTGAAACCTAAGATGAATTGTATGAACTGATGCAGAGTTAAGTAAACAGAAAAATTTATACAAATAATTTATAAAAATAACAATGTAAAAACATTGTTGCAAGACTTAAGAACTCTGAGTAGGAATGTAATAATTGGGGTTACATAGTGCCAGCGTGTGTTAAAAATGTTTATTTTATTCTCACAACAGGCCTGGGAAGTATTATTGTTGTAATTCTTTATTATTATTATCATCCCCATTTTATAGATGAGGAAACTGTTAAGTTTCCTCAGGCAGGTCAAATGACTTGCCTAGGTCCAATAGCTAGTAAGGCCAGATTTGAACTCCGACAAGACAGTTTCCTTACGTAGAGTCTCTAGGTAAGTGAAATAAAAGGTCCAGTCTATATTCCTGCCCATCTTTTGTCATTCCTAATGGCACAGTTATTGTTCTATTCATATACACAATTCAGCTGTTACCCAAATCATTTAGCATATCACTTTTTCCAATGTTTTGTTACTGGATAAGTGGTTATATAGAATATGTTATAGTTTCAATATAAACACCCCCCCCTCCCCTACCCCCAATCTAACTGACTACAAAAACACAGTTCTGGCATGTTAGTTGACCTTTGACCACCTCATCTCTGTGTCTCCGTCTTACAAGGCAAAGACTGAGTATAGATTTTGTAGTCATTCCTCATTGTCTGCATCCTTCCCCTTCTTCCCTCTCTTCCCTCCAAAAGCTGCCCATGAGGCATATAAGGTCATAGAATCATGGATCTATTGCTGGAATGACTCTTAGATCATCTCTCTCTATATTTGCAACTTTGCATTTATTTTTTCAGTACATATTTATTTTTATCCTTTCAGAGAGCTCTTTTGGGTAGTTTATGTTAAGGATAGACTATATTTAGACTAATAGCATGTTGTCTGTGTTGAGTAATTATTTTTGTCCTGATCTCCCTTTGAATTGGCAGTACCCTGGGATGTATTTTTTCTAAGTTACTCATCAGAAATACTTGATTTAATTTATTCCTATCAAATAGCATATAACTCTCACTAAATTCTGAATATGAATTTTGCTTCTAAAGTTTTTTAATGACGTGATCTTTTTTCTTTTCACATTGCTTCCATGGTTTTTCCCTCCTAACCTGCAAACAGATTCCTGCAGTGTCATTGGGAAATGGAAGACTGGTTTAATCATGTCTGTTTTTGCCATAGAATTGAAACCCAAGATGATGCTACTCACTAGCAGGGGAAAAGGTTGTAATTGTACAACGTTCTGCTTCGTTTTGTTGTTGTTTGTATTTCATGGTTTTGCTCGTTGTATATGTTGTTTTCCTAGTTCTGTCTACTTCATATACTCTTCTTATCGGTACATGTTAATCTCCCATGGTTCCCTGAATTCTTCATAGTCATAGTTTCTTAGTGCAGTAATAATCCATCACATTAATGCACTGTGATTTGTTTAGTCATTTCCTAGTCAATGGATACTTTTTTGTTTCCTCTTCTTTGCTGCTTCAAAAAGTATCATAGATTTGTAAAATAACTCAGACTCATACTAGCTTGGATATGACGAAGATACTTAGGGTAGGCTCTTGTATGGCTCCTTTTTCTTCTTAACAACTCTGTCCTTCACTCAGCCACAGGCCACATGGTGAAGTCTCATTGAGCCAGGCTGTTGAAATTAGTTTGGTTCAAGGGGCAGCTAGGTGGCACAATGAATAGAGCACTGGCCCTGGAGTCAGGAGGGCCTGAGTTCAGATCCAGCCTCAGACACTTAATGCGTGTGTGTGCGCGTGCGCACACACACACACACACACACACACAACTAGCCATGTGACCTTAGACAAGTCACTTAACCCCAATTGCCCTGCCTTCCCCCCTCTAAAAAGGAAAAAAAAAGAAATTAGTTTGGTTCCGGGGGATTGGAGAACCTTCAGCCTGGAGGCCACATGTGGCCTTTTAGGGCCTCAAGTGTGGCCCTTTGACTGAATCCAAAATTTGATTTGTGCTGTAAAGTTTGGATTCAGTCAGAAGGCCACACTTGAGGACCTAGAGGGCCACGTGTGGTGTCCAGACTGAAGCTTCCCCACCCCTTGTTTGGCTATAAAAATGCCTGGTGAACAGTTGTCCACTGGGAGGGTAGCTGTTGTCACAGAAGAATATTGCATCCTTTGTAATTTGGTGCAGGTTAGAATTGGCAAAACCATTGTAAAGCCAAGGAGCTTGTCATTTTTTTAACTTCAGGAAAGAGCTGCTACTACTCTGCCAAATTTAAATCTACTTCCTTACATTGAAACAGTAAATTCTTCCTATGCAGTGCCCCCTATTTAGAAAGAATGTAATAATCAAGTTAATGAATGGTCAAGGATAAGGGTGAAGCTACGTACCAACCAGAGGGGAAAGTGAAATTTAATTACTCTAGTACCTCTTTTTAGATTTAGGAGTTTTGTGGGCACCTCCCCACCGGTTCATCTACATTCTGCCTTAAGGTTTTCAAGTTCCTACACTGTTTATTCCTTGATTCAGCAAAATTGAGCACCGAGAACCATTCTCCCTACCCAGCTTATTCTGGTTTAGAAAATATAAATTAAAAGCTTCATTATAACATTATCTTTCAAAGTAGAGCTCAAAATCATAGGAATATAGTCCTTTATCACTGAGTTTGACCCGATGACCAGTAGCACTTACTATGGAGGCCAGACATTTCAGAGTTTGTGTACTACCTTGTATCTTTATTTTATGGTTTTCGCTAATTATAAGGTCCTTGTGGATCCCAGGAACATAAAATAGTTCCCATGGTATGGGGGTGTAAGTGTGTGTGGGAGGGTACATGGAGAGGATAGAATGGCCATCAGTCTTGACCATATGTTCAGAGGCAGGGGATGATGGCCAGCCTGGTTAGGGGAAACTCAGTGGAAAGCTGACATTCAAAGAATTGAGTTAGGATTTGGTTAGTCACAGAAAGAACAAGACAACATTCTCTTTAGTGGAAATGCCACATGCATTCCTATTTTTGATTATATGTGTTTGCTTATATGGACTTAAATGGGTAAGGGCTAAACTGTAGAGATGCTTAAAAGATAGTTTTGACCTTTATCGTAAGCAATAAGGAAACATTCAGATTTTTTAAAATTCAGTTTCAATGAACACTTAAAGTTTACTTTGTACAAAGGCCAATATGAATGAAATAGTCCCAGCTCACCAGGCATACTCCCAGTCGAAGGGAGAAGAAATACAGCATGTACCCAAACAAGTCTATACACAACATAAGGAAGAACTGGTGAGGAATAGTGAGTAGAGCACCAACACTTTGGGAACTTAGGAAAGGCACCCCACGGGAGGCCCAGGGCCCAAGTTGTGATGAGGGAGATGTGCAGTTGAGATATGAGGGAAGTCATGGAGGCAGCAGACAGAATCCTCCGCAGGCAGTGTGACTACAGCAGAGTACAGAAAGGGGAGGAATATGAGCTAATTTTGAAAATGCAAGTGGAAACTGTATTGTTGAGGGCAGTATGTGTCAGGCTAAGGACTTGATGCTTTATTTTATTTTATTTTTTTTAAGGCATGAACTTTTAATCTCTTTATTGTTAACCAATGAATGTTATCCAGAATAATAGATGTAATTGTAGCTTAATTGAACAACACAAAATCATGATGCAATTGGGGTTAAGTGACTTGCCCAAAGTCACAGGGCTAGTAAATGTGGCAAGTGTCTGAGGTTGGATTTGAATTCAGGTCCTCCTGACTCCAGGGCCAGTGCTCTATTCACTACGCCACCTAGCCGCCCCTTAATGTTTTCTTAACATGGCTGCATGAGCATGCACTCCCAATGGTGAGAAGCTACACTGCTTTGATCATTATGAAAACACAAATTACAAATGATTGTCCCTGTGTTAAAAAATTCAGACAGCTTTATAAATGGATTAGATCCATCCATTGATGCTTTATTTTAGAGGCAGTAGGGAGCTGCTTTAGTTTTTTGATAATGAACTGATCAATTTTAAGAAACATTGGTTGGGCAGCTATGTTGAGAGATTGGATTTGAGCAGGAAAAATGAGAGGCAGCTAGACCAGTCTATTGCAGTAGTCCAAAAGAGTGGTGTATAGAGAAATCAGACAAAGCCCAGGACGGAGCCTTAGGGATGCCCATTTGAGAACTGTAAATAGTATCTCTTTCGAACTATGGTAATATAATGGAGTAAACTAGAGACCTTTCCAAAAAGATGAGGGGGTAAAAGTAAGAATGTGTATTGTCATTTTCTATTTTACATAGGTAGGTAAGTGCTACCTGTAGCAATAAGACAAAAGAAATTGAGGAAATATGCATAGTCAAAGAGAAAAGAATTACCACTTTTGAAGATAACAGTGATCACCTTAGAGAATCACCTAAAATTAATTAAAACAATAATTTTGCTATAAAATAAACTTAAACAAATTGTCAACTTTTCTGTATATTTCCAACAAAAATCAGGAGGAAGAAATAAAAAGAAATTCTATTAACTACAGAATGTATAAAATATTAGAGAGTCTAGCTACCAAGGCACATGTAGAAACTATATTAATACAACTACAGTTACAATCTTTACAGTAATACAGACTTGAATAACTAGAGAAACATCAATTGTTCATGGCTGGCCCATCCTAGTATAATATAAATAACACTACTGCCTAAGTTAAACATAGTTAATGCCATACAAATTAAACTACCAAAAGATTACATTATAGAACTAGAAAAAAATAATTCATTTGATAGAGAAAAGGTAAGTAATCTCAAGGGGCATAATGAGGGGAAAAGTGGAGAAAAAATAGTTCAGCAATACCACATCTTAATGCTGATTAAAAAATATAAAGATCCCAACATACAGAAGCAAACAGAACTAGGAATCTAGTTTTAAATAACCCAAAGACCCTGACTGGGGTATCTTTGGAACTGCCTTGTCATCAACTTTTTTGAGATATATGTCTAGCAGGGGCATCTCTAGTTGTGAGGTGAAACTTCACTAATTGTTGTGATTTTCTTTTATTTTCTTAGTTATTTGGAGCAGTCTTTTCTTTGGATTGTTAAGAGTTTGTTGTTCTGAATGGTATACTGTGTTTTATGCTAAGGCATTTGGATACCTAGGAAAAATGTCTTTAAACTGTAGTGGAATTTCTGAGCTATGATGAGCAGCCTATTCGACACAAGAAAGAACATCATCACAGAGAGAGTTGTCTTCTGCCATCTCTATATATTCTGGCTTCTGGTTGACAGCTTGTTTCTAGTATGGCAAAATTGCATTTCCCAACATAGAGACAATGCTAAAAACTCTCAAGCTCATTTCTTTCCATTTCAGAAATATTAGTTCCAAAAGGGAGAACAATGAAGCCACAGTTTCTAAATTGGGTCAATCTTTTCCAGAGGGACTGGTTTCCTCTAATTGTTGTTCTATAGTGTCTGCTGGTAGTAACAATTTTCTCAACTATTTAAAGTGTATTCTAGTGCAAATTCATTTTCATTTAGGATTGTGTAGTTTGTGGTACTTAAATGATACAGTGATACATTGGTTGGTGCCCTTCTTTTAGCTGAGACTGTTGGCCTTTCTCCATTTTGCTGGAGAATTACTTCATGACAAGATTGCCATCTTTTTGTTAAATCACCTTTGCTTTTCATTTGACCACATATCACATCCATAACCTCTACTCCATTCTGGGATAGGTGGTAATAACAAAAATCCGAGTTCCTTGCCAAAAATCTGATCTTCCGTTATAATAAATGTATGATACTGGGATTGTGAGTATACAGATTTAGACCCAAAACTAAATAATTCCTTTTCTACCCATGCCGTTAGTGAAATACTGATTGTGTTCTTTTAAATGATTTCTTTTCATTGTTAAGAAGAAACTAATTAACATTACATTTTGTTTCTACTGCCATCCTTTAGAATTGAGTTTTCACTTTTAAGGTCAGGTTAATCTTGTATATTTCACATGTAATCTTCTTTTGATTACTTTTTAGTCATAAAACAAAGGTTAATTTAAAAGACCACATGGTTTTCTCTCTGCAGAAGTCAGAATTCATCTTTTAAAATTGTATACATTCACAAAGCTCATTTGCCATAAATATCACCATTCAAGTTTACTTTCTCTATGGACTCCTTAGAAAATTATTCTAACATCAAGATCCTTAGTATCATCTTACCACCTGTCCCATGAGTCTTGGATATTTTTATTGGGGGAGGGGGTGTTAATTTCTATAGCTCTAAATAGTAGGGTTCTGTCTTTTGTATAATAATAATTGCTTATGTACAGCTTCAAAGTAAAAATAAATCATGTTATAGTAATAGCCTCAGCTTCACTAAACCTCATTTATTTTTGTTTCATTGTATTTATAAAAACTTTTCTGCACTTGCATTTGTTGAAAATTTTGGCTGTTTGTTTTTATGTAATTATTTGGTATGTTTTCCTTTGATGATTAGAATAATTTTGTACCATTAAAAGATTGGTTGAAAGTTTTTTTTAAAAAGTTTACAGTTCTTTTGATAATTATTCATATCCTCTGATAACTTAGGTTAATTGACTAAAGGAACATATAGATAGGAGTTGAGACTACCATAGGCCTTTTCCTATTTCACAGGTAAATATTAAGGTCAGAAAGTTATCGTTGTTCAAATGGTCCAAGATATGATTAGTTATTAAGAATATGACTAGGACTAAACTGAGTGTTGAACTTGTAGCTTATAATTGAAAGATAGCTGTCACCAGAATCTTTCCAGTCTTTGTATATGACCTGTTAGCAGTAAGTCATAGGATGCTGAGAAGGTGGTATGATAGTGCCTTAAAAATCTTTATCTGCCATGTTCTACTTACCTTTCAGTAAATATAGGCAGAGATTTGAAATAGTGCTATCTCAAACTAGCTAAATATCTCCTAAGAAAATTCACAATTGATGAGCATTGTATCTTGCACAACTTTGGCATTAAAAAGTGAGGAGGAAGGCCTAGTAAACAATACCAGGGAAAATTTCCCAGAGGAGACGATTGTTAACCCTGAGGATAGAAGACCTTGAAGGATCAAGTTTGACTAAATGAAGGACAAAGATCAGAGATTTCTGTAGACTAGTATAGACAGATGTTAAAACTGTTTAACAGTGGTTTCAGTACTACCTATTAAAAGGTTAGGAGTTGCAGAGGAGAGAGGTGTGCTTGTGTTACACATTGTGCATATATTCAGACTTTTACAGTGTCTTGATCCATACCGATAACCCCCTTTTCTTTTTTTATCTTTAAAAATACTATTTATTACATAGAATAACTGGGAGCAAGAGGGGAGAGGGACACTTGGGGAAACTATGGTGAAGCAGAAAACAAAAGACAATGATAATTTTTTTTTAATTTTAGAGGCTTAATCACCTGTGTAGAGCTGGCAAGTTGTCATTAATAACAATAACAACAATAGATAACAGTTACAGCAGCACTGTGCTAAGAGCTTTTTACAAATGTTACTTCATCTGATTCTGACAGCAACCCTGTGAGGTAGGTGCTGTTATTAACTCCGTTTTACAGGTGAGGAAAACTAAGGTTAAGTGACTTGCCCTGGGTCACACAGCTAGTGTCTGAGGTTAGATTTAAACTCAGCGCTTCCTAAACCTAGTCCTAGCATTCCTCAGTTGTGCTGCAAGTTAATTTGACCCAAAGAAAGAAGTGTTACTTAGTTATTTAGGGAAATGAGTAGATTTGTAATGGGAATGGGGCAGTCTGAAAAGTGTCAATCCAGAGCAGCCTCCTAAGAAGTCATATTTTAACTTTCTTGTCAAGGGATTAAGGTTTTGTTTCCCCACTTCCCCCTCCATGTTTAAAAAGATTTACTTTTTTAAACCTTTTTTTTCTGATAAAGGAGCAATTATGTAGGAGTATCTTTCGTTCAAGTTGTAGAGGATGAATTTAAGAGATCTGCTCCTTTTATTTCTCTTGCCTTACTGGGTGGTCCTTCAGTCTATTTAGTCCAACCGAGAGTCTATTAAAATCTTTAAATTCCTAGGATATTTTTTTCTAAAGCAGACTGTAGGTTAGTAATTGTCTTTTTGAGCCAGACTGGTGATACCTTAGTGCGCGTAGTGGGCACTGAGGAGCTCAGCTATAATATTTTCTGTGTTTTGTTGTTGTAGTTGTTCCAGTCATTTAAGTTGTGTCTCTGACTCTTCCATGAACCCATTTGGGGTTTTCCTGGCAAAAACACTGGAGTGGCTTGCTATTTTCTTCTTCAGTTTATTTTACGGATAAGGAAACTGATGCAAATAGGGTTTTGCCCAGGATCACACAGCTAGTAAGTGTCTGAGGCGAAATTTGAACTCTGGAAAATGAGTCTTCCAGACCCCAGGCCCAGTGCTCTGTCCACTCCCACTGTGGACAGGTTACTTAACCTTTCTGACCTTATCTCCTTAATGCTAAAAATATGGTTAGGTGGTGTTTTGTAAACCATGAGGCACTATTTAAGAGGCAATTTGATAAAGTGGTTAGAGTCTTGGAATCAGAAAAACTTAGTTTCAGACTCTGTCTTAGACGTTTTCTAGTGGTATGACCATAGGAATCACTTAACATCTAACATGTATCAAGGGAGGAAGAAGTTCCCCTACTAGAAGATATCCACAGGCCTACAAAGAAAGTAATGTAAATATGAGGTGTTGGCCTCTTTCCAGGAGGCTAGGAATATTCCCCAAAATACCTGGGTAGGAAACCCTCTCCTTGATTTTAAAAACAAAAATGGTACCTTGTTCTTACCTACACTTGACTACTTTCTGTGTAGAAAAATCATTAAAAATAACAGTAGCATTTATGTGGCATGTTAAAGTTTGCAAAGTGATTTACAAGTATTCTTATTTTTCTCCTCACAACAACATTGGGAGGGAGGTGCTATTATTCTTGTTTTACTAATGGAGGGAGCTGAGTCAGACTTTTAAGTTCTGGTTAAGTAACTTGTTTAGGATTATACAACTTTTACTTGTCTGGACTCCAGATCCAACTCTCCACCCACAGTGGCCCCTAGCTGCCTCTGTTTTCTAATTTATCTAAACATTACTCTAAGTCTTAGAGCCCAGCAGGATAATTTGATAGAGAATGTGGGGTGTGCTTAGCTAGATTTTTTTTTTCAAATTCTGTCTAAAGTCTCATAGAAATCCCAGTCTTACTTGTCATCACAGCAGCCTTTGTCAGACTGAGCTAGCCTATAAGTTCATTGAGAAGCACAGAGTACAGAGCTCTGTTAATCACCAGTGATGGTAAACTCCCCTGACGTCTCAGTCTTGTCTGGTGAGCAACTCCTCATGCTGATAGCCAAAATAAATGCAGGTGGAACTTGGTATAACCTTATGTTGTCTGCTGCCACTACCCCTTGTGACTACCCTAGAGTAGGAAGAGCTCACCGATAGGGTGGCTATGTTTCTTTTAGTCTTAACTTAGGATGATTTGTTTAGTGGCTTTGAGTCCCAGATGTCTGAAAAGTTCAGTGTCAGGGCAGTATCAGCGTATCTAATTTGTTACCTCGTCAGTTAAGTCTCAGCTGATTTTTTTTTTTGCCAGAACTGGGGTTTGGAATTCCTGGCCATTTAACCTGAATATAAAGAACTTGGAGAAAATCATATCTTTTTAATTCTTGCTACATTTGAGGTAGTTTGAAAGAGAATTGTATGTAGAATGAATGTTGCTTTCAAAGATCATTTGACAAAAGTTGTAGATCCTGTGTTCCATCTTCTGCCTGTACTGCACTCTGTCTTTATAAAAGAGCTCAGTGAATGTTGCTTCTGCACCCAACTGTGGTAAGAACTCCAAGAATGTCTTCAATATCCCCTTCCATCAAGGTGTGTGTGTGTGTATGTGACCATCACCTTATTCATGCCTTGTGGGTCTTCCACAAGAGATTGCTGGTTATCACACCACTCCTTTTACTCTGATCTTAAGCTCATAATTCAGACATCTTCAATGAGCAGATTTCAGTATGTAGCCCTTCCTTAAGCTCATACCTAATGAAGGACAGGGGACCATCTCCATTCCAGTCTTGATCTATATCTTGCCACTGGACCCAGATGGCTCCAGAGGAGAAAGTGGGGCTGGTGACTTGGCACAGCCCTGCCTCACTTAAATCCAATTCATTTGAATGTCATGGCATCACCTTCCTGATGCCATGGTCCTCTTCAAGAACAAGGACAAGCAACAACAACAGTGAAGGGCAAGGGGGGATGGCACAGCTTAGTAATTCAGAGGGCTGGCTTGGGCATCAGGAGGACCCATTGTTCACGTCTTACTTCACTTATATGTTCTAGCTTTAAGTCCCACCTTCTTCAAGAAATCTTTTCCAGTCCTCCTTACTCATAGTGTCTTATCTCTGAGAATACCTCCTCATTTATCCTGCATGTATGCTATTTGTCCATGATTGTTTGCTTGCATGTTGTCTCCTCCATTAGACTGTGAGCTCCCTGAGAGCAGAGACTGACTGCTTTTTGCAGGAATTGGTTTTTGCCCAGCACTTAACACAGTACCTGACACAAACTAGGTTTTTAACAAATGCTTGCTAACTGACTTTTTGACCCCAAGCAAGTCACTTAACCACAGTGCCCTGTGCAGCCTAACTTTCTTAACACGAAATTATGGGCAGATCTGCATCAGTCCAGGGAGTTCTCCATACCAAAAACATAAATCCTGAATGAAGAAGGGTGTTGCTTTTGCTTTGGATCGAATATCGTTATCTTAGAGTCTTCTTCACATTAATAATGTTAAGTAGTTTAAGTCTATACTTCCATCAAGCTTATGTTATTCTTCTCTCATCTTATCTTTTTTTTTTTTTTAGCTTGAAAGATGACCTCTAGGAAGAAAGTGTTGCTGAAAGTTATCATTCTAGGAGATTCTGGGTAAGCATTTTTAAGACCAACTGGTTCCTTACCAAATGGACATGAGTTGTCATAGCTTTTATCTTCAGCTGACCTCATTAAGCATATCTTTGACGGGCTACCCTCCATGGGGTTTCTTATATTGTGCCCTGAAAGTCTATCATTCTGATAATGGAATGGCTGATTTCCCCTTAGCATAACCTGGAGAAAGAAAGAGATTTTTTTTTTTTACAAATTAGTTGTATGTCTCATTATGTACCTGTAGACCATCACCTCTCTGCCAGTAAATGGGTGGCATATTTCATCATTTTTTAGAATTCAGTTTTAGGCATAGTCAAGGTATAAACTGGTTTTGCTTAATTAAACTTATTTGTTACAAGGGAGGGCATGGCAGGGAGTACAGGGCATGAGGTTGAGGGGAGAGGTGCAGATAGGAGAAAAAAGAGCAACTAAACACCAAAGTGCACGTCCAAAGTGTTCATAACAGATGCTCGTGGATTCATATAGTCTTCTTTTTTGCTTGTTGTATACTGTAGTGTTCAAGTACATAATAACCAAAAAAATTAAAAGCCCAAAGTATTTGAATGATAATGCTTAATAGTGCTTTACAGTACAGTTTCTGCCTGCTTCCTAGGCTTAGAGGTAAATAACTTGTCCAGGGTCATAGAATTGTAGAACTGACACTCAATTCTTCTGGCTTCAAATCTAGTGTTCTTTCCACTGTCTTCCAATGTAGATGACAATTCTCTTTTCTAATCTGATATGACAGCTGATGACATCAGACCCAGAAGTGTCAGGGTTGGCTGCTGCTTTTTATCAGAACATTGGGCGCATGTTGTAGTACTGAGCTACCAATGAACCAGATTTAGTGATTGAAAACACTTTCCACAGTGAATCCCAGTTGAGAAATGACAAGACTACTTTCATGTTCTCTCATGTTTTTCATGAAGGTTTTCTTTGTTAAATGAATATTTATCTCTGGGCCTCAGGTTCCTCATCTGTAGAATGAGAGGATCATTCTAGTGCTGTGATTCCATTGTAGGCCCAGGACTGTGAGACACTCAAGCCCAAGTCATCAGGAAACCAAACATTTTAAATCATGTTCTTTTCAGTAGGGTAGGTACGCTCTTTATATAGGGTGGCTACATACAAATGCTTCTTGGTCCAAATTTAGGGTTAAAACTTGCTGATTCACACTTAGCTTTATCCTTCACCAGAGTCTGAGCAAAAGAACAGGGTAGAATCACATTGTAGTAGGCCATATCCAGCATCAGTTAGTGGCTCCAGTGAGTGTCAGAGTAGTGAGATGCAGTAGAGTGCAGAAGACCTGGGCTTGATGTTGATTACGTCACTAAGTCTCTCCAGAGACTTCTATTTCCTTATCTATGAATGAGGGGCTAAACTGGATGGTATAAATCCTTCTTTCCAATTTAAAATCTGTCCTCTGCTCATAAATCAAAAACTAATACTTTTGGCTTTTTTCTGGTTAGCTTAACTCTTTATAAACAAATAGCAGTTGTTTGAGAATGAGTATTCTTAGGTTTTCCAAGACTCTTTAGTAGGCATTCTTCTTTCTCTCAGTGACCTCATCCAGCTCCCATGATCTTAAATATCTATGCAAAGGACTCTGAATTATATATTGAGCTCCAGTTCTTTCCTGAGCTTCTGTCCTACTTCACCAAACTGCCTGTTGGACATTTCAAACCCAACCTGGATAAAATAGGAATCATCTTATTCTCTAACACTTCTCACCTACCCAGAAAAGCCCAGCCCTTCCTATTTCTTTCAAAAGAACCCTAATCCTTCCAGTCTTCTAGGCTAGTAATCTCTGGATCTTCCTCCACTCCTCACTCTCACTCACCCTACATATTTATTCAGTTGCTACATCTATCCCCTTCTCAGTACTCACCTGCTTACTACCTTAGACCAGATCCTCATCACCTCCTGCCTAAATTACTGTAGTGGTCTGCCAATTATTTCCATGCCTTAGGTCTGTCCCTTCATCTTCTGCATAGCTGCCAGAGATTTTTCTTAAGCACAGGTTTGACATATCTCATTCAGATACCAGCAGCTTCTTATTGCCCCCAAGCCTGAATACAACTTGCTGGTTGGCTTTTAAACCTGTTTCCCAGCCTATTTTTCTATCTTATTATAGCTCCTCTTCACCTGTGCTATAGCCCAGCCAAAAGGTCCCTTTCCTCACACATGGTACTCTTTCCATTTCTTGGCTGCCCTTGTCCACTCCTTCCCATCCTTCTCACCTCTTAGACCTTACTCAAACCCCAGACTTCTGGTGCCTTCCCTACTTTAAATTTATTTTATATTCTGTGTGTGTGTGTGTGTGTGTGTGTGTGTGTGTGTGTAAATTTTTTTCCCTGATGGAGTGTAAGCCCCTTGAGTAGAGACTCTTGCGTTTTCTTTTCTTTCCTTTCTCCCTTCTTTCCATTCACAGGGCCTGGTACTTAGCCACTTACCAAAAGGTTATTGGTTGATATTTTTTATCTCCCTCTGTAGATTTTTATAGATAGATATTTTATAACACAACTCTGGTCTACCATAAGAGCCATTTCTCAGTCAGTAAGCTGAATATATGGATCATTTGCTTGAGAAACATTGAGTATTGAATTGGTGTTTTGGGAATAGCGGCTCCTTTGCTTATGCTTCCTTTAGAATAGACAAGGAACTGTTGAACTCTGGTTCTTGTATCCTCCCTAACCTAGGTCTAACATTAAGAAGTGTCACTTATAGAATACTTGCAAGTTCCAAGTACTCTGACTTCTTGTAGATTGGGTGGGGTTGGGGTCAGGGTTGCTACTGAAGAGCAGGAGCCAGTACTTGGGCACTTGAGTGATTCTAGGAGCACTTTCTGATTAAAAAAAAAGTGGGGAGGGGCGTAAAACGTAGTCTGAGTAATCCATACATACAAATCTGCAGTTTCTTTTCTACCCCACTTTGCAAGTCAGCTCTTATTTGTGGTTTTTCTTCCATTTTAGGGTGGGTAAGACCTCACTCATGAACCAGTATGTGAACAAGAAATTCAGTAATCAGTACAAGGCAACAATAGGAGCAGACTTTCTGACGAAGGAAGTGATGGTGGATGACAGACTAGTGACGATGCAGGTAAAGCAATTTCCCCTGTTATTGGTCTTCAGTGATATCCTGCCCTCTCCTACTCATGTCTTTGAGTGGCAGAAATTCATAGCAAGCCCTCTTGATTTTTCACATCCCACTATCAAAAGAGATCAAGAATGGCCTAACAAACAACAGGACTTCTATCTTCTGATATAAATTCTGACACTTAGGATGCTGGACACAGGATTTACTTCTAGCGTTTCTCCTAATCATCCAGCTTAACTTGAAAGTGTTTGAAGTGACCAAATCTAGGCCCTTTCATTCCCTTTAGAAAGAATTTGTTTGCTTGACATTTGGACCACACATTCCCAGGTGTGGAAAGTTAAGGGCAGATGACTTTCTTATCTAGGAGGCAGTTTATCAGCCAGTCCCTGAAGTTTCGTGGATAAGTACAAAACTCTCTAGGCCAACTGTGGCAGTGACCAGGGTCACCTCACTACATGTTCCTCCATGATGAGGTTAGACTAGGTTAGAAAAATAGCTTTAAAACTCTTTGTGATGGAATGGTAGGCCTATTTTTAGACATTTCCCATCACTTTATAACCTGGTTCTAAGTGCTTCACATTATAAAAATATCTCTTTCTTATCTGACTATCTGGGAAGTCATCTAGTCCCAGTTTTTCTCATGGTTCTACGTAGTTCTCCCTTTTGAAATGGCTCTAGACTCTTTTCATGCCCTTTGCATCAAATCTTCATGGTTTGTTCTTGGTAATGTCAGATCTGCCAGTCAGCGTGTGCTTTGACTGTCTCAAGACCCTTTAGGTTCTCTGCTCCTTATCTCTTCGTCCCCTGCCAGCTAGATAACCTGTGTGTGTCCTCTAGAATATGTTACATTTATGGGATAAGAGATTGTTTTTCAGAGACGATAGTGAATTATTATCCATGTACAGTTATGACTGCAAAGGCCAGTACAGAACCACTAGTTCTTTTTCACTCTAAGAAGTCTGCCCTCATTCCTCACAGTGCTATGACAGGTGTCCATAGGCTTTTAAGTTATGCTAGGGAGGGTTTTCTTGAGGCTCTTGTGTTGAATCTTTAAGCTGCTTCTTCTGCCTACCCTGCTTGTAGTTGCCCCATTTCATTGCTGTTGGGTTAGCCATGGCTCTCCTCCATAACTATTATTTGTCCTGCCGCTGGCATTTAGTACGGTTCCTGGCTAGTGGTGATGGGACACGTGTCACATGTGATAAACCAATTTCTTTTAGTTTGTAGCTTGGTGCTGTATATCTTTTAACTATCCCCAGAACATGTTAACTCTTAATGACCTCTGAAGGTCAGTTTCATGTCATTGTGGGTTTTTTTGCCTAGCAGTGTATACATTGGTGAAAAGTTTGCTAGGTAGCGGAACTAGAACCTTTCAGGTTTCAGTTTGTTTCAGTAGTCTGAAATAATATGTGTAGGGCTAATACTGACTGATATATATTCAGTTTTCATCAGGCTCATTTGTTTACAACATAATTGCATATAGTAGATATTTGGTAAATGGGTATGGTAAAGGAAACAAGTATTGTTTGTCTGGGTGTGGGTTTTTTTTTGTTCGTTTGTTTGGCAAGGCAACACAGTGGACTGTTTTTAAAAGTCTTATGTGTTGTAGAAAGCCAAAACAACTCATTTTGTTGGTTAAACCCTCGAATATAAGCCATGCCATTACTGATCCTTTCTGTCTAATGGTAAATAATAGTAGTGAAATCCCTATGTAGCCCCATTTTCTGCTCACCAGAATTATTAATGGGGTATTTCTCCCAAACTCTAAAAGGAGGCATTCTGTACTTCCCATAGAGATGGGTACAGATATATCTAATTTCTTAGCTCTAGATTTTTAATGTTGCTTCTGAAAGCATGGAAAAATTTCATAATTTTATCTAAACCATATTTTAATGATATACCAAGCAGCATAAGAGGTTAAATCACATCCTTTTGTGTGAACTCAAGTCTGGTAAGCATTCTGACAATGGTAGGTTAATGAGAGACGGGTAGATGGGAGAACTAGGTGGTTGTCTATAGGCCTTCCACAGAAATGAGCAGTTATTTTTGTCTGGTAAATTGCAGTTACAAATTTTATTATATTGAAAGCTGTTTTGTCCTTTCATCAGCAAAGCATGATCTGTACCCAGCTCACTAGCTGCCTCTGTCTAATGAGCTGTGGACAGTGATTTCTCTCTTATGGTCATAGAAGTTGCCTCCTTCCTGAGGACACACATGCTGAGGATTGAGCTACTTGAACTGGGTTATTGCATTCCAAGGATTTTGTGTTTTGTGTTTTAGTTTCCATTTATTTTCTCTTCTGCCTTTAAAAATCTCTCCCCCTCAGGGCCATTACATTTGCAAGTATTGCATGTCCATTTTTCTGTTTTGAAGTTTTTAATCACAGGGCCAGCATTAATTTCTTCTGGGTGATAGTAATAGCAACAGTCATCATTTTGTGTTCTCCTTTCTTCTGTGCCCCAACTGTTTGTGCTGTATAATGTTTTATCAGGCTGACGAATAACCCTTTGTCTCCCAAAGATCTGGGACACAGCAGGACAAGAACGATTTCAGTCCCTTGGCGTGGCCTTCTACAGAGGAGCAGACTGCTGCGTCCTGGTCTTTGATGTGACTGCCCCTAACACATTCAAAACTCTTGACAGCTGGAGAGATGAATTTCTCATCCAAGCCAGTCCCAGGGATCCTGAAAACTTCCCCTTTGTTGTATTGGGAAACAAGATTGACCTAGAAAACAGACAAGTAAGTATGTGCCATCTCTATTCAGAAGATGAAAAAAGCTTCAGTTTTTTAATCTTTAAAAATGTACTATGTGTGGGGCGGCTAGGTGGCTCAGTGAATAAAGCACCAGGCCTGGAAGTCAGGAGGACCTGAGCTCAAATCCTCCCGTGTCAGACACTTAACAATTACTAGCCATGTGACCTTGGGCAAGTCACTTAACCCCAATTGCCCTGCCTTCCCCCCTCCAAAAAGCAAAAAAAAATAAAAAATAAAAATGTACTATGTGAAATATATTCAGTGAACTTGTGGATTAAAGGAATCTCCTGAAGCAGCAAGGCCTGGGTAGAGGACATCTGTTGAGAGCACTGAAAGGTCTTGAGTCGCATGTTTTTTGTACTTGTGTGAAATGGGGAGGGGCAGCACTCTAATAACTGGGCTTTTGCAGAAACCTTCCTAGGAATGAGCCATAGCCTTTCTTTCTAGAATACAAACACAAGAACACTAACTAATGAAGGTTAGGTTCTTGGATGTGATCCCACTCTTGGTGCTGGTTCATTAAAACCATCAGGAAAATTACTCCCTATCTCCCGTTAACCTAAAATAGGAATTGCTTGCCAGTTACATCCGACAAGAATGGTAGTAACTGTCCAAAGTAGGGTCAGTTCAGAGAAAAACAAAAAGAGGAAGTGGGCTTGGTAAATACCCAGGCAGTGTCCAGCTTTTCTGTTTTCGACTTGTTCCATTCATGTCTTGATCTTAAGTATAGCCTCTCCTCCTATGTATGTCCAGAGGTAGCTTTCTTTGCCATTGAGGCCAAGCTAGGCGAGTATGGCTGCTCTGGAGCTTTAGGATGCTCATCTCTGGGCCTGAAATAACACTGGTGGGCAGCAAACAGATCCCCAGAACCCTTCAACTTCCAGGGACCACCTAAGGATGTGAAAGTTGCTAGGCAGAAGATAGTTAATGGTAGCAGCTGGTGTCAAATCTGTGTAAAATATCTTTTGTGGCTAATAGAACCTGACTAGATATCATACAGTAACTGATATAACTCATTAAAACCACAAACTCTGATGTGCTAACACTCTCCCATACACCTTAGAAAAAAACTGTAGTACTCCAAAAGTTTAAACTGATCTCCACAACAGGAGATTGGTTGGGCTCACTTTCTCTGTCTCCGGCTCCTCTGCTCCCTCCTCTCTCATATCGTGCATATACCCATCCATCCATAAGTGCTGAGTATGTATTTAGATCTTGCCTCTCCTCTGCTTCTGACAGGTTGCCACAAAGCGAGCGCAGGCCTGGTGCTACAGCAAAAATAACATCCCCTACTTTGAGACCAGTGCCAAGGAAGCGATCAATGTGGAGCAGGCTTTCCAAACCATTGCACGAAATGCACTTAAACAGGTAAGTCTCAGAGGATGCTGTCTCCCTCTGGTGGCTCTAACCACTGCTCGTCCTGGGGATTGGCATACTAGGCCTTTTGTATGAACGAGATAGCTGACATGGCGTTCCAGCACTTGATTTTACTTTAATTACTTTTTACCAGGACATCCCAGATGTTTCATCTGTATAATATAATAATGATACAAATTTTGACCCCTTATCACTTGATCAGACAAATTTGAACACCTACTACATGGAAGGACCTGTGCTAGCCCCAGAGTTTAGATGTGTCTGCAGGCATCTCCGACTTCCAAATACCCAGTTAGTAGCCCAGTCTTGAGCAGTTGTCTTCTCCTTCTCTCTGCCTGTGGTTTTTATCCTGTTGTTACTCTCCATCTCTCAGTTTCATTGCAGTGGCCTCTTATTTTCCTGCCTTCCATTTTTTTCTTTCTCGAATCCATCCTCCTGCTGAATTACTGCCGAGCTGACCATCACCCCTGTATTTACAAATCTGTAAAGGCTTCCTATTGCCTTTTTAGAGAATTCTTTACCTCTGAAGTCTGTGAATTTGGATGGGGGGTCAGGGGAGTGGACATAGAATCACATTTTTATTTTCACTAACTTCTGGCTGGAATTTAGCATGTCCTTTTTGTCCATTTTTAAAAACACAAAAATTATGCAGATAAGGGGTAGGTAGGTTTTACCAGACTGCCAGCAAGGCCCATGACACCCCTGAAGATTAAGAACCCTTCATCAAGATCAAGTACAAGCTCCTTGGCTTGGCATCTAAGGCTTTTGTCCCCCATATCTCTTCCACCTCATAAAATTTCTATTGTCTTAAAACCACAGCCGAGCTACTACCTTTGTGAGACCTTTCTTCGACTCCCATTGTGCAGTGCTCCCTCCTTCCGAGACCCCTTCATTGTTATCCCTGGGTTGGGCTTGTAGGATACGAGCTTCTTGGGGAAGGGCCAGTATAGCTTTGGGTTTGGTGTTTGTGTCTCCAAGGCCTGCCAGCTGGAATTGTTTAAAGGTCCCTTACTCTTGAGAGGCTAAGAACTTAATGGGGGGGACAAATGACATTCACAGAGGAGGAGAAGAAGAACAACATGAAGTGAAAAGTGCTCTGGTGTAGGAGATCAAGAGCATTTCTAGACACCTGGGAAACATTCCTCCTCTTCTGTTAAACTGCTAACACACTTACACAGAAGTCGTTGTTTATTTTAGTTGGATTTTGACAGGTTACCGAGTGCAGGTTCCTGAAAACAGAGCTCCCGTCTTTGGTTCCTTTACTGTTATTTGGATGCTTCTGCATCACCTTTCCTGTCCTTTGTCCCATGCAGGAGACAGAGGTGGAGCTGTACAATGAATTCCCTGAGCCCATCAAACTGGACAAGAATGACCGAGCAAAGGCTTCTGCCGAAAGCTGCAGCTGCTGAAGAGGTGGCGGGGTAGAACACAGAGCCCTTCACAAACCGATATCACACTTAGGCCTTCAGACACAAGCCCCTTCTCCTATTCAAACAAACAAGAAATCAATTCTTTCATTTCCAGCTGCCAAAAATGTCACCCAAATCTGCCACGAGCAAACATGATCCCACTTCTGTACACAGCTCCATGGGTGTCAGCCCCTCCACATCAGCTGTTCTGTACGCTAGCAGGACTGTCCATGTGTGGAGAGAGTTAGTTCTAATGTGGGCTTGACATTGGAAACATTTCCACTTGTCCAATGGAGAAAAACTGTTGACAGTTAATCTGTGTATAACTAGTTACCTGGTTTTTTAAACTGTCTCATTTTTTTCCTCCTCCTTGTGAAGGCTGCACCTGGGAAGGCTGGTTACCCATAGTTCATTGCAAGCTCACACCCAGTTTAACTAGGTGGAGTTTTGTATGTATCTGTTAATGCTTGTTACTTTTAACTAATCAGATCTTTTTACAGTATCCATTTATTATGTAATGCTTCTTAGGAAAAATCTTATAGTACATGTTAATATATGCAACCAATTAAAATGTATAAATTAGTGTAAGAAATTCTTGGATTACGTGTTTAAGTCCTGTAATGCAGGTATGTAGGATGAGGGGAGAACTTTGTTCTGGATTGCAGAGTGCTAGCAATACAGAATTTTGAAGTCCAGCTAGAGGCAGTATTCTGTACAGTAGAAGCGAGAATTATGTAAGCCTTTTTATTGAAGACTTAAGAGCCAAAAAGCTTTTCATCTCCTTGGTGGGGGGAGGGGGGTTATCTAGTTACCTTTCTGTGTCTAAATTTTCAAAAGGGTGATTGGCGTAACATACTGATGTGTGCAATGGATTAATGGAGACTATTTGCAGGTCTTAAAATTCTTCCTGTTTTTTCCCTACTCCACATTGTAAAACCTCCACTGAATCAGCATTCTACAAAAGTAAAAAAAGGAAAATCTACAGATCTGTTCTAATGATTTTACCTTTGTTCTAGAAGGCGCTCCTTCCTGGGTTGTGGTATTCTTAGGCTAGAAAACTAGTTCCTCCTCCCTCTCCTGCCCCAGTATTGCCCATATTACTGTTTCTTTGGTATGGAGAAATTTACAGTTTAGCTCCCCTCCCTAGTATCTGTTCCTGCATTGTAGCTTGCTTACATGGAGCACTTCTCCCTATTTTCCAGACGTCTACATTCTAGGGTGTGGGCTGAGTTCTTCTGTAAAGAGATGAACGTGATGCCAATAAAATTTAACAAGAACAATGACCATCTTGTTTCTCCCTGTCTTTATTTCCCCCCATATACCTCTTGTCCAAGTAGCTAATAAAAATCAGTTCAGCCAATTACTGGGCTACTTAACAATCAAAGAGATTGTCCAGTTCTCTGGCATTAGTAGTTCTAGTCACTTCAACACACCAAGGGTCTTCTCATCTCTACTTCCCCTCTCACCCCACTAAATAAACAAACAAGTAAGTTACTTGTGAACTTATTTTTAGGCTGATATAGGAATAACACATAATGGGAAATGGTATTGATTTTGTTAGTGGTTCAGATTCAAGCTGAAATATTGGATTACACAAAGCACAGATCACCTCTGCCTTCGTGGGCTTGTAATGAAATGGGATATAGCACCTCAGTCCCATTGCTGGCAAATCTTGGGTTCCTAGCTTGCTGCTATGAGCCAAGTAATAAAAAGAATAGGAAAATTTTCATCAGTCTTGGCTGAGGTTTTGGACTTTCTAATTTTCTGACACGTTTAGTGGAATCTCTTTTACATATACTGGTCACTCACTTAACATTTGGGTTGTGTCCGCCATACTTCTTGAAAAATACAGAGGGAAATTAAGAGATAAGATTGTATGTGACATGCATTATTACTCCCACTCCCTCAGTGTAGAGTCATAGCTCCAACTTAGACCCTTTCTGGTCATCTGCCTTCCAGAAGGGTTATGGCACTAGGAGGCATAATGTAGTGGAAGGAGCCCAAGATTGTGATCTCAAAGCTCCATCACTTCTTGTTCAGGGAGTTCCAAAAGTCCCTGAATAGCTTTGAATGAGTCAGGCTTCTTAAGAGCAGAAGAAATAACCTATGATATGCATATTCTAAGACTAATGTGACGTTTAATCTCTTACCTACCAGTCTACCTTCGAATCTAGGGCTGAGACTTCAGGTTTTTAGAGGAGTGGGACCTTTTTCTGTTTGGGCCATAGGTCTGTAGTCAAATGATATTTATTACATCAGTGGTCTTTCCTTTTGTCACTGGATCTTTGCTGGTTTGTCTTTAGGCATCTGTGCTCTTAGTGCCCTTAGCTTCCTTTTGATCACTGATTCTTTTAGAAGTCCATTTTGTTTATCTTGCTACCTGTAATATGGGTTTCCTACTTTGGACTGACAGGTTAATAGCTTTAGTGTACTAACGTTTCTGAAGCCTGCTCTGGGCAACTTATGTCACACTCTTTCTCTCTCTCTCTCTCTCTCTCTCTCTCTGTGCTTTCTTTTGAGGACATAGCTCTAATCTGTCCTAAGTAGAGAGATCTTGATGCTACCACATGTTTATATTTTGAGAGGGTGTGGATATTGACATGGTTATGTTGTACCATTAGGTAGAAAGAAGGAAAAGAAGACTTTTCACTAGTTTCCATAATCTTATCCCTTAGTGACATCCATAAATTGTTGTTCAATTGATAGAAACTGATATTTTCTGCCCTACTCTAAGAAGCATTAAGTGGAATCTGGCCCAGGCTTCCTAGCTCTGGATGGTTGTTGAATATCCTTCAGATGGCTAGTATCCTTCCTTCTCTTCAATACCTGAAGACTGAATTTCCTACCTCTTCTTCTCTTCCCCCACAAAAAAGCATTGCTTTTTCAGAAACATTATCATTGAGCATTTTTATTCTGCCTGCCTTTTCACTCATAGAAGACAATGTTGGTTTGGAATGATAAGGCTAGAAGAGGGTTAGTCTAGATGACTGAACAGAAATCCAAATGAAATAATATGATTTTATTATCTTCTTGTTATATTCTAACAGATCATGTGATATTTGGTTAACTCTGCCTTAGGAGGACTAAAGAGGAAGTGGCCAGTGCCTACTTGATCTTAGGCATATGAGCAAATAACGTTACTGTGACGTTGTGTGTCTGAGGCTGGATTTAAATTTAGTTATATTCCTGACTCCAGGTCTAGCATTCTATCCTCTCTGCCACCTAGCTGTTTCTAAATTATAAAATATAATAGTATCTCTGTTATAAATGCCAGGCCAGCTGGCGTCCCCTGTGGGGAATTTCTGGGAAGTAGGCAGGCATGGAACATGTGCTAGTAGGTAACTTTGACCACTACTGAGGATGACTATACGATTATATAGTGCAACTGGGTAATCACAGGAAAGACAGAAATAGTCAGGTGACAACAGAAGGATGGTTGGTTTGGGCTCTTCTTCAAAATGGAGGTTGAGAAAGGAACTCATCTTTCAGGGTGAGAAGGCCACAGAGATGAGTGGTCTCTGTATTTGAAATGGTTGAGGGCAGCTAAGGTCATTGGTATTCTCAACTCTTTTCCATAAACTATAACTTGTTTCTGTTTCTTCCTCTCTTTTTAAATACTTCATTTCCTTCCCTTTCACTCTGTCTGCTATAAGGAATTTAGCCCCTTTAGCACTGAGAACTTTAAAGATTTGAGATTTGGGATTTGAGATTACCTTCTTTTTAGTGTTATAATAAAAACCAATTCTGGAAGTACCTCCTATGTAAACCTTAGTTAAGCACTGTATAAATGTGAGCTGTTATTACCTAGCTTATTAATCCACCTGGCACAAAGAAGGCATTTAGGCCACTCAGGTCAGACTTTTTTGTTGTCTTTTTCGAACATAACTTGCTGCCACCACATAGTGAGCCTTTCCTTGTAACAAAGTTAGTAAAACCAAATACCTGACAGCATATGTAACATTTTGCAACCACAGTCCCCAAATCTTTCTGCTAATAGGAAGTATGTTTGAGCCCCTCTTTTCCAGGACCAAAATTGACCATTACAGTTAAGATGAGAGCAGCTACCTTTTAGTGTTTTCACTTATATATTTTCTCCTAATTCACCTTTCTTCATTCTGAATCAGTTCATAGCTCTCCCCATGTTTCTCTGGACGCCTCATTGTTTTAAATGGAACAGTTATATTCCAAGAAGCAGGCAGTGTTCTATGGTGCACACAGAGGCATCCTGGAATTCAGGAAAACTGTCAGAGGAATTCATCTTACTCTGTCACCCTAAGCAAACCAGTGCACCTGGCAGCCTGAAAGAACTTGACAAAAAGGTGTTGATCTGCACTGCTAAAGGAAACTCCTTACCCTGAGCTCCCCACATGCAGGAAATCACAGATCCAACAAAAGCAGGGGAGGAATGATGTTGCATTAATATGCTAAAACTTGGTGTTTCCAGTTAGGCCACACTGGTGGCCTGACCAAAAGTCCTATGAATATTCTGGTATAATGGCAGGTTATAGGCTTAAAGTTGAAAAGTATCTTGGAGGGATCCAAATCCACCCTGGCAGTCATTTCACCTTTGCTATTTTTGAGCACCCTTATGACAGGCTGCTTACTGTCATCCAGTATTGGACCATGAACTGAGCTACTAAGGCAGAATTGAAGGGGGAACTTCCTGGATCTCCTTCCCTGGAACTTCCCCATTTGTCCTAGCTATGCCTCCCTGAGCCACACAGACTATGTCCTCCCTTTCCCCTTGGCAGCCCTTCAGATACTAGAAGATGGCTTTCCCAATTCCCTTATATACTGTCTTCTGCAGGTTAAACATGGCCATTTCATTTTGTCCTTCCATGTATGATGACTTCCCAAACCCTCAAATCTGCCCTCTGGACAGGCTCTATTTTATCCATCCTCACTGCTCTAGGGTTGACTCTATCCTGCAACTTTACTGAGGTTTAGGGTCTTCTGGAAAGAGATTTTTCTGGATGCAACAGAAAGTCTAATCCATAGGATTTATTACATTTGCCACTGGGCCAGGACTAAGCTATGACTGTGAGCTATTCATTCAAATCTTTCCCACTGGACTTGAGGGGAAACTTGAGGCAGCATTGTGTAATGGAAAAGAGCATCAGACATGGGAGTCTGACCCAGTTTCAATCTAGACTGACATTAACTATGTGAACTTTTGACATATGCTTTATTCATCTATAAAATGGGGATAATTCCAGTGCTAAATCTTATGATGGTTCTTATACTACCTAAGTCACAAGATGATTATGATAAAAATCATTTGTCAGCCTCAAAGTAGGCTTTAAATATGAGTCATGAACTGCTGAATAATATGGAAGAATGAAATATCAAAGTAGGGAAGAGTTTTTCAGTTCAACCCAAATTCAGAGCAGAGAAAGCCAACCTTGAGAGGAGATGCAGTGTTAGTTCACATCAGTACTTTCATGGTTGAAAGCAAGGTCCTCCCTGTTGACATTAGCTAAAGCCATCATCTCTTGGCCTTCCTCACAGTATTGTTGTGAGCAAAGCTTATAGCACCACAGAAATGGGTGACTACTGAATTTGCCATCAGGTGATGGGGATGGGATTGAGACCTGATTTGCCCACAGTTACACAGCTAGCTTGGAGATCTGTGATTCACAGATCATCTCAGAAAAATCAAAAGCCCATATGGAATGATAATAAGCAGCATCATAAAAGACATGTACAATGAAAGAAGGCTGGACCCAAGTACCAGTAATATAAACAAAACGTGTGTGTGTGTGTGTGTGTGTGTGTGTGTTGGGGGGAGTGGGAGCTCCATGTACAGAAGAGCCAGGGCAAGAATCAGTCTTTAAAAAGGAAATGAGTTTCCTCCTGTTTTCCCCAGAAGGTGTTATTAGGTGTTCATTCAGGAGCATGAGTCAGTGGAAGAAGGAATGAAGCATATATTAGATACTGAGTACTTAATAAATGCTTCATGTGTCTATGTGCCTTGGCACATTGTATTGAACACGAGTGCTTCTTGGCAAGCAAACTATGTAGTCCCTGCCCTCAGAGGCCTTCCATTCTAACGAGGGATACACACTTCCATTGGTCCAGGGGAGACATGTAAGGTGCTGTGGTATGGAAATGGCTTGAAAGTGCTGCTGGTCCCTGGTTCCAGCCAAAGTGAGGGAAGAGCTCACCTACTGGAGCCTGGTGTCTGAGGAGCAAAGCCAGGAAGGTGAGGATTGCCAGAGGGTGATTGGATTGTGCTTGTAACCCTGGAGATACAAATGGAAAAGTGGGGCTGTCGTTGCCCTCAAAGAACTTCTAATGGGGGAGACAACATATGGGGCAGTCAGTCCCTGGGATGGTGAATGTATCCACAAGGCAGTGATTGACAAGCACTTTACAGAATGATGTTACTGGTGTAATCTCGGGGGAGGATATTGCATCGGGGAAAAAGGCAGTAGATCCAGGCTAGATGATTTTGTATTCACTCATCAATCAAGATTGATGCAGATCTGAGGTCAGGATCTGGGTTCAAATTTCACCTGTAAAGCTTACTATCCAAGTGACTTTGGGCAAGTCAAAAACTCTCTGGACCTCACTTTTCTCTTATGAAATGAGAAGACTGGACTAAATGGTCTCTGAAGCAGCTAGACAGCTGACAACCTTTTGTGAAAGCCTGTGTGGTGCTTGAAATAAGAAGGGTTGAGTTCAAATTCTGCCTCCGTATGGTGACAAACAAGTTACCTCTCAAACCCTCCCATTTTCCTCACCCCTAAAAATGGGAATGACAATCTTTAGCTTCCTTCTAGAGTTGTGAAGAAAGCACCTTGTAAAGCTTGCAGGGTTAGAGAAACATGAATCTTCTAGCTTCTAGCTGTATCCACCTGTGCCAAGGTGCCTCTTGATTTATATAACGCCATCTGTCTCATACAGCCAAGGGTACAAAGCCATTACTACTTATTTTGCTGCCTCAAAGTTTAAGTGACTCAGGCCTCCAGACCACCTATGTCGAAGGAGGTTGGAGGTTGGGTAGGGTCTTCCAGTATTTGAAGGGCTATCTTGTGGAGGAGGAATCGGATTTGTCGTTGTTGACCCCGAAGGGAAGAAATAGGGGCAATGGGTGGAAGTCACAGAATTGACTCTCTGCCTTCCAACTAAGATTTATGCAGGAGGGAAGTGGGATGCCTCAGGAGGTAGTGGGATTCCCTTGCCGCTGGTGGATTGGCCAGGTGTGCCCTTGAGGACACATCCCGTGGCTCAGTATAATTAGAAAGTGAGCTCCAGAGGGCAGGGACTTTCTCACTTTTTCAAGTTCCCTATTCCTGGTCTTTTAATGAACTGTTTCTTTAGTGAATTGGAATGCCCATTAAGGTGTTCTGCAAACCCCAGGCCTTTTCTACCTGTCAAAGCAATGTCCAAGATGACAAAAGCAGCTGTGGTCTAGTTCCCTGCCCCAGGGCCCCAGGGGGCTCGTTCTTTGTCTTCCATCCTGGGGAAGCTGCCAAGTCCCCAGATCCTGAGCCAGGGGTTCCCTCAGACTGAAAGAATCGTTGCGAACACTCCTGCATCCTGGGAAAGGCAGAATTAAAGTAGCCAAGGGCAGCAGCAAGTTGAACACACCTTACACACCCGTTGCGGCTGCACAGCGTCTGTGGCGTAGTCATGGTAACAGTGACGTCATGGGAGCCTGGGTTTTCTCCCAGCTCAGCGCTCCACATTGGAGGCTGTGTGCATCCTCCTCCGGTACCAGGTGTCCCCCCTGAGGCGGAAGGGAGGAGAAATAGCTCCTCCCCCCCCCCCATCTAAGCTATGTGCGTGGGTTTGGAGGATGGCTTCCCTTACTGGGAAGGACCAGAAGGAAGGCCCCGGGAGGGCCCCTCAAACCAGTACGATTTAAAGCTGGAAAGAAGCATCAGAGAGCATAGTCCAACCTAGTTTTACCACCCAAGGGGAAACCTGGGGAAGGCCTCTGGAAGGAAAAGGACTTCTCCAAATTGCCACAAGCTGTTAGGTGACTGGGCCTGGCTTCCACATTCCTTCATTGTGATTCTATCTCCTTTGCTGGTGCATCTCCTAATTCTCACCCCCGGAGCCTTAATGCTTCCTTCAATTCCCCCACCTCAGGATGGTTATGGGCACTGACCTTCTGTCCCGTTCCCCTGTAAGAATAGCCTTCCTGGAGATGAAACCCTAATCCCTTTTTTTTTTAATGTGTTTATTTACTTTGAGTTTACATGATTCAGTTCCAGAATCCCTTGAGTTTCAAATTTTCTCCCCTCTCTTCCCTCACTCCATGGCGGCATGCAGTCAAGTACAGGATCTGCAAATACTTTCACATTGGACATTAGTCTGGTTGTATAGAAGGGTTGTAACCGATGGAGTGAAAAATGGGAAAAAGGAAACAAACATGGAAAAGAACGCTGGCGTGTAGCTTGCTTCAGTCTCCATTTAAACTGTTCTTTCTAGATCTTTCTCTGAATGTAGACATCTCTTTCCATCCTGAGACTTGTAGGGTTATCTTAGAGCTGTGCGTTGCTGAGAAGAGTGCACTTTATCAAGGTTGGTTGTCACACATACAATGTGTCTGTGATTGTGTATACTTTTTTCCTGGTTCTGCTCTTCTCACTTAGCATCAGTTTGTAAAAGCCTCTCCAGGTAAATATGAAGTCTATCTCTTCCCCATTTCTTTTTTTCTTTTAAATTTTATTTTAGTTTGCATCATTCATTTCCATGAGATTTTGAGTTACATATTTTCTCCCCATCTTTCCCCTAAAACAGCCATCCCAGTGTATCCCCCCTCTCCCAATCTATTCTCTCCTATGTCTTCCCCCCTCACCCCTCTGACTTTTCGGTAGGGCAGGATGGATCTCCCAACCACAGTGCCTGTGTATCTCAAGTTCCAGTTGGATGTAGTTAATAATAACAATAATTGCATATATATTTTTTTTTAACATTTGATTACAGAACTTTAGATTCTAGATTCTTTCTCTTCCTCCCTCGTCACCCACCCCCACTGGAAGGACAAGCAATCAAATACAGGCTGAACATGTGAAATTTCGCAGAACCTCTCCATAGTGAGCACACTGTGAGAGTCTGATTACA
>CM053583.1:372155083-372186244 GCA_028627135.1 Pseudochirops cupreus | reverse complement strand
ACATTCATATACCACAACTTGTTTAGCCATTCCCCAATTGATGGGCATCCCCTTAATTTCCAGTTTTTTTACCACCACAGAGAGCTGCAATAAATATTTTTGCCTTAATTTCTCCTTTAGGAATGTAGATGTTGTACCATTTGGTACATAAATGTTTAGTAATAATATTGCCTTATTTTCGTTGGTGCCTTCTAGCAGGCTATAGTTTCCTCCCTTATCTCTTTTAATTAGATCTATTTTTGCCTTTGCTTTGTCTGAGATAAGGATTGCTACCCCTGCTTTTATTTGCTTTAGCTGAGGCCTGATATATTTTACTCCTGCTTTTACCTTTATCCTGTATGTATCCCCCCATTTCAGATGTGTTTCTTGCAAACAGTATATTGTAGGATTATGGTTTTTAATCCATTCTGCTATCCACCTCAGTTTTATGGGGGAGGTCATCCCATTCACATTCACAGTTATGATTACTATCTGTGTCTTTCCCTCCATCCTATTCCCTCCCCTGTTTATGCTTTTGTTTTTCCCCTTCTCCCTTCCCCTTCTTAAGTTTTCCTTTTGACTGCTTCTTCCCTTCTTATCCATCCCCCTCCCTTTTCCTACCCTTCTCCTTTACTACTTCTTCCCTCCCTTCTAAAACCCCCCCTTTTCTTGGCCCTTCCCCCTCCTACTGCCTGTAGGGTATGATCAATTTTTATACTCAATGCTGTATGTTATTTCTTCCTCGAACCAAGACTGACGAGAATAGATCTCAACGTAGTGCTCTTCTCCCTCCCCTCTTTCCCTCTATTATGATGAGTTTTATGTCTCTTCTCGATAGAGTCCTGTCTTTAACTGGTTGTGTTGTTCCCTCCTTGCACTAATCCCTTTCTTGAACTGCTGAATTCCATTTCCCCATTTCCAGCTGCCGGCTAGATGATTCTCCCAACTGTAATACACTCCTGTTGGTGTCACAAACAGGACAGAAGTGAACCCCTGCCTGGAATGTGGGAAAGTTAGCTTCTGGACCCAAGTCCTCAGGTTTGTATGTTCCTGATGCCTTTATGTTAGAAAAGAGAGGGAAGATGGATCCTGTTATGATTGATTTGTATTTTACTCTCCCAAATTTAGGAAACAGTTTGAATCCCAGTACTTTAAAAATGACAAAGGCATGGAAGCTTACTGTAATTCCTTCCCCTCCTGGTGTCCCCATTTCCAGCACTCCTGGGGTCTTCTTGTCCCTGTGGGTACCTCCCCAATACCATTCTTAACGACTCAGTACTTTAATGCATATTCTCCCCTAAGTTTACCACAAGAAGTATACCCAACATGCTGAGTGAGGTTCTTCCCCATATTCTTTTGACAAAAGGATATGAATGGGCAATGGGGGTAGTGATTTTCAATTGATTGGTTTTACATTGATCAAATGTTGATTTTTTTTCTCTCCTATTAAAGTACAGACAGTAATGGGCAATATCAAGGATTTAAATTATAAAGATACTGGTAAGAAGGGTTATCCCTTAATGGAATGTGAACAAATTTCTCCTTGATTGAACTGAAAGGGTCATCTGCCACTGACTGGTCAGTAGCCAAGCCCTTAACAGGCTGAAACTCACAAGGGAATATCTTCGTGGAGTGTACGCCCTGCACCTGAGTGGACAGGAGTGGGGGCAGCATGGAGTGGGCTAAGATCTCTCACTCTCCCCAATCAGCCACGGTGCTGAACAGTGGGGTAGGAGACAATGCATCTAGACAGAAGTTAGGTGGAGGAGTTCTGAGACACTTGAGGGATCACACACACTTTCTAGTCCAAGGCAGTGATTGAAGGGAAGAAGCAGGTATGCAGAGGGCAAGAGAAAAAAAAGGACTGTGGAATCCAGGGAGAACCAGGCCTAGCAAGTGAGCGGAACCCTTCAAGGAAAGATATTGAGCCTCTGTGATACCAGAGACATGAGTCATCTTGACTGTTTGTGTTCCCTCAGTACCACAAAAGTGTTTCTCTATTCTTCCCATGCATTTGTGGATGAATGTCCCAGGTTTATGAGGTCAATGTTTTGTAACTACTATTTCTACTATTCTCTGACTGTTAAGGATAATCTCATGGGTAGTCCAGATCCCTCCCTCCCCTCAACACCTCTAGAACCTATGAGAGAGTATCCCAGAGAGATTGCCAAAAATGGAACATGTAAATTGTCCACTGGTCACCTATCTCACCATGGAACTGGCCCATCTTTTTCTATCATGTGTTTCTCTGATGATGTGTCTCCTACTTAATTTCATCCACACCCACTATGTGCATCTCCATTGCTCTTTGGATGGTCCTCCCTTCCATGACCCGTAGCCATACAAGTGCTGAAGAATATTGTTTAAAAGATGGGCCTTTGGGGCCGCTAGGTGGCGCAGTGAATAGAGTACCGGCCCTGGAGTCAGGAGGACCTGAGTTCAAATGAGACCTCAGACACTCGACACACTTACTAGCTGTTCAGTTCTAGGCCCACCTCATTTTTCATTTGTGGCGTCTGTCCACCATGTACACATAGATCCAACCAGGCTGTCTACTATGTCATCTGGTGGATAAAGACTGCTCTTATTCACTTAGATTTCTTTAAACACAACAGACACCATGGCGTTTAATAGCAATGATTATCGGAGCCCAAGTTGGAGAAGAAGATGGGGAAATCCTCCAGGTGTCCCAGTTCATGGGATGCTACTATCTAGCCCTAGACCATCTTGGGGGCCTCCTAGGTGAACACTCTAATCAAAAATTTCCCCATCCTAATAGCAAAACTGGCCTCCCATGCAAGAAATCCCCATAACTTCCTCCAAACCAATCTGTCTGCCAGCACATTTCCCTTTACATTTCAAATGTTTCCATCCTTATAGTTTTAGCAGATCAGGGTCATCACTTCAAAGTTCTCTTGGACTTTACAAGTGAAGATCATTTTAAAAATTACTTTTCTCCTTTCTGCTCCCTCTTTCCACAAAACAAACAAAAACCCCACAAAACAATGCAGCTACAGGTGACCTCACGCTCTTTTTCTCCAGAACAACTCATCCTTCACTAGGTGGCTCCAAACTCCCTCATTTCAACCACATATTTTATTCAACTCCCCAACAGCAAGGTGGTAGGCAATGATTCTAAGAGAATCAGTCTCTATTCTCCAGCTGGGGACACAAAACAGTTGGGTGACAGTACATAGTCTTTGCCTTCTCTTATTCCCCAACCTGTCGCCTCCCTTTCCTTTTCTTAGATTCATTAAATCAATGATCCATTTATATAATTTAATTCAATAAACCGTGGTGGATTTTGATGTACAGGCTCTGGGAACTCCCTTGAACTCTCCTTGAATCTTCCCATTGGGTGAGGCGTTTGCCTGAGGCCATAAGCCTTTCATTATAGCTCCTCCCAAATCTGTTACTAGCCTAGCCCTCCGTAGTCCAGCTAGCCCCCACCCTTGATCCTCAAAATATCTATACCCAAATCTGTTCCATTGTCTCTCATCTCCAGGTAGTCTCCAGCTACTTCCCACCCTCGATCTCATTACTGGAGTCTAACCTCATCTGACTCCTCCTGAAGACCCTTCCCAGACTCCTCCTCTAGACCACCCCTAGATTCTTCCCACAACTTTTCTGTATATAAGACCCCATCTTACCTCCATGAGAAAAAGAAGGCCCGAGAATTATCTAGCTCAGACTCACTGTGTCAGATGATTCTGGCCTGCTTGTCCAATGCAAGCGTCAGATATCGAGGCTCCTCAAGAGTCTACCCATTATGGCGATTCTTTCAATAAACTTTGCTTTTCTTTGGCCGAGAGAAGACTTGAGTCGAATTCATTCAGCAGGACCCGGCATGGTGGTATTTTGGGGTCTCGTGCACCCTACCCTATACCTCTAAAGATTTGATGTAGTAGATTTGAGTCAAAGGATTTGGGTATCTACTATGTGCACCTTGTGGAGGATGCAGAGATGAAAATCACAGTCCCTGTCCCGAGTTCCTAATCTAATGGAGGGGAGGGGAGTGGATGAAGCAGGTGTAAGGATTGTACAAAGTAGAAGGTGATAACAGTAAAATGGTGTTAGAAAACTTGAGGGGCAAGAGCTTGTTTGGATTGCTGGGAAATGTCATGGAGAAGTCCACTCCTGAGCTGGGCCTTGAAACGGAGATGTGGAAGAAGTGTATTTCCAGAAGGGAGCTGGACGACAGAATGAAGACCTGGAGAAAGGGAGAGCAGGAAGAGCGTGGGAATAACAAATGTCCCAATAGGCTTGGAAATTGCATGAAAAGGGACTATAAGATACAAAGGGGGAAAAGGAAGGCTGGACCCAGATTGTGGGAGGTCTTTAATAAGAGAAGTAATTATTATTTTTCTATTAATAACTAATTATTAAATTAGGATTGAAGTTTTTTCCTTTTTATTTTCTCATTCAGGGACCAGCCTTTGTAACTCTAGAAACATTCTCAATCCTGGGGCGGGACCCCACCCAATTTAGAGAGCTTATATTTGATTAAAGAGAACCTAATCTAGGTGAATTCTGGCCCTAAAAAGCATTAGTCTTACAATTTAGAAACCCCACTGTGCAATTTAAATGGTCTGAGTGGAGATGGATTCTTTTGTCTGGAGTGCTGGAGGCTGAGTCTCAGCATTGTCAGAAATACCCAAGAGTATTTACTGGGCTTTGAGTGAATTTAGAAAAAAAGATTTTTATTTTATGACATCTCAGACCTTTTACCCCCAATGAAGAGGCTTAAGTACAAATTCAAGTACGTAGTTTTTTTAATAATTCATCCAGATTCAAATTTCTCACCTTGAACCCCATTGGTTAAGATTTTGGGGTTCATTAAATCCCACCCCTTGACCACGTCCTCTCATTCCCACATTTCACTCCCCCGCTCCCTTCTCATCATCATATACTTTATTCTTTGTACAGGGAAATGCCAAGCAGAAAATTTTTAGTTTCTTCCCCAATTGTCTGCATAAGATAGCATGAGAAAAGGTTTCTCCCAATTGCTAATAGATTTGACAAAAGCGTTAGTTTGAAGATTCTAGCCCTGGATATCAATAATAAAAGTCCTATCACACTGAGTCTGGGTGAAGAGGCCTAGTCTTTGTGAATGACACCTGACCTTTTGATATACAGGAGGGGGCCTTCTTAGGTATTCAGGCGCCAGCCTCACCCATTCTTCTGTACCAGAAGTTTTTGTCTCTGACATTAAGCTATCAGTATGGCTTCAAATAATTTGTTTTTATGTAATTTTCTGTGGAAACAAAATTCAACCATATCCTACAGGATCAAGTCAAGTTCTCCAAAAAAGGATCTTAAGACTTTTAGCCAGCCTCCTCATTAATATGTCTACCCCCTTGTTGATTGTTCACCAATCAGGGTTGATCTTGCCTGTCAGGGGCACTCACTTTCCCAAAGGTGTTTAAGCATTCAGTGATCTCCATGGTTTCATATTGGGAGAAACCACTAACCATCGATTTATTATTTGCTAGACTAATTAATAAACTGATTATTAATTACCCAGAAACTCTGTCTCTCAGACTTTTCTTTCGTCTCATTACTGAGCACCAAACTACAGTTTGATTTTAACCCACTGAAGCAGGGGAATGCCATAGTTGGCTCTGTGCATCAGGAAGATGATTTTGTCAGCTGGGTCAAGATGGATTCTAGAGAACGGGCCTAGAGGCAGAGAGAAGGTAGGAGACTGTGGTTAATAGTCAAGGAGAGGGGAGGGGCTGCTAGGTGGCGCAGCAAGCACTAGCCCTGAAGTCAGGAGGACCTGAGTTCAAATTCAACCTCAGACACCTAACACTTAAAAAAACTTTAACCCCAATTGCCCTCCAAAAAGCAAAAAAAATTAAAATAGTCAAGGAGAGGGGTGGAAGGTCTGAAATAAGATGGTGGCAGTGTGAGTGTAGAAAAGGGGACTCCCACTCCTGCCCTCACCCTGGCTTGGAAACATGCCCTTTCACTTCTCCCTTTTTCCTCCTCTCTAGAATTCAGGACTTTTTTTACAGAGGGGGTGGGAGTAAACCCTTTCCTCCTCTTCTGGCAGTGAAGTTTAATTTTAAAATAAACAACTCTGTAAAGCAGAGAGTGGAAGGATCTCCAGAATGCGAAGTCAGTAGACATGATTCCAGCGCCCACTCCTATACTGACTGTGTAGCAAGAGTACAATTTATTTCACCTGGGAAGAAAATACTTTGAAAATCTCAGTTCAATGGAGAGACCATGATTAGAGTCAAAACAACCTGGGTTCAAATCTCCCTCTGAAGAGGTTTCCCAAAGAGGGTTAGGGTTGCCTGAGACCCCAAAATACCAACATGCCGGGTCCTGCGGAAAGAATTCGACTCCAGTCTTCTCAGCCAAAGAAAAGTAAACTTTATTGAAAGTTCATTAAAAGTTCACCATATGGGGTAGACTCTTAAGAAGCCAGTCTATGCTAGGGCATTCTAAGGCGCTTTCACACCACATGGAGGGGAGATGGGATTCTATATACAGAAAGGTGGTGGGAGGAATCTAGGAGTGGTCTAAAGGAGGAGTTTGGAACAAAGGAGGGCTAAAGACTTGGGCACAGCCACAACTTAAGGCCCATGACCTCAGGCAAATGCCTTCCCTAGGAAAATTTACTTCAAAGGGTTTCCCCAGGACCTGCACCTCAAAGATTCAAGGAGAGCTCAAGGGGGTTCCCAAAGCCTGCACCTCATCACCTCTGCTTTGTATCCCATATGGCCTTGGACAAGTCATCTGACCTCCCTGGACCGCGTTTTCCTCACCTACAAAAGACAGAGAGTGGACTAGATGGCTGATAAAATCCAGGTCTATAACTCTTAAGCACTATACAGATGTGAGCTATCATCCTATGAAGTTTCTCTAACTTTTGCTAAGCTAGGGGTTATGGAATATAATTTTACAAATTTGTGTATATTCCCCGTGACAAGAGAATTTTATAGGAGAATCAGTGAAGGGCTCCTGACTTTATAAAATGAGCATCATAGAATAATAGGTTTAGAGTTGGGAAGGCCTTCTGAGGCCACTGAATTCACTTTCTTCATTTTACAGATGACAGAATTGGCTACCCATATGTGTAAAGTCTTCTTCCCATACTATTGAATCACCCCCCTGGCTTTCTTTTCTCTATTCTGCCTCCAAGAAACTTTTTTCCTACAGACTCACAGAGCTCCTAAAAAGCTAACATAAACTAAGCCAATTTTTTCTTGTCATTGTTGAAAATAAACGCCATAAATATCCTGCCAGTGGAAAGTTGGACTGCCATTTAAATTCAGTAACAGATTAAATGCACATTTCTTTTGAAGGGGGGGAGAAAAAAGAAAAAATAGATGCCATATCCTGAAACCAGGGAGGGAGCTTGGATGTACTAAACACCGTTCTTTCTAAAGACTCTGTCACTGATGGACTCAGCAGAATTTGCTAATTAAGAAATATGCATGGTCTTTTTCCTTACACGTGAATGTGTCCCTATGATGTTTGCTGTGTTCACCCCATAACATAAGTCGTTGCCACTCAAGAGTGCTCCCATCTTTGGGTCTTAGAGAGAAGAAACAGGCTACCCACAGACCAAGTTCAGAAAATCTGTGATCGTAAACATTTTTTTAGAGCCTATGACCTTGCACAGAAGGTTCAGACAGGCATGGGGTTTTGTTTTTTTAAAGTTTCAGTTGTGGTGGCAAAAGTAAAGGATTTCCTATTCTCCAGAGTTCTAATAAGAGCAAGTAGGCTGTCCTCTTGCTATAGGCTTTCCATCCCATTTATGTCTTAAGATAAACAGGTAAGAAAGGAAGCAATTTGGTTTGGAGCCAGGGATCCCAAAGTAAGAATACTTCATCATCTGAAGAAGAGTTGGATAGCTCTCTGGCCCCTCCGTCACCAGCACTGTGGGTCCCTTTGATGGTCCTTTTAAAGCCCACCTGCCTTTAACAGTTCTTTTGATGGATTCAGTCCCTTCTGAAGCTCAGGAGGAGAAGAAGGGAAACACTCAATCCACAGGCCTTTAGAGAAGAAGCTGGGTCTTTGTTCTGTCCACCAAGGAGTCCTCTGTCTCACTCCCACTTCCCTACATCTTGCTTCTCAGAGGCAAAATTATTTGCTTTCATTTTGTTATTCTTTCAGAATATAGTCCAACTACGTAATACTACAAGGAGGTTTCCAAAGGGATTGCTGGTGAAAGAAGACATCCTAACACCACCTGTCACTCTCAGATCTCAGGTTTCTGTTGCTACCCAATAGTGGAGGGAACCACCATTCTTTCAATCTTTGGGAGAACTCGCCACATCCAATCAGCTGCCAAGTCTCATCTGTCCTAGCTTCCCAACATCTCTCCCACCTGTCCCATTCTCTGTACTAACTCCAAAACCATGCTGGTTCAGGTCTTTGATACCTATCACCTGGTTTATTGCAATAAGTTCCTAATTGCCCTCCTGGCCCTCAAATCTGTCCTCTACACAGCAAACCAAGTGATCTTCCTAAAGGCATTTAAAGCCCCTCCTTCCCTCCAGTCTATCTGTGGAAGATACTCACACATTATTCTCCTCAGCATTGCAGTTCCAGACAAACTGGCTTACCAGCTATTCCCCAGGGAAGAAATGCTCCATCCCTGGGGTCTTCTGTGGTGTACGTTCTGACCTTTCCCCTTAGTTCAGCTCATGGGCCTCCTCCTGTAAGAACCCTTTCCTGCTTCCCCAGTTGCTAGTGCCCCTACCCCAATTAATTTGTATTTTTTGGTGGGGACATGGCTGAGGCTGGCAGATGGCTGACATGATGGTTAGTTTGGCTGAACTGCCTTTTGTTGCTATAAGAGATGATTTTCTGGGGAGAAGAGGGGAGAGGGATATAGTTAGAAATTAAGGTTTGTTCAAAACCAAAATATATCAATACAAGTAAAATAAATTTGTTAAGCTGAATTGCTCTGAAGGTCCTAACTCTAAGACTAATCAAAAAGTACTTTGGGCCTTACTTTTTTCTCTCTAGCCTTGGGAAAAGTCCCTGATTTAGTCATTGCAGGATCCCAAATACATAGGTAATAGTCATGGCTAATTGGCTGGACCCCTAGTATTGTCCCTAAGGTGCAAAGGGTGCTATCCCTAGTTCCAACATTTGACTTAAAACCATCCTGTATATTCTCAATCTCTTTCTTTCTCTAATTCTCTCATTCCTTTTTTCTCTCCTCAGTTTTCACTCTTTGTTTTCTCAAAAATACTTCAGATTTCTACCCTATCCATCATCAAAAATTCTCTGAAGAACCTAAATCCTCTCAAAACATTTAATTTAATAATTTACAATTGTGTAAAAGACTCTGCTTACCTTTCCCAAGCAAATTTACATTTGTATCAGCATCCTTTCACCTTGGCCAGCACAGTCTTCCCCGTCTACCCATAATAAATGTTTCCAAATACTCAAGACCTCACATTTACATTCCTACACACAAGAGTGAGTGCCCAAGCCTGGGAAGAATCCTTGGATTTCTGAATCACTTTTTGCAAAAGGGATATTCAGTCACTTGACACACTTTGCAGAGATACAGGCTTATACTTAGGAAATGTTTGTGGTAGCAAATGGCCCTTTTTTGGTCTTTGGGGAAATGGTTGGATGGTTAGTATTTCCATGTTTATGCTGCTGTGGCCAAGATGCTAACTGCTCTAGGTCCTTTACTGTCACCTCCCTCCTATAATACCTACAAAAGAAAAGGAACATGTGCCTTCAGATCAGAGCTAGATTTGCCCCAGGTTTATAGTTACAGGTCATCGGGGTCAAAACCCCATGGTGTCATTTGTCTTTGGTTCCCTTTTCCTTAAAACCCACACTCCCAAGTGGGACCACTTTCCCTGAATTTATTCAATGAGAACTATTCTCTATCTCTTGGGGGGCTGTGAGTCACTTCCTCTCATCCCATCTCATTCTAAATCCTATAGCTAATGACTCACTCAACACCTCATTCAACCTCCCACTACTCCTACCACCACTGCTCCCATATACAGACACCCCCACGTTCCTTCTTATGTTTTCACTCTTGGCACTGTCACTTATCCCCACCCCACCCCCTTCTAGTTTCTGTACCTCGGAAACATCAAACCCTTATTATGATATTCTCTGGTCTTAGCTCGTCTCCTCTGGCTTCAATATTGTCATCTTTTTCTTCTAACTTCCTAGTCCTACACACCACAACTCTCCCCACCTCCCTAGACAACCTCAACCTGCAAACCTTATTGTACAGATGAAAAAACTATGGACCAGAACTTTTATACAATTGATCAAGACAGGGGTTTCAAATCAGATAAAAGATTGGGAGATAGGTAAGAAGCAATATGGGTAGGTAGAGTTAATGACAGCTGATAATAATGATTGATATAAATGATAGGGAGATAAGAGGGTAGACAGATATATAGGAGAGAGGGAGAGAGAGAGAGAGAAAGAGAGAAAGAAAGAGAGAGAGGAGAGAGAGGGAGAGAGAGAAGGAGAGGAGAGAGAAAGAGAAAGAGAGAGAGGAGAGGGAGAGAGAGGAGAGGAGAGAGAGAGAGAGGGAGAAAGAGAGAGGAGAGAAAAAGAGAGGGAGAGAAGGAGAGGAGAGAGAGAGAACTTATTCAGTGCTTACTATAAGGCAGCCACTATGCTAAGTGCTAGGACACAAATACAATTGTGCAAGAAAGTGTTTGCCCTCAAAGACCTTACATCGTACGAAGGAAGCTAGGAAGGAGGAGAAGGGAAGTAGTGTAATGTGGAGATGGCTGGGAAATGGCATGGAGGCCTGGTGGTCCCCTCTCAGACCACTGGAGGTTGGGATGATGAGTGGAGGCAAGATGACGTAGAGATAGATGTTGCGGGAGTTGGAGATCGACCAGTAGATGTTGGCCATCAGAAATAGCGAGACTAGTTCAAGGCTTGGGTCAGACCTCAAAGCCAGCTTTCCTGACTCCCAGATCAGGGCTGGTGCAACAAAGCCATAGCGATTCTTTAGAATCTATTGCTGTCTCTCTTTCCCCTTGCTGCCTACTTAAAGTGCTAATTAACCTCTAAGTGCTCCACCTTCCTGACCTCAGAAATGTCAGGGAATATTCCAGTAGTTTGTGTTGCCCTGGGAAACTATATGGGAAATCCTTTACTTGGCCCACAAATCATTCTTTCTAGGATGGCAGACTCGGAGGCAGCAGGGTTAAAGGAGACTGGAACCAGAGACTGTTTTTCTTTTTCTCTATGGCTTCCCTGCAGATGCCATCCCCTTCCAGCAAGCTGCCTCCTGGAGCACACAATGATCTTGGGGCCAGCAGGAGAGAAGGCAGCCCTGGGAGAGGAGGCCAGGCTTCCTGAGAGTTGAGGGGGGAGTGAGGGAGGTCTCCTCATTCATGTGTCCCACCTTGGCTCTGAAGGCCCTAAGGAAGCTCATTATCAATTACAAAACCACAGCTAATTCACACCATGTGACTCAGCTGTCCCCTCACTGCTGCCCAGCATTCTTCCAATTTTCTTGTTTAATCCCCACCTCATGCTCCTATAGGAGCTATTTCTGACATTCTTCACTTTTAAACTTCCAGTGGTCCTCCCTTTTCCCATCTAGTCCGTTTCCCCAGTGTTCAGCACATGATCAGCTAGTCCTACTTTGAGATGACCTAGGATTCCGCTTCCTCACCTTTCACACTCTCCATTTCCTCTCCTCCTGCCCTTTCTAACTCCTTCACCCAGGACCAGCCAGCCTTGATGAATCAAAGGAATCAAAATAGCAAAACCCAAAACATTCACCAAGCTCAGGTTAAGAACCCCTACCTTAGACCCTGATGGGGAAGCCCAGGACCTTGAGCTTGAAAATCCTGGGAACAGCTGCATTCACAGGCACCATCCTGGGATTCAACCCTTGTGAAGATTTCTGTCTGAGAATCTGTACTGAAGACCCAGAAAAGGAGGCTTTGCCCACCAAAATGCTTGGCCCTGGCAAATGGTTTAACTTCAGAAACAGATATGGCTTCATCAGTGGAAATGACGTGGAAGAAGATGCCTTACTACCATCGGCTCTGCTGTTGTATATTAAAGACCATGCAGCCTTTCAATCTAGCTTGCTCCTGAAACCTCCTGGATTTGCCTGTCCTCTCCCATTAGGCTGGGAGCTCCTGGAGAGCTGGGACCACCCTGCTTTTCTATCTGTATTACCGGCACTTTGCACATAGCCTTTCGTTCATTCATTCATTCATTCATTCTTCAGTCTCTCCTGGGAACTCCTCTACCGACAAACCTGCTCAGATCAACCATGTCCTTTTAACCCACATCCCTTTTCCAGCTACCAGGGAGGGAGGGCAAGAATAAGGGTTTCTATTGTACCTACTAAGTGTCAGGCATAGTGTTAAGCCCTTTTATAAATAGTATCTAGTTTAATCCTGACAAAAAGCCTGGAAGGCAAGTGCTACCCCAGACCCAGCACTCTCCAAATGCCAAACTGGTGAGTTTTATCCCAAAATCATTAGCAGGCCAGGGCAGTGCCCTGGTCAGCTCTTTCTTTGGGGCTGTATTAAGTCTGGGTGGGAGAGAGGACTGACATGCCTGGCACAGGATATGCTAGTTAAATTAAACAGGTCTGGGGCAGAGAGATTGATCAGAAGGATGCTGTAATCATCTAGTCAAGAGGTAAGGTTCTGACTGGTTGAGCAGAGAGATGTTGTAGAGGTGGAGCTGATTGTCTTAGCAACTAACTGGATATGGGGGAGCAAGGGAGAGGGAAGACCCCAAGGCTCAGAACCTGGGTGAAAGGGAAGGGAAAGGAATAAGCTTTTACATATTGTTGAAAAAAATACTTATACATGTTATTAAAATATTTATAGTTTTCCTACTACGTGCCAGGCATTGTGCTAAGCATTTTTAGAAATATCTCATTGGATCCTCAGGACAACCCTATGAGGTGGGTGCTATTATTATCCCCCATTTCACAGTTGTGCAAACTGAGGCAAACAGGATTAAGTGACTTGCCCAGGGTCACACAACTAGTAAGTATCTCAGGCCTGATTTCTGACTAGCTTGAACAAAAGGATGGTGGTATATCAGAATAGGGAAGTTAGGAGGAGGTTGTGGATTGTGCCAGAGATATACTGAGTACCGTTTTGCATGTGTTGAAGGCTTAACTGCCCACACTTAGCGCCCACATTTTCTCACCACCTACTCCTTGAAATATGACTCCTGCAGTCCTGCAATCTGCTGAAATTAATTTCTCCCAAGGTAACTAATGATTTCTTAATGGCTAAATTCAATAGTCTTCCACCCCTCCTCCTCCCTCTCCCCCCATCTTTTTCCTCTTATATTTTTCTGCAGCATCGATAATGTTGACAACCTACCACCTCCTTCTTGCAATTTTCTCTTCTGGTGGTTTCTGTGTTACTAGATTGTCCTTTTTTTCCCCTTCCTACCTCAGCCCCAACAGACTCATTCCTTGGTCCCCCTTCTTCTCACCCCTGAAATGCACTTACCTAAAAACAGGGTAAAAACAGTCAATATATATGTATACAATATAATAACACCTTCCCCACTGATTTTACCAGCTGCCTCCCAGTTTCTTCTCTTGCTTCTGTATTGACTTCCAAATTTCAAGCCCTGAGCTCTCTTCTGGGCTCAGGTCCTGCTTTTCCAACTGCTAGGTGGATAATTTCTATTTGTATAATCAGTCAGCACCTCAGACATAAATATCTCCAAACCGTTGAGACCTTCCCTATTTCCATTAGTGGTACCACCATTTCTTCCCCGGAACATCAGAGACTTAAAAGCTTGATTGTCAGGTCCCAAAAGGCAGGGATATCCCTCTTTCCCATCCCCCTGCCTAGCAGAGGTCTTTGCATGTAATGTAGGAGCTCAATTAGCCTCAGTTACAGAGAGACTGCTGTGCGGCCCCAATCTGGAGTCAAGAGACCTTGGTTCCAATCTAGCCTCGAACACTGTGTAACCTTGAGCACCCCACAGGGTTACCTTGCACAGTCCTCCCTCACTCAAATCCAAGTCAACTGCAAATCAGGCCATCATCTCCCTGGTATCATGGTCCTCTTCAAGAAGGAAGGACAAACACAATCTGGGAGTGAGTACTAGCTCCTCTCCTCTGACCTCCCCTCCCTTCCCCTTCCCCTTCCCCTTCTTCTTCCCCTTCCCTTTCCCCTCCCCTCCCTCCCCTCTCCTCTCTCCTTACCTGGGGATGCAAAAGCTGCCTTTTTTCCTTTGGGTTGACTAGCTAGATTTCTTTCTCAAAGACTTAAGCCTTAAACCCAATTCACTCTGGAGCTTATGGATTGAAGAACAGGTCCCTGCCCTCTAAACAGAGAATGTAAATACTAAATAGTAACTGGTTCTTCCCCTCCCAGTTTGATTTTTTTTTTAAAGGGCCATGCTCGAAGTAACTACTTAAAGAGGCCTATTCACTGAATGGGTGTTATCTCACTGAAAGTGAGAAACTGAAAAGGTCTTAGCCTAAAAGGGCCAGGATCTCCCACTGCATCCTGGGCCATCTCCAGTCATCCTGATGAATATCTGGCCACTGGACCTGATGAGGTGCAGGCTCTAGAAACCTCCTTGAACTCTGATTGAATCTTCCCATTGGATGAGGCACTTGCCTGAGGCCATAAGCCTTTCATTATAGCTCTGCCCAAATCTCGGTTACTAGCCTAAACCTCCTTTGTCCAGCTACTTCCCACCCTAAATCTCTCATCCCTGGAGTCTGACCTCATTTGACTTTTCCTGAACACCCTCCCCAAACTCCTCCTCTAGACCACTCCTAGATTCCTCCCACAACCTTTCTGTATATAAAGACCCCATCTTGCCTCCATGAGGTGTGAGAGCACTGGAGAATGATCTAGCACAAACTCACTCTGTGCCAGATGATTCTGGCTCAACAAGCATCACAGATACCGAGGCTCCTCAAGAGTCTACCCAATATGGCGAAGCTCTAATAAACTTCGCTTTTCTCTGGCTGAGAGAGGACTTGAGTCGAATTCATCTGACAGGACCCAGAGTGCTGGTATGGTTCTCTGACCTCTTCAGTAGAAGTGTTCAAAGTTCCTTCCAATTTTAAGATTCTGTGACTGGGTGAATGAAATCTTAAGGCCCCAAAAATTAGCTGGCGGATGGTGGAAAGAGATTTGGATTGGGAGACCTCGTTCTCTGAGCATACCCCGGACTAGCCACATAGCTGTGGATCTCAGATTCTTCCTTCGTAAAATGAGAGGGTTGGATTACATGGCCCTGTCCATCGGGGGTCACTCTCTGGGCCTACTCCAGAAAGGGAGGAGAAAGAGAATCGGAGGAGACAAATAATTGAGGAGAGGCATCTATGCATCCTTTAACTGGATGAAGAACCACTTTAGTCAAGAGGCTTGAGCCTTTTAAGGGTCTCTCAAGGGGGTGATGAGACGGGCCTGTCCTTTTTCAGGACTGCATTCATCCAGCAGGCTTGAGGTCCCTTCCAACTTTGAACATGAGTGAATGATCCCCAAAAGGGATCATAGCTATGATCATTGATTTCAAGATAGAAGGCCCTAGACCTCATCTAATACGATTCCATCTTACATATGAGGAGAGTGTGGTCCTGAGAGGTTACATGAGACTTGATCAAATTCAGAAATTAAAATCCAGCTCCTAACTATGCATCTCTGACTAACTGAAAAGAGGGACCTTGGGAGGTCAGAGTGGGAGACACCTCAGCTTCATGCCCTCCAATGTGAAATGGGCAATGAGGACTGGCCATAGGAAATAACGGGACCACTGACAGGGAATATTGTACCTCAGAGTCTGAGAGGCTGAGGGGAAGGGGCCTGGGGAGAGATGCAGAGGAGGGAAAACTGGACTCCACAGAAGAAGTCTGTTCCCTTCCACGGAAAGGGCAGTCAGAGAAAGGGGCAGAGACTACTCTCTCCAACTCTGCTAAGCATTCCCCCTCATCATCCCCTGGCTTGAAAACCTCCCCCTTTCTCTTCTAGGAATCTCAGAACTGGAAGGCACCTTGGAGGCCTCCACCACAATTCTCCTTCTCAATTCAGCCTCCATCCTCGAAGATCCCCGCCCCCTCCTCCATCCCCTCACCACATATTGTTTCTCTTCTCCCCCTCCTCCCAGCCCCAGCCCCAGCCCCGGGCCCCTTGCTCCTCTCTGTCTTTCTGAAGTGGGAACAACTCCCTCTCTTTTCTCCCCAGAACGCACGGGCTCCTCCCCTTCCCCCAGGTGGCTCTGAGGGTGGTGGGGTGTAGGATCTGGAGAACAGTGAGTTAATTCCTCCTCCCATCCCACTTCCCCACTCCTGGACCCCAGCCTCAGACAGCTAACGTTGTCTCCCGGGACAGCCCAGGCTAGTCCTGAGGGAGGGATCCTCCCCACATTCCGCCCCAGCTCTGTGCTGGGCTTGGGGAGCATCTGGAACGGCCGAGGACAGGTCTGTTTCCCTGGTTCGGCCCTTCGCTGCAAAATGTCAGTTTCCCTTCTGCACTGTTCGGGAGGGAAGGGAGGCAGAAGAACTTGCATGTGATGACGCCCACCCCCCCCAACACACACACACACACACACACACACACACACACACACACACACACACACACACACACACACACACACACACACACACACACACTTTAGCGGAGGCACTCGTATTACTGGGCTATAAGATTCCCTTGGAGAACCACGGGGCCCCCAACCGAACCCGATTTGGGGATGAGGGTAGCAAGCGGAATGCTGCCTGGGTTTCATAAAACGGAACACTAGGTTGGGGGAGGGGGAGGTTGATTAGACAAGGCTTGGAAATGCACCCAAAGAACGCTGGTAGCGCGCCTTCTCATGCAAGGCTCCCCTAGATGGGGGGGGTTCAGCGAACGAACCCCCCCCCAGGTTCTTCGGAACCAACATTCCTTCTGGATCAGGAGACCCCCCTAGAAGTTTCTCTAGCTCAGCTAGCTAATGTTGCTCTAGCCTACCACGTGAGGGCGTGCACTGTGTTAGTTACAACAAATTAAACCTGGGGCAATTCCCCCACAGAAGCCCCCCAGTACCGGGAGAGGGGTCAGACGTCAGAAGGGCACTCTTCTCTCCCCGAGGCCCGGCTCAGATCCTGGGGACAGGGACGCAAGGGGACGATATTCACCCTGAAACAGGGCGCCCCCCTCCTCTCCCTCTCCCGGAGCATAGGGTGCGCCGTTTTATTTCCCTTTTTGGGGTTCTTCCCGGCCTCGGGCGGCCCCCAGCAGGGCGCAGGTCGGTCAAGCACCGTCCGTACAACGCTATTCCCCCAACTCCGGGTCCCCAGCGGCATGGTCCGGGGAGAAAAAGCCCTAAGAAGGGACTCCAAGAAGCACAAGTTGGTGCTGGCCACGGACCAGGCTGTTGTTGTTCTCAACGTGGTCCGACTCCGAGCAATAAAAGGCGCGCGGAGGAGCCCGCCCAACCAGATCCCGGCGCTCAGACACCGAAGCGGGAGCGTTGCCATAGGCTCATCCCCAGCCCCAACCCTGGTGCCCAGCGGCAGAACGAGCAGCGGCCCCGGCCTCGCGGTGTTGCAAGCCGGTTCCTTCTGCGCTCGCCGCCCCCCTTCCCCGGAGCGCCAAGCTCCCATCGCCTTCCTCTTCCCCTCCCGTCCCCCCGGCTTCCGCGCGCCGCCAGCCACCAACCCGCTTGCCACCATGTCGGTAGAACTGGAAGAGGCGCTGCCCCTGACCCCGGCCGAGGAGGCCCCCGACGCCCCCGAGAAGAAGCCGGCCGGCAAGAAGGCTAAGACGGGCTCGTCGCTGTCGCCTTCCAAGAAGAAGAAGAACAACAAGAAGAAGAACCAGCCGGGCAAATACAGTCAGCTGGTGGTGGAGACGATTCGCAAGCTGGGCGAGCGCAATGGCTCATCGCTGGCCAAGATCTACAACGAGGCCAAGAAGGTGCCTTGGTTCGACCAGCAGAACGGGCGCACCTACCTCAAGTACTCCATCAAGGCCCTGGTGCAGAACGACACGCTGTTGCAGGTGAAGGGTACGGGCGCCAACGGCTCCTTCAAGCTCAACAAGAAGAAGCTGGAGGGCGGCGGCGACAAGAAGGGCTCGGCCTCGGCCGCCTCGCACCACAAGGCCAAGAAGACGGCGTCCACAGCGTCCGCCTCGGCGCGGCGCGGCGACAAGAAGCCGGCCAAGGCCAAGAAACCCGAGAAGCGCTCCCACAAGAAGGGCGCCGGCGCGGGGGGCGGCGGGGGCAGCAGCAAGAAGGACAAAGGCAAGGCCAAGAAAGCGGCCAAGAAGGCGTCCTCGGCCGGGGGTAAGAAGGTGAAGAAGTCGGCCAAGCCCAGCGTGCCCAAGGTGCCCAAGGGCAGGAAGTGAGCGCGCCGCGGCCGGGGCGGGAAGGGAGGGGGCGGACGAGATGCACCCGGGCTGCCCGGCCGGGGGAGGGGGCGGGGTGCTCGGCCCGCGCTTCCCCGCCCCCCTCTCTGCTGCCCCCCCTTCTCCTTCCCTTCCGCCCACCCTGCGGTACCCAAGCTGTGACAGCCGCCACCCGCCGAGTGCCTCCCTCCGCCACGGAACTGAGCGAGTCGACCGGGTACCGAGCTCGGGTGGAGAGGCGCCGACTCTCCGCCCCGAAGCCAAAATGGTTATTTTTATAGCGATTTGCTCGGGGGTGGGGGAGGGGACGGTTTTTTTTTTTTTTTTAAGCCCTTTGTGTAGGTTTTGTACTGTTTGTTTACAGGGCAGCCCTACCTCCGGCCCCAGCACTCTGTTCCCGGCCTGAACCACGGGGGGGGTCCCGGGGGCCGGGGGGATGGGACGCGGGGATATGTCGGGATGCCTTCCCGAGTTACCCTCCCACTGCTTCGCCTTCTCTGATCCCCGCCCCCGGCTGTAGCGATTTTTTTTGTTGTTGTTTGCTTTAGAATTTTGAAACAGCCCCGGCAACGCCCCTATTGGCTCTCGCCATTGGCAACAGGATGGTCGCCATGGCGACGGGTCCTTGGGCTCCAATTGCTGGAGCTTGCGTGCGAGGGAGGGGGGAGGGGTGGGCGAGGCCGCTGGTTGGCTGCGGGTCTCCTGGCACTCGAGAAGGGGGCGGGGCGGGAGGGGAGCCTCCCCACCTTCCTGACCCGGGCGGGCTCGCGCCCCTCCCCTCAGGGGGGGGGGCTGTGGCGATGGAGACCAGGGCTCCCCCCCGGCGGTATGGGGGCCCGGCGGGAACTTGATGCCTTTTGTGCGCAGTGTACAATCGCTCGGGGCCGCGGCCTCCCCGGCATGCGGCGGATCGGGGCCCTCGGCGCTTTCGCTTGTCCTCATTGGCCTTTTTCTATTTTTTCTTTTTGGCTCAATAAATTGTTTAAACCTTTGATCTTGCTCTGTCTCTTGGCCGGCTGAGCGGGCGGGGGGTGGGTGGAGGGGGGGGGCACCCCACCGGGTGGGGAGGGTCTCCTTCCCCCGCCTCGGCTTTGCCTCTTAGAAAGGGTCCAGTTCTGACCTTCCCCCTTGTGGGGCGGCATTTGCCCTGGCAAAGAGCCTCGATCCCACCCCTTGTTCCAAGACCTTCGTTTCGGGGAAGGGGCGCTGCTAGGTTGGTAAAAAGGGAGCCCACCGCAGTCTCCCTCCCGGTGGGTGTGCAGCCTCGGGGCGGGGCCCCAGGCTGATGCTGCCGAGTTCGGGCAAACTTCTCTGAATTTACCAACAAATAGGACGTTCTGTTTAAAATGTAGAGTACGCCCCCTCCCACCCCCTAAAATGTCAGATAACTAAAAGAAGCGTGAAAAAGGGGCTGGATTCAGTCGGAGGACCTGGAGTTTGATGCTCATTTGTTGGGAGAGTTGGGTCAAACCAGGGTCTTCCCACTCCAAATCTTTGACCTAATAATTCCTCTTGGGTGATAATGGATTTCAAAGTTGAGGGATGTTCTCTCCAGCTAGTCCAACCCATATTGGAAAAAGCCCCGGCACCACATTCCTGGCTCGTGGTCTCCAATTTGGCCACCAATGGGGAAATTTCCAGCCAGGAGACTCGTGAAACGGCCTCCTTGCGCTTTGGGAGGCCCTCCTCGCGTGTTTCCTTATGGTAGACCTAAATCTGCTCGTGCAGCTTCTCCTGTAGCCACAGGAAACAGGCCGAGTGCGTAGCTATGGGGTTCCCACCGAACATTAGCTTTCCCCAAGGTAATCCCAGTTCCTGGTGAGCCTCCGCTGACCGGCACTCCCATAGCTGCTCCGTCACGCTGTTGACTGACTCTTTGAACTTTCTGGCCTCTAGAATTCCGCCCCCCCCATCTTTTTCTGGCACTCCTTTCTTAACATGCTTCCCCTAAATTAGTGTACTTGTGAAGCCCATTTTTAAAAAAACCGGTGTAGGTTTTACCTTATCTCTGTTGGGATTACACTTTTTTAGATTAAAGCTAATATCAGTTCTATCCTATCCAGATTGTTTTTTTAAACCCCTCTGTACCCCTGGAGTATATCAGCTATTCCTGCTGCCCCTCCCCCATCATCTTTGGATTTTATAAGAATGCCACGCCTTTATCTAAATCACAGATAAAACAAAACCAAAAAACCGTTAACCAGCAGGGAGCCAAGCCCAGGTTCCTGGGGCTCTCAGAGGACTTGTTTAACCACAGATTACACTGAATCTCGACATTCAAGTCTCCAGCCTTTTTCTACAAGAATAGTTTAGGAGATTTTTAAATTAAAAATGCTTCAATTATGTAACATTTTTTTGATAGAAATTCAGGAGGGTTGTCAAAAATAGATTAGTCTGGCAGGACCTATTAAAGTCGTGCCTAGCTCTGACAGAATTCTGTCCACTGACCATCTCTTTCATAATACATTCTAGAACTGAGACAGTCTGGACCTCTTCCCTTTTTTTGGAAAGTACAAATAGTGTTTTTGGCCTCCAGGCTTGTGGTGCCTCTACAATTATCCATAATCTTTCATATATTACTGACATTCCGAATGTCCCTGATTTTAGGACAAGTATTTTTGGAGAAGAGGGTGAACAAATGAGCAACTAGAAAGTTCTTACTTTGCTCAGGGGTGCGGGGGTGGGGGGCAGAGGTTCCCTTCCTGGTTGTCGGGAGAGAAGGCAAAGTAGCAATGTGACCTGGGCCCTTGCTGAGCCGCCCTAGAGGCTTTTTTCTTACAAGACACCCTAAATTACTTCCTAACTTGAAATGGTGTTGGTTTTGTGGCCTAATTCCCAGAATCTTCAGCTTTCTTCACAACTCAGGAGGAAGGCTACCCCCAACTCCACCAGCTTCTTAAACATGTCTAAAGCTGAATTTTTTTTTCTTAAACCCATCCCTCTTCCTAACTTCCCTATTTCTACTAAAGGTAACTATTCTTTTTTAAAAAAATTTATTTTATTTTATTAAATACTTCCCAATTACAATTTTAAACAAAAATTGAGTTCCAAATTCACTCCCTTTATCCTGCCCTCCCTTACCCCCACCATGGCAAACAATATATTGATTATATATGTGAAATCATGCAGAACGTGTCCATATTAGTCGTGTTGCAAAAGAAAACAAAAAAAAATTAGCAAAGTGTGTTTCAATCTGCATTCAAGAGTTCATAGGTGGGGCAGTGAATAGAGCACAGGCCCTAGAGTCAGGAAGATCTGAGTGACATTTAACTGTGTGACCTTAACCCCAATTGCCTTGCCTTCTGTCAAAAAAAAATGTTCATAGGTTCTTTTTCTGAAGGTGGGATAGCTTTTTTTTCACCATGGGTCCTTTGGAATTGCCTCTGACCATTGTCTTGATCAGACTGGCTGAGTCTTTCATAGTTAATCATCTTTACAGTATTGGCGGTTATTGTATCCAATATTCTGGTTCTGCTCACTTCATTTTGCATCAGTTCATATAACTCTTCCCAGGTTTATCTGAGTTCAGCAACTCAAGTCCTCAGTTCTTCACTTTCACACTCATCCCCTTCTCTGTTTACACCACAACCACATCAGACTCTTCTTTCACTGGACTATGGCAACAACCTCCTAATTGATCTTCCTGCATTTAAACCCCTCCAAAGTGATGGCAGAGATGTTACTCCCCTACTCAAGAAACTTCAGTGGCTCACTATTGTCTTTAAGATCAATAAACTCATCTCTTTAATTTTTAAAGCCCTTTCCTAAAATAGTTGCCCCTCATCCTACCAGTTGTGTACCCTAATTATCACTCCCTTTAACATACTATAATCTAGTTAATATGATCTCTTTCTATAAAACGGTCCCTTTCCTACCTATGTCTTTGCATTGGTGTCCCCCTAAGTCTGAAATGTACTCCTTCCTCACCTCTTTGGAATGTTTGGAACCCCAAACCTCAATTCTAGGCCAAACTCCAGGGCTATTTCCTTACAGAGAATTTCCCAAATTTTAGGTCTCCCTCTCCCTATCACTTTTTATTTATCTTGTGTGTATGTATACTCATAAACAGATTTATCTATCTTATATTTACTTATCTATGCCAATATTTTACCTCATGCTAGCTAGGCACAGAGTATTCAGTAAGCTCTTGTAGTCTTTGTAGCTAGTGCTTAGCATACTTCCTGACACAGAAGGTGCTTAATTAAATGCATAGATATTCCCATTTCACAGATGAAGAAAAAGTCTTCTAGAAACAAGTGCTGGAGGCTGAAATTCCCACACTTGAGCTGTTCTCTGTCCATTTCCAGCTACCTCCATACAGCCTGATCATCGGTTAGGAGACAGAGTAGACTGCAGTCAACCTAGGTTCAGTTACCTCCTCCGTTGAAATACGTTTCTGGCAAATCATGGAACATCCTGACCATCAGTCTCCTTTCTTTGGCTTTTGCCGTTTCCTCTTCCTTTGTGTGTCACAGTTCTCTCTTATTTCTCCTACCCATCTCATTCCTTCCTCATCTCTTTTATTGTATTATCATTCTACCTACCAACCAAGTGTGGACATCACCCCCAAACTTTCCTAGACTATTCTCTTCTGGCTCTTTTCCTTTTCTCTCTTTCCTTTTCCCCTCCCATGAATTCAGCTGTCTTTTCCATGAAGATAACTGTAATGTGGCCCTATGGCCTTTCTTCAACTCATCCCAAATTATGAATGGTCTGATGAATACCACCTAAATGGTCCATGGTTATTTCAAACTCAATCTGTCCAAAATAGAATTGATAGTTCCCAAACAATCCATCCCTCCTCCAGATGTACTTACATTTCCAAGGATGGACATAACCATTCTGCCCGTCACTCAGGTTCTCCACCTTGGTGCCATCTCTGATTCTTCCCCCACATTTACCTTCCATATCCAGTCAGTGGCCAAGGCTTGTTGATTACAACCTTTCTCATATTTGCCTTCATCTCTTTATCCACATTGGTTCTACCCTAGTTTAGGGCCTCATCACCTGACCCTTAGACTATATAACAGCTTCCTAATCTGGTCTAGCAACTTCCAGTTTTTCCCCTCTCCAGTCTGTTCACACAGCTGCCATATTGATTTTCCTAAAACAGATCTAACTGTCCAACTAAAAGAGTCTTCAGTAGCCATCTCACTTGCCAGTGTGGTGAAACAAAATTCATATTCAGCATTTAATACTCTCCACAATCTTGTTCCCATCAATATATTAATAATAGCTAACATTTATATGGTACTTAATAATGTGCCAGGCTATATGTTAAGCCCTTTATAATTAGTATCTCATTTGATCTTCACAACAACCCAAGGAGGTAGGTGCAATTATGCCCATTTTATAGATGAGGCAAACAGGTTAAATAACTTGCCCAGGGTCATGAAGCTAGCTAGTAAGTGACTGAGGCAGATTTCTGACCCATCTACCTTTTCACAGTTAGTTCAATAGTAGTTCCTATGCTGTTTCAATAAAATTAGCTTATTATTTGCTCCTTGTATGTGAAATCTCAGTTCCCTGTGTTTGCACAGCCTGTGGTCCCCCATATGTGGAATATACTCTCTTCTCACCTCAGTCTCTCAGAATCCCCTGCTTCCTTCAAAGCACCTCTTAGGGGACTACTTCTACATGGGGTTTTTCCTGATCCTACCGGATGTTAAGAGTTCTCTCATTTTTGAAATTATCCTGTGGCACAGCAGCCAATTCAAATCCTGACTTCAAATCCAGCCAGCCTCAGATACTTACTAACTGTGTTACCGTGGGCAAATCACTTAATCCAACTGCCTCCAAAAAAAAAATTATATTGTATTTGAAATTATATATATATATTACTTTGTGCCTACTTTTTGTTTACTTAGTAGCTCCTTAAGGGCAGAGATGGTTTTGTCTTTGTATCCCCAGGCCCCCAGTAGGCCCTTAATAAATAGTTGAGAAGGGGGCGAGAATGAGAGTAAGTATAAAAGTACAGTGAGCAGGGATCACTGCATTGGATCAGAGCAAAGGGGAGTAGTGTGAAGTGAGCTTAGAACAGGTGGTGCTATGACAAGGATAATGTCAAGGATAATCAGAAAAAAGGTTTTAGGATTTCAGAAGTGGAAGGGCCCTTAGAGTTCATTTAACCCAATGCCCTTATCCCGCCCCCCCCTTTAGTTAATTTATGATGAAGATTTTGGTTTTTACATCACAGTTCTCTCCAGATATACACCCTCTCCCCACCTGCCACCCTGTACCTCCAGAGTCTTCCCTTGGAACAAAAGTGAAAAAGACATTTGGCAAAGCCAACCAATTCATTGACTCCCTTGGACGATATATATGCAATATTCCACACTCATAGTCCCTTACTGTCCAAACCAATCAATTGACATTAATTAAGTGCCTACAGGGTGCCAAGCACAAATGTCGGTGGAGGCACAAAGACAACCAAGGAACAGCTCCTGCTCTCAAGTATCTTACAATCCTTTGGGGGAAACAACACATACATGTAAATTCTGGGTAATTTCGGCAGAGGGAGGTACTACTAACTGGGGGAATGGAGGGCTGAGCTTTGAAGTGAAGGGTTCCAAGAAGCAGAGGGGAGGAAGAATGTACGACAAACATGGAAGATACTGAGTATGAGGCCCAGCAAGAAGCCCAGTTTAGCCATAAAGTATGTGAAGAAGAGGGTGGGGTGGGGGGCAATGAGTAATATTCCTAGAGAGGAGAAGAAGGTAGGGAGGGACGTGTGATTCCCCAGCTCTGGGTCCTGGCCTGGCCATTGTACTTGACACAGTGTTAAGTTTTAGTCTATCATTATTTATTTGTATGTTGCAATCGTCCTGTATATTGCTTTCCTAGTTCCACTTTTTCATACACATCTTCCCATTTTCCTGTAAATTCTTGATTTTCATTGTTTTTTACAACACAACTTTATTCCATCACAGTCATATACTGCAATTTGTTCAGCTATTCTTGGATGGATGAAAAAATATTCATTATACTTGCTATGGGCAGATTGTTATGCTAAGCATAGAATATTCACCTCATATCCCAGAGTTCTACCTCTCATTTTATTTTTAGTATTTTGGGGATACCTATGTAACATTCAGACACTCTTCATTCGAGGGGTCAGACAAGCAGCTACAGGCCAGGGCCCAACCAGATGAAAATGTAATTGAGAGATATTCAACAAAATAAAAATACAACAGAACACAGGTAATGTTAATATGTGGTGTTCTAAGCCAATATGTGCCCACAGGGGTCCTTCTGCAAGGCTTAGCTGTCCCTGACTCTGTTTGTATTGGGCTCCACTGTTCTCTGTGACCAGCCAGGCTCCATTTCCAGGCAAACCTGCTTAATAAAGTTTTACTCTTTGTAGAAGCTGCTATCCAATTCAACAGCTTTATTTGGAATGCTGTGAGAGAGATAAGGACGAGAGAGGGATGTGCACAAACTGTCTCTGCCTTCAAGATGTTTTCAAGTTAGGATGAGGAAGAAGACAGACAGAAACAGCTGAATAAGGCAGGATGGGATACATGTCACCCTACAGATACCAAAGAGGTTCAGAGGAGGGAAAGAGGACTTTTGCTGAAGGACTAAGTCTTTCTGCAGGGGATGGAGTTTGGCTTTAAGGTAGGTGAAATTTCTGTAGCCAAAAACTGTGGGATAATAAATGTAGTTTTAGATATGTTGGGTTTGTTGTGATGGCAGCATCTCAAATGTCCAACAGGTTATTGGAAGGGCTCTGGTGGAACCCAGAAGAGAGGTGGGCTAGAGATCCAGCTTGAGAAGCCATTGAAGTGTGGGTGATAGCTTATTCATTTTAGAAAAGCCCTTAAAAGTCAGACTATCATGACGAACCTTCATTTCTCGAGGCCCTTGTGTATAGTAGGTATTTAGTAAATGATTGCTCTACTTATTGAGCATACATATATGTAAGATACTGAGTTAGCATTCTGGAAAAGAAGGACAAATAAAACACAGTTCTTGCCTGCAGGAAGTTTACAGTTTTGACTAGATGGCGTAAACACAAGTAAATATAAAGCAGAATGGTGGGAAGGATGTGGAAGGTACATGCAAGGCTCACCAAGTGTGGAGGAAGAATAGGTTTTCTTCTGATCGGAGGTTTCATGACAGAGGTGAGACTGGGCATTAAAGGATGATGAGGATTTCAACAGGCCTGTCCAAGTGGAACCCAGAAGGTAAATAGAACCTTAAGAGGATTTATATAATATGGTAATGTAATATTTATAATATAATATTATCTATTTATAATATGGTCATATATTTATATTATATTTTATGTAATATTTAGTATTTATAATATGGTCAGGTGGTCAACAAAGGTCAAATGTTGACCATTATAATGGTTAGTGGAAATGACTTTGAGATTTCATTGAGGTAAACAGGCAGCTTGGTCAAAGAAACCATAGGAAGGTCCGCTGCCACATACAGAAAGCTGGTTTGTCATCTAGTGAGGAGCTGGACATGTTCAGGGTGGTGGGCTTCAGCAAGTGAGGTAAGTAATGGAATAAGGAATAAGAAGAATCAGCAACACCCTAGAAGAGGGATGGAATGGTGGGTTGTTTACTCTTCCGTGATCCTCCAAGTTCAGGTGAAAGGAAAAGTGGGCCCCAGGTTGGTTAGAGCCCCACCAGACTGGGCACAGGCTGTACTGGAAACCAACTACTCCTCAGTCTTCTCTGCTGGACCCTCCTAATCACACCCTGTAACCACAGGTGTTCCTCAGGGTTCTGTTCTGAGTCTTCTTCTCTTCTCCCTCCATACAACTTCACTTGATGATCTCCATAGCTCTCATGGATTTAATGAACATCTCTGTGCTGACTAATCTCAAATCTACCTCACCTGCCCCATCTCTCTAATGATTTCCAATGTCACATCTCCAGCTATCTTTCAGACACCCCAGAATGCCCAGTTGGCATCTCAAACTAAACATATCCAAAATAGAACTCATTATCTTTCCCCTAAATCACCCCCCCAAAACACACACACACACACACACACACACACACACACACACTCTCTCTCTCTCTCTCTCTCTCTCTCTCTCTCTCTCTCTCTTCCCTTTTACTAAAGTAGGCAACACCATCCTCCTAGTCCTTCAGGCTCACAACCTGTTATCCTGGGTAATGTAGGCAACACTCTCATTCTCCCATATCTAATCTGTTGCCAAGGTCTGTAGTTATCACCTTTGCAACATCTCTTGAATACACTGTCCTCTCTCCTCGGACATTGTCACCTCTCTAGTGCAGGCCTTCATCACCTCCCATCTCCCACCAGTGGGTCCACCTGCCTCAAGTCTCCACTCATTCCAATCCATTCTCCGTTCATCACTAAAGGGATTTTCCTAAAGGGCACATCTGACCCTGTCATTTCCCCCAGTCAAGAAAGTCCAGTGGCTTCTTCCAAAATCAAATGTAAAATGCTATGTTTGGAATTCAAAGCCCTTCATTACCTAGCCACCTTTCCAGCCTTCTTACACCTTACTCCCCCACATGTGCTCTGCTCCTGTGACACCGACCCTCCAGGCTGCTCTACAAACAAGACACTCCATCTCTCATCTCTGGGTATTTTCTGTCCACATTCCCCAGTCCCTACAACACCCTCCCTCCTCCACTCCTACTCCTGACCTCCCTTTAAGCCTCATCTAAAATCCCACTGTCTACATGAAGCCTTCCCCAGCCCTCTTAATTCTAGTGCCCTCCCTCTGTTAATTACTTCCTATTTCTCTTGTCTACAGTTTACTTTGTACATATTTGTTTGCATGTTGTCCCCTCCCCCATTAGACTGTAAGCTCCTTGAGAATAGAATGGAGACTGTCCTTTACCTCTTTTTGTATCCCTACTACTTAGCACAGAGCCTGACACTTAATAGGTGTTTGATAAATGTTTACTGATTGATTGAAATTGCTCAGATCCTTGGGAAGCAAGAAGTTCAAGGTAGGGGTGGCAGTAGGGAATAGCTAGTGTGGGACTGGGAATATCACCATCCCTCTTCAGGTAGTACATCCTCCAAAGGGGAACACGGTGGAACTAGATGAGAGGAGGGAGAAATCTCTTCTCTGTGAGGAGACTGCCCAGTCAATAGGAGTTGGGATAGCCCAACTCTTAAGTAGTAACTATCCTATGGGAGGGCCTAGGTTAGTGGTTCTCAACCTGTGGGTGGTGACCCCTTGGGGGGTGTTGAATGACCCTTTCACAGGGGTCATAGGGGTCTCCTAAGACCATTGGAAAACACATATTTCCAATGGTCTTAGGAACCGAGACACTGCTCCAGCTGGGTCCACCTACATGCAGATACGCCCACATACGAGTATTAAAGGATTTTGGCATTAGGAAGGTTGAGAACTGCCAGTCTAGGTCTTCAGAGGAATAATAAGGCAAGGCTGTGCAAACAGACTGACCACACCAGGCAGAAGCCACTTAGGGCAACATGTGTGATCTCCCTTCTGTTGTCATTTCTGCCTCTGTCAAATGAGAGAACTGTTCAAGACAGGGATGTGAAGTGCTCTGGAACCCTAGGCAGGAGTGAGGCCCCCATACGAAGCCTATGGACCCATTCTCTGAATAATGTGTCTAAATGCATAAAATACAATAACATAGGATTACAACAGAAACCAATTTCACTGAAATATAGTTATCAAAAATATTTTTAAAAGAAATTTACTGATCTTAGAGTAAGAACCCCTGAACTAGATAAGTCTCCAGAGTCTCTTCCAGCTCTAACATTCTATACTTGAATAATTAAGAAGAATTTCACTGTAGAAGAGAATTCCCAGAAAAATTCTGGAATGAAATGGTGTCTTCTAGGAGAGTGAGACAAAATTTTGTGAGATAGGACCGTGGTCTTCCACATCCTAATAGTCTCTGAGGCTGGCGGAATCCCCTCATGGGAGAAGGGAAAGGTACTGAGTCCTGATATGTGATATGTATTGTGAGAATGAAAATGGGAAGGCATTGAGGATGCTTCAGAAACCACAATGGCTCTTTCTTGGAGTGAAAAACACTCTTTAGGAGCAAAGATTCCCCCTTCCAAATCCTTTGTGTGGGACAACCTTTCCGCCTATACAATAAAATCCCAGTATGTGGAATTGTGAAAGCTAATTTTTTTCACTTAATAGTATTGTTTTCAATTACATGTAAAGATAGTTTTCAATATTCTTTTTTTTTTGCTTTTTGTAGGAGGGAGGACAGGGCAATTAGGGTTAAGTGACTTGTCCAAGGTCACATAGCTAATAAGTGTTAAGGGTCTGAGTTCAGATTTGAACTCAGGTCCTCCTGACTCCAGGGCAGATGCTCTATTCACTGCACCTAGCCGCTTCTCAATATTCATTTTTATAAGATTTTAAGTTCCAAATTTTTCTCCCTCTCTCCCTTCCTTCCCCCTCCCCAAGATAGCAAGCAATCTGATATAGGTTATATATGTATAATCACGTTAAACATACTTCCACATTAGTCAGGTTGAGAAAGAAGAATCAGAACAAAAGGGAAAAACCATGAGAAAGAAAAAAAAACATAAAGTGAAAATAGTCTGCTTTGATCTCCATTCAGACGCCATAGTTCTTTCTCTAGATGTGGAGAGCATTTTCTATCAAGAGTCTTTTGGAATTATCTTGGATCATTATATTGCTGAGAAGAGCTAAGTCTGTCATAGTTGATCATCATATAATGTTGCTGTTGCTGTGTTCAATTTCTCCTGGTTCTGCTCACTTCCCTCAGCATCAATTCATATAAGTCCAGGTTTTTCTGAAATCCACCTGCTCATCATTTCTTATAGAACAACAATATTCCATTACATTCATATACCACAACTTGTTCAACCATTCCCCAATTGATGGACATGCCCATGATTTCCAATTCTTTGCCACCACAGAAAGAACTGCTATAAATATTTTTGTACATGGGGATCCTTTCCCCTTTTTTATTATCTCTTTGGGATACAGACCTAGTAGTGGTATTACTACTGGGTCAAAGGGTATGTACAGTTTTATAGTCCTTTGGACACACGTGAACTTGAATCTTGAATAAGGTATGGCTCACAGAGCTCTGGGAACCTTCACCGAGGAGAAATAACTCGAGTCAAAAACACTGTTAGCTAACAGAAGACTCATCAAAGTGAAAGCCCTCATTAAGGACAGAGAAAAAAGAGGTGTGGACTAGTAACCTGGTGTAATGGTAATGGAATTTGGAGATACCTCTGAATTGGCTTGGTTTTGGGGTTGAGTATTAAAACCTAGAGCTTGTGAATCTCACTTGTGGAATGGACTTGTTGATGTGAAGAGAGAGGGCTGAACTGGGAGGAGCCGAGAATTGGGAGAGAGGCCCAGGCCTAGAGAAGGCCAGAAGGACTTTGGCAGAGCAGTATCCAGAGTATCGTGGAGCTTGAGTTGCTGAGAGAAAGACTGCTAAGAGCCCATTGGAGCTGCCCAGGACTTATGAGAACTGCCACCTGGAACTGCCGAGAACTGAGGAGGCATGGCTGTGATGCCAGTATTTTGTCTGTATGTTTTGATGTTGTTTTGCCAGATTCACCTGATAGTGAAGGACAGTGCTGCTGTTGTAGAGGTCCTAGAACCTGGCTGTTGGTTCAGAAGCCCTGAAGAAGGATTTTCTTGTGGTACCTGCACAGAAATTCTGGAAGAGGGCCTTGCCAATGTTTTCAGGGGTTCTGGGACTGTTCTACAGGCAGAGAGTGACTTGATGAGGACACTGGCTATGGCTTTGTTGAGCCTCTTCTCCCCAGGAACTGAGATTGCCGAGGGCTTACCTCGAGTGAAGATGAAAGAAGGGCTTTTCCTTGGGTATTCAATGCTGAGATGATATCTTAACCTGGTTGCAGCTTAAGGGTGGATGGCCTTTTGTGC
>CM053583.1:372066533-372154583 GCA_028627135.1 Pseudochirops cupreus | reverse complement strand
GACCAAATGAATGTACTTTGTTTATGATTGGAAACTGATCTCCATTTGAGAAGAGACTTTGACTGACTAAAACAATGTACTGTCTAGGGGTGGAGTAGTACCTGGATTGAATTGAGAATTTACTTGCTAAAGGAATGAGTTACATTGTATTTTGATTTTCTCTGTTATGTGAATGTTTGCTGAATAAATGGGGTTTGCTATGCTGGTAATCCAAACCTTGGAAGTTGCCTTTGCTTGGCATTACTCCTGGTGAGAGGCAAGGACGTCTAGTGGAAAGACTGAGTGCTGCTTTGAGGGCCACAAACTATTAAAAGAACCAGAGGAAGATCTATGGAAGGTTGGTTGGAACCTCTATGGAGGGCTTACTTTGTTTTTGTTGCTCGTCTTCGTTATCTTGGTGGGTTTTCTTCTAGTGACTCTTGCTTGTCAACACCCTTTCGAAAATGTCTTGCCTAGAAGCGACCCATGAAGAGCAGAGTAGAGAATGAACACTTTGTCATTCCTGGAAGTTATGCCTCTAAACAGAATCCAAGATCTGTAATTAGTTTTTTTGACTGTCTGACCATGTTGACTCATGTAGTACTTGTAATCAACTAAACCCCTAGATCTTTTTCTTTTTGGTGGGTGGGGGAGAGAGCAATCAGGATTAGAGGATTTGCCCATGGTCACACAGCTAGCAAGTGTCAGAGATCAGATTTGAACTCATGTCCTCCTGACTCCAGGCCCAGCGCTCTATCCACTGCACCACCTAGATTTTTTTTTTCAAATAAACTACTGCTTTTAAGCCTTGATGTCATTTTGATGTTGTGAAGTTTATTTTTTTTCGATCTGTAAAAGATTTTACATATGATGCTATTTTTTCCCCCCACAAAATTTCTTTAAATTAGGTTCAGATGGATCTTCTCATTTGTCAAAATTTTTTGGATTCTGTCCTTTAGAATGTTAACTATCCCCCCCCCCCACCTCGGTGTTAACTGTGGTTAATTAGATTGTACCCAGGCGTTTATCACAAAAACTGTCATCAAACTAGGTCTACTCGGTCTTGTATTTGTATAAAGAGAAAATTGTCCAATTGAGCTGAGACCTACATCATATAGAAAGCTTATGAAGTCCCTTTCAACCAAGATTCTGTGACTTCACATTTACTCCTGATCCCCTTCAATTTTTTATTGTTTCAGCCAATTTTCCTGCTAATTCTGTCACCCAAGGTATGAACTACTCCTCCCAGTACTGTGACATTTGCAAATTTGGCAAACCTTGCATCTGTGTTTCCATACACGTAAGTTACTGATAAAATGATCAGAGTAAAGCCAGAGACAGACACTTGTGAATGCTTCCAGACAAGCATCACGATCACATGAATTCATATTCTTTGGGGAGTTATTCAGCATCATACAATCCACATTTCTGCATCTCCAAAGACATCACAAGAAACTGTGTCCAAATGCCATCTACCAGTCTCGTGAGATTTTCAAGAAAGGAAATGAGGTTAATTTAGTATGAGTCACTCTTCATGGATCTAGGATGGTCCATAACAATCACAATTTACTTTTTCAAGTACCAAAAACTAATGGATTTTTAAAAATTTCTTTTTAATATTGTAAGCTTGACAAACTTCAACAAACATGTACAATTCATCACCGACACACACAAAAAATAAAATCAAACACCAGAAAAATACTACCACATGTGAAACTGCAAATCTCCACTGTGGTACAACTCAGTGTTTTTTGAATATTCCAAATTTAACATAGTAGTTCTAACAAGGCCCTGTTTGTCTCTCTCCTCTTCTGAACCTTCTTCTGTGTATTTTTAATGATTCATTTATACTTTTCCTTCCTTTTTAGAATTAGTCACCCCCTTGCATTATTCAACTCCAAATAAAAGTTAATAAATTTTAATTAAATTAATTTAAAAAGTTAATAACTCCAAATAAAAGAAGAAAAACCAGATCCATATATTGGCAATATCTGAGGATGCAGGTCTTAATTTACACCTCAAGTTCACCTGATGTCTTCTAGGAGGTGAGAAGACTTCCTCCTCAGGGTTCTGGAATCAAGGTGAGTCATTGAACTCACCAGAGTTTTCAACTTTCACTGTTGTCCTTGACCACCAGTGTTGCAGTCATTATAAAAATTGTTCTCCTCATTCTGAGAAATTATCTTTTTATCAGTTCATATATGTCCTCCCAAGTTTCTCCGAATCTGTCCGTCTTATCACTTCTCATGGCAGAATAACCCCATTACATGAATATACCATTTGTTCAGTCATTCCTTACTTTGTTTCCAGTTGTCAGAACAAAACGTTGCAGCTTCAGATATTTCCTTCTCTCTTTCATTGACCTTTTTGGGCACAGAAGCCTAGTAGTGATATTACTAGGTCAAAGGGTATGTACACAGTTCAGTGACTTTTGGGGCATGGCTCTAAATTTTTTCTAGAACAGCTGGACCACCTCATAATTTCACCAATGGTGCATTAAACAATCTCGGATCCTTTCTAGATTCCCCCTCTCCCCAGGATTGATGCAAAAGTAGTCTGTTTCTAGAATCCAATCCTAGGCTCCCCCTTAAGAAAATTAAATGAGGACATGCAAATCTCAAACTTTTAGCCTCTCTCATATTCTCCAAGATTGCTAACAGTGATTCTTCAGTTACTCTGTGACGTCAGGGCTCGGTCAATTGCAGCTAGTTGCTTTCTTATATTAAAAGCAGAAAAAAAAAACTGCAGGGAGGAGAAGGAGCATCATAGGAGATTAATGAGCACGCATCCAGGAGTCAGAAGCTGGACCTGAGTTCCCATTTTGGACTTTACCAATTGCTAACATATGACCATGGGCAAATCGCATGGGCAAAATCTCTCCATTCTAGAGTTTCTTCATATTTATAAGAAAAGCACCTTGTAATTGTAAAGTACTCCATCAGTGTGATCTAGGATTATTTTCTCATCTATTACCTCCCTCTTTAAGAACCCCTATATTTTAGGCATTGGGCTAGGTGCCTGGGGCAATGAAGACAAAAATGAAGTCTCTGCCCTAAAAGAGGTTACATTCTACCAGCACAAATCAGGTTCTATCCTTTTCAGTTGGAAGATCATTCTCTTCTCTGGAGGAGCCAGAAGAAGAATGGAAGTTAAGGTCTATTTTCTCACTTCCTATGTTCACTTACTCAACAAACATTCTATTACACCATATGTCCCAAGCAAATGGGCCTGTTCCTCTTCTTGCCTCAACACAGCTAGGAGAGCGTAGCTGTTAACATTTTAAAGTTTACTTAGTATCTATTTTGCATGAACATATCTGTGTACAGACTGCCTCTTGTTCCATGCATCTTCCTGGCACGTATCCCTGGACCCTCAGCTTTGGGAGAACATGGACTGTTTACCTGGTTTCTGTGCGCCTCGAACACAGTAGCCATTTAAATGGATATTTTTTCAATAGAATTTTTGGCTTTAGCCTTCTCGATGCTACTCTCATATGCCATTTAAAAAATATCTATCCTTGTTTACATTCCTTTATGTCCTAAAATGAGCTCATTAGACAGCTCTCTAAGCAGCCAAGTGGTTTCCACAGCTGCCTTCCACTTCTCATGAAAATTTCAGGTTTTATAGACTTTCATCCTTCCAGTGACATTCAGCATTTATTAAGAATCTGCTAAGATGCTCTATTGGGAACGGGGAGAACCAAAGGTGAAAAAACCCACCCACAAGGAACGGATAGTCTAGGAAAGGGGTGAAATTTGCACACAAAGAGAACGTGGAATGAAAAAAAATTGGTCAAGCATAGAGTTTAACAAATTGATCAACAAAGGTTTATGACATGCTTACGAGAACAGGGATAAGCAACGAGGATTCCAATACAAAGTGAGGGGTGGTCCCTGCCCTTTAGGAGCTTATGTTCTGCTGGAGGCATACAACGTGTTCAAAGATAAGTAGATATGATGCACTGAAGATAAATGTTAAGTAATACAGGGGAAGGAAAAGACTAACAATGGAAGGAAATCTGGAAGGTCCTCTCAAAGGAGGTGACATGAGTTAAGGACTCCAAGATAGGGCGTCAAGTAGAGACACCATCAGACCTACGCAAAGACATGGAAATAGGACAGGACAACAAGGCTGGCTGTTAGTCTGGGAATTGTAGGAGTTTCTAGGCCTGAACTGTGTCCTCATTAGCTAGATGGGAGGAGGGAGTGAGGGATGACGGGTAACATGACTGTCACCCTTCTGGACTGGTACATTTGGGAATAGCCCTGACTGCCTTCAGCTAAGAGAATTTCTAAAATCCCATCATACATTTCTTCAGGAGTCTGCATCTTCCAATGACCATTCCCCTTGACCATTTCTCTGCTAAATTTTTGTTTATTAAATCCGAGTTGGAAGGGACTCCAGAGGTCATCTGGTCCAAAGCTTGCATCAGATTCTAGGTGCTCCACAATTTGACATCTCATGTTATGCTCTTGACACACTGGAAAGCCCAGTCTAATAGGGCTATCCCTCCTCTTCCTCCTCCTCACCACTTCAGCTCTCTTTGCCTTTACTAAGGCTGCTCCCAAATTTGTCATGTCCTCCCTATTTCTCCTTTAAAGCAGAGGTTCCTCACTTTTATGTCATGGACCCCTTCTCAGAATAAAGCTCTTAAACATATGAAATAAATAAGTAGGATTGCAAAGGAAACAAATTATATTTAAGTAGTTATTTTAAAAAGACAACAAAAAGTCAAGTTCCTGGATGCCAAATTAAGAACCCCTGCTTGAAAGCCCGATTCCAATGCCACCTCCTTCCGGAAGCCTTCCCTGAAGACCTTTCCCCACCTCTACCTCCCATACAGTTTAGTGTTGTCTTGGCCCCCTTATTGAATCTGTAAGTGCCACAAAAATAGAAATCTGCCTTTTTCTAAACTTTGTATGGCTCTGGTCCCCAGGATCTGCCATACTGCTTTGCATACAGAATGTGCTCGATAAACATTTATTGAATTTCAACTAGAACAGTGTCATTCCTCAAAACCTTCCAGAAGGACCCTTGGTGAGCTGGGTTTGTGGCTTTTTTTGAAGGCTGGTTAACGGGCCTTAGTTCTGGAGGGTGCTGGAACATGGGAAGGGCAGACCTTGGAGGCAGAGGAGCTAAAGAAGGGGAGGCATAATCTAGCCTTTCTACAGCACTTCTGGTTTTTCAAAACGCTTTACAAATGTGATCCCATTTTATGTTTACAAGAATCCAAAGAGGGGTCAGAGCTATTGTTATCACCTCCATTTTACAGATGGGGAAACTGAGGCCAACAGAGATGAAGGGACCTGCCCAGGAGCAAACAGTTGGTAAGCGTCTGAGGCCACATTTGAACTCAGGTCTTCCTGACTCTGGGCCATCACTCTACCCACTGGGCCACACCACTATGTCAACTTCTTGCCTAAATTTGCTCCAGACCACCACAACCCGGTTTATGGGATCACCTAAACCCTTCTTAACCTAGTTTGCCACTCCTGGGGAAAATATCTTTTTTCATTTCTTCCCGTCTCCTTGAAAACTGGATTGACTGTCCCAATGCTAAATCCCTTCTTTTCTCTGGGCTCAGGGCATAGGCTAGACTAGAGCACAGGGTTCAGAGCCGGAAGTGACAGAGATAATATCGTCTCTCATTCTGCTGAAGAGGAATTTTCGGCCCAGGGAGGGACGGTCCCTGCAGTAGCAGAGCCGGATTCAAAGCGGACTCATCTGCCAAGGCTCTCTGTCACGACTCTGCTTGCCTAAAGTCCCTTCCAGCTCTAGCATTCAAAGCCTGGAGGTCTATGGGAGGCACAGGCTCAAGGCTGGTGCTGTACAGCTTCTCTCCAAAGTATTTCCCAGCCCTTCCAAAGCACTCGGATGCCTGGCCTCTCTTAATCTGCATAACCCGGACTGGACCTGGCTCTCTATGGCTCCTCACCCCAGCCCTGGAAGGGAAACCTCAGTAACTATGTAACAGGCAGGGGGAGAGGGAGAAAGAAAAGCTCGACCTCCTTCAGCTCTCCATATCCGCCTTTCCTCAAGCACAAGCATCCACCCCAGTACCCCCAAAGCCCAGGGAGCTGTTCATCCCTCCCCTCCAGGACCTTCCCTGGCCTGACCCATGGCTTCTAGAAAGGAAACACCAAAGCAAACCACCGGGGAAGGGAGGGTAATGGTGACGCCACCGTGGAGTTGTTTATTTTAGGAACCAAAAGGACGAAGTCAGAGCACACAACACCACTAGCACCCCCACCCACCAGTTAAAGTGACCCCACTCGTACAAGTTAAATAAATAAACAAACGCCGATTCCACCTACTAACAAATAAATATAGGGAGCTCCCCAAGAGCAGGTTTGTTGGGGTTTTTTGTTGTTCTCTTTAATGGGAAAAAAAAAGTGGAAGGGAGGGGGCCAGCTCTCCCATCCCATTCGATCCAGTCCGGGCACATCGTGGGTCAGCTCCGTAGCGAGCTCGCCCACAGGGGAAGGGGGCATCTACACCCCAGGGGAGGAGAGGTAGACATCTTGGCACCGCAGCCCCTGGCGATGGGTCCGAGGGAGGCCCGGAGGACACAGTCCAACCCTCTAGACTCGGGGCCTCAGACCCCAGCCCACCCCGGCTGCCCCTAGGGGAGGGGAGAGCCTCGCCCGCTCCTCTCACCCGGACCCAAGAGCCAAATGAATGCAGGCAGCTCCGAGAGCAGGTCCCCGGGGTGCCGGGCTCCCACCCCCACCCCCACCCCCGCTGAGTGTCCCCCGAGGGCCGCGCCTCACTTCTTGGAGCTCTGGGTCTTCTTGGGCAGCAGCACGGCCTGGATGTTGGGCAGGACGCCGCCCTGGGCGATGGTCACGCCGCCCAGCAGCTTGTTGAGCTCCTCGTCGTTGCGGATGGCCAGCTGCAGGTGCCTGGGGATGATGCGCGTCTTCTTGTTGTCTCGGGCCGCGTTGCCCGCCAGCTCCAGGATCTCGGCCGACAGGTACTCCAGCACGGCCGCCAGGTAGACCGGCGCGCCAGCCCCCACGCGCTCCGCGTAGTTGCCCTTGCGCAGGAGCCGGTGGACGCGGCCCACGGGGAACTGCAGCCCCGCGCGGGACGAGCGCGACTTGGCCTTGGCTCGGACTTTGCCTCCCGATTTCCCTCGGCCGGACATCGCGGGAGGAGAGAGAACCTGCGAAGAGACAAGGTCAGCGGCGAGGCCCGGGGTCCGCGAGATGGAGCCCCCTGATCCTCCAGGGGCGAGCACGCCGCACCGCCTACCTCGCTCCGCACCCGGGAGCCGCAGAGGCCGCTCGGCGGGCCCGCAGAGAGCTGCACGCCCGCGGCGGCGACAGCAGCAGTAGCAGCCGAGAGAAGCTTGAGAAGCCTGGGCTGGGCTGGCAAATATAAATAAAGACTCAGCCGCTGCTCACTTCCCATTGGCCGCCGTGGAATCGTAGCTGCGCTCCGATTGGTGCGACTTTCGATCCGCGATTTGCATAGGCCTGCGAGTACACTCTTTCCTGCTACGAACAGCGGTGGCTCCAGGCTTCGGCTTGCTTTCTGTGGGCTCCTGGTTGGTGACTGAGCGAATGGATCAGCGGCCAGAGCGGGGCAGGATCTAGAGCTGCTGCTTGACCAGGGAATGTCCAGCGGGGCACACGATGTTCTGTATGCAAGCCTTTGCCCACGCTGCGGGGGAGCTCGTCAGCGAGTTTCATTTCCCTACGGGGCGGCGCTTCCCCTGCTGCTTAGACTGAGTCACCAGCAAACCTCCCAAACCGCCCAGTGCGCGGGGGCCTCCCTGCCTGGCCCATCGTGTCCCCCTCAGGGAGCCCCGGAGGATGCTACCCCGTCCGGTCCGGAGCAAGCCCGCTCCCGGAAAGGCCAGAGTCCCCGAAGCTCCGCATCCCAGCCCCGCCGGACGCGGCGCGGCTCCGCCGCCTCCCGAGCCTGGTTGGGGCTCGGGGAGAGCTCTCCGGCTCCACCTCCGCAGAGCACCAGCCTCAGCCCTGCCCCCGCCCCGGGCTATCGCGGGGCAAGGTTCCAGGCCGTGCTCTGGTGGCCCAGTCCGCTCTCATTTGTCTCTCAGTCGATGGAAAAGCGGGGTCGCACAACCGTCCCAGCCCGGGTAGTTTTGTCGCGTAAGTGAAAGACCTGGCGATGAAAAGTTCTGGGCTTCAGCCGGCGACATCGCCCCCGGCCCGAGAGAGCAGAGGCACCGACCCCTGCCGGTGCAACGGTCCCGTTTGTCTCCCCAGGGGACCCTCTTCGGAGATCTCCAAGCTGTGGTCACCTGTGTGCTGGCGAGTTTCCCCAAAGACCGCAGGCTCAGGAGGTCCCCAATTAAAGGTCACACTGCACGGCTGAACCCCGGATGAGGCCCACTTTGCCTTTTCAGCCAAGCATTTATCCAGCACCTACTCTGGGCGAGAGAAAGGCAAGAGGCAATTCCTGCCTTTGAGGAGCTCACAATCTAAGGGAGACAACATGCAAACGAGCTATTTGTTGGACAAATGGGAAGTAATCCACAGAGAAAGCACTAGGATTAAGAGGGATTGGGAAAGCTTCCCATAGAAGGCAGCGCTTTGGCTGGGGTTTATAGGAAGCCAGGGTGGCCGGGAGGCAGAGATGAAGGGGGGGGTTTCCAGGCTTGGGATGCACCCCATCTCACCGTCGCCTGCCCTAAGCACTCACAACAGGCACAGATAATCTAGTTGTGAGGCCTGTGGTATTATTCCTACTTCATAGTTTAAAATTCAAATCAAATGCCTCCTCTGTCCCTGATGGAACAGTGGGGTCCAAGTGTCGTTTGCCCCTCAGAATTCTCACACCGGTTGTTCTTTGTCCTTCCTTCTAGAAGAGGTCCATGACCTCAGGGAGGTGATGTCTTGACAGGCAAGTGAATTGGATTTAACTGAGGGAGGGCTGTTCAAAGTCACCAGCCTCTCTCTCTCTCTCTCTCTCTCTCTCTCTCTCTCTCTCTCTGTTCTGGAGCCAGCTGTGTTCAGTAGCCAGCAATAGATCAAAATGAATGTCGAGGGCCACTTACACCAGTTTGGCTCCATAATAATGCACTTACCTTGTAAAGTCATGCATTTATTCAACAAATATTAGGTAACTTCAGTGCCTGGCACTTGGCATATGCTTAATAGATATTTGTCAAAGGATGCTTGCTATAGGCACTGGAGGTACCAAGTCAAGTCTACCCTCAAGAAATGTGGGACGCAGAGGGCAGAGATAAATGAATACAAGGTAATTTGACAGGAAAAACCTCTAGAGGTACAACCCTGTATCTCCCCCAGCACCTGGAGGTGGGAAGGAGGAACAAGAATCGGAAGGATTTCACAGAGGACCTGACCTGAGACAGGGAGGTTGGTATTTTGAGAGGACACTGCAAAGTGGGAGCCGTGCAAACGCCCTGAGGAAATGAATTTAAGGGATGACACCTTGTCATCCTGGGAAAGCCCAGTTTGGAGTCAGCTGCTGGAAAGCCCTAAATGCCAGGCGCAGAAGTCTGTATTTTACCTTTGACAGACAGAAGGGAACTATCAACAGTTTCTGAACAGGGATTACAGGCCTTGTAGTGACCCCAGTGAATTAGGGGTGGAGGAAGAATCCAGACTTGCTGAGCATTCAGACCTTGGTTACTGGAATGGAGGTGCCCTCAACAGAAACAGGAAAGGTTAGAGGAGGGGCAGGTTTCCAAGTTAAAGGAGAATTTTGTTTTGGGCATAGTATAACATGCCAGTGGGAACATCCAAGTGGAGATGTGACCAGGACAGTTGGTAATTTGGGACAAGTTTTGCAAAAAAGATTAGGACTGTATATGTAGATCTCGTAAATTTATGTACTCAGATCCATATGGATTTATATGGTCTCACTGGTCTGGATGAGATGCACAACAGAATTTGGGGGTCTTTTTCAGTTTAACCCTGAAAAATACTAGTAGCCCAATCTTGCTTTCAGTGCATGACAGGGTAAGTCTTATAGGAACTGAACAGTGAAGAAACAGGACCTAGAGAAAAATATACATTCAGTGACTACAAAAGTCTAAATAAGAGCTGAATTAACACTAACCACAATTACCAAGGTTCAGTCCTGAGGACCTTCTTCCTCTGCATAGGGGAAGGGGTACTATGGATACCTAATGTTAGTCTACAGGCAGGTAGGTGGATAGAGTTCAGGGACTGGAGTCAGAAGAGTCATCTTTCCAGAGTTCAAATGAGGCCTCAGACACTAGTTTTGTGACTCTGGGCAAGTCACTTAACCCTGTTTGCTTCAGTTTCCTCATCTGTAAAATGAGAAGGAAATAACAAACCACCCTAGTATCTTTGTCAAGAAAACCCCAAATGAAATTACAGAGTCAGATACAATCAAACAAATGTTACATCATACACCGAGTCACAGATGTGAGCAACTTTGTCAACTGGCTTAACTTTTTCTTAGTAAAAGAAAAGATTCTATTGGGGGGAGGGTTGTATACTGAGAAAAGATTGTATAGATCAAGTTACATGAGGTCAGGGGCTGTGTCTAGCACAATGTTTGGCACACAATGGGTGTGTGCTGAATGAAATGTTAGTGGCTAATTATTTTATTAGAATGAAATCTGGTATGAATTTAGATGCTACCTTTTAATTTTCTCACGTTTGTATGTATTGTCCTCTTAAAAAAAGCTTTAAGTCAGCTCTTTCAGCACGGAGGCCTCTTTTGTTCTTGAATTCCCCACAGTATCTGGCACAAGGCCGAGGGCCTACAGCCTGTAAAGGATTCAATATGTCTGATGCATTTCACAAGATCGCAGCTCTGGAGCTGGAAGAATCTCAGAAGCAATCTCATATTACAGATCCAGAAATTGAGTGAGGCCCAGATGGGTTAAGTGCCTTGCTCAGGGTCAAAGGCAATATAGATAATCAGCAGAATCCACACCCTGTGACTCAAGGCAGTGTTCTTTCCCCTGTACCATACCACCTTCTAATTTAACTGAGGAAAGGGTGATTTGCTGATAGCCTTTATGCCCTTAGCTGATGTACTCTACTAGGATGAACTAGTGTGTCCTGAGTCTAGACTATCAAAGCATTATATAAATGTCAACTATTTGCTAAGCACATAAAGAAAAAAAAGTTTAAAAAAACTTGACAAGGAGCCACGAAGAGTTTCTTTTTATTTCCAAATGATGATTTCCATACAAAAACCAAACAGCACTTCCCGACCAGAGTGATTCCTCAACCCTTTCAACATGTTCTGTCCTTTGGAAGCTGAGTGGGACACCACTGACAGGAAAACAAGCATCACCCTGATCCTCCACCACAGCTTCCTTTCCAACACCATACTCAAATATTCAAAACTGTAAAAATCTGTCATTTAAAGACCAAACCACAACACTTCAAAGATCAAAGAAACACCTCACAAAAAGCTGGATGAACTAATTTTGAATGGTCAAATTACCTCCATAAGAGTCCTAACCCTAGCTGACCTTAGTCTCAGGAGAGGCAATAAGCTAAGCCCCTCTTCTTTGAGGCCGACTCTTTGCCTTGAACCTTTCCCCACTGAACCAGCAGTTTCTCTGAGCCTGTTGGGCCCAGAGAAGGCATCTTAAAGCCTCAGACACAAACACAAAGGTTCTGGTCCTCTAATTCTACCAGTCCACACCTGGCAAAGCTCACTGCACATTCCTGAGGTATTGATTTTTATATCAAACCCAAACTGGGCTCCTCCCACCATCAGCTGCACAACTGTGATAGCCTACAATTCATGACCTCATTGTGCCAGTCATTTTGTCAAATTCACATAAACAACTTGAAGAAAAGAGCTGAACATGAAATCCAAAGAGTGAAAAACAGGAGAAAATTTCAAGTACAGTATCCTTAATAAAGAGACATTAGGCATTCACTATAACAAAATTTAAGACAATTCAACAGCTAAATTTGGGTTCAATAGTCTTTCCTACACTGGCTTTGTAAATAAAAAAATAACATACACATAGTAGGTTGCAGTTGTGGGGGCAACAATACCAATCAGAGAAAGAAAAGCTCCTCCTAGCCCAGTATGGCCATTCTTAGCACCTGGACTGCAAGGAAAGAAGAGGTGAGCACGAAAGCTGCAAATTGGGAACACGTGGAGGAGACACCTTCACAGGGAAGAGTTAGGAATCAAGGGAGCTAAAAGAGGCTATCTCGACCACCCTTATGTGACAACAGAGAGAATCTCCCTACGTTTGTTTTACTAAATCTTGGGCCTCTTGTTATGCTGGGCCTCATGCTTTTTCAGCCATCGTTCCATTAACTCTGCACTGCCCCTCTTGGAAGAACTCTTCTGTACAGGCTTCGTGGACCTCTTGGGAGGTTCAGGGTCTTCCCTGGGAGGGGACTGTGAGATCATCTTCCGGCGGCTAGGACTAAGGTAGGGCATCTGGAAGGACATAAACAAAACAATCATTTTTAAGTTAGTACTGAAATTCAGTCACATTCTGTGCTCCATTATGTCTAAGAACTTTGCCCAAATAATTTCACTCAACTGTTCATCAGGCAGAAGTGATTAGGGATTTCTGTACCTGGCAGTGATTTAATTAACTATATCTTCCTCCTAACCTCCTAACCTCTCCTCTGTCATCAATTTGTCCCACTTCACCGAGTCATCTTACAATGTTGAGTCTCCTCTAGCCATCACCCTCGTCTTAACTCCACCAAAACCTTGGGTGGCTGTAATGGCCACTGCAACAAACTACAACCCCACCAATCAGTGGACTTGACTATCAGGTTCCAGCCATAACTGATCCCCTAAGAGTCAGAGAAAGAGGGAACTGCCCTGACCCCATGTGATACTCTGACTGGCTCTGTTTGTTTGGGATGACCCTCCCATCCCCCTCCTTCCCAACTACACTTTATGTCTGGTCTTCTCACTTTAGAATGTAAGCTCTTTTAAGGCAAGAGCTATATTACTTGCAGGTATTTATATCCCAAGAGTTTAGCAAACTGTCCTGAATAGTAAACCCTTAATAAATGGGTCTCTCATTCAATCCTAGCCCCAGATATTTCTCACTATGTTACATGGTCAGCCCTTGGGCCCAAAGTAACAGCCCACTGGTAGGCATGTGGGTCCCTGCATTGTCCAACTTTTGGTTCTGCCACTATTTCATATTCCTACAGGTCTTACAAAAATTTTTTTTGTCTTTTCTTTTGGGGGGGGGAAGGCAGGGCAATTGGGGTTAAGTGACTTGCCCAAGGTCACACAGCTAGTGAGTTTTCAGTGTCTGAGGCTGGATTGAAACTCAGGTTCTCCTGACTCCAGGGCTGGTGCTCTGTTCACTGCGCCACCTCGCTGCCCCCAGGTCTTTTTTCAAAGACACTGGGGGTAATTACTCTGGCTGCAGTTCTCTCTTTTGTAAAATTAAAAGAATACCTCTAAATACCTAAGTCACAGGGCTCTTGTATCAAAATAGATGCATGCCGTATCTTTGCCAAATTCAAAAAGCTAAATAAATAATGGAGGTTGCTATTATTTTGGAGAAAGCACATCAGGGTCACGCTAGCACCATTTAGATTCTCCAAGTTTCCCCCGGCTTTAGGGTGAACCACCAGCTGGTACAGTGGACTTGGGAGTCAGGAGACCTGGGTCTGAAAGCCAGCCTTGCCACACCTACTAGCTGTGTGAAGAAGCCGTCCTTCCCCAGCCCATCTACTTCATTTGTAGGGAAGAAATCTTTGTTCTATCCTTCAGGGCTCTTCTGAGGATTAAACTGAATTAGAGGAGTGAATACTTTTTAAGTCTTCAAGTATTACAAATGGCTACGTATCAGCTATTACTATCATCTTGCTCCTCACCTCCAAACACCTTCAATGCATTCCAATTTAATATTAGGTACTTTTCCTTTTCAGAGAATGGATATAAGAACCATATGAATAGTTTGCTTTCTCCTCAAAAAGAAATGTCTCTTGAACAATAATATAGTGTATTCCTTCTTGAGTTTAGTTTCAGGTGGAAAAGATTATTTTAAGATAAATTTAGATGCTTTATTTTATCAGCAAATGAAAACAGTGCTAGACATTTCACTTTTTTGCCCCTGGCTGCCAGGAAAAAGAGCTCGATTCAGAGTCTTTCAACTATCTAGTAGCACCCACTCCTTCTATTTAAGATTGTTTCTGTTCAATTCCTATTGATGATTGTTCTATCTTCTACCTTACTTTTCTCAAACCCTTTTTTTAAAGGAAGGCAGGCCACAAACCTGACATCAATGAATCGTGAACACCCCCAGACCAAACCATGCTGTTCTATACTCAAGTGGTACCTTGATAAGTTCTGTCTGACTGCTTGGTCAGCCAAGTATGCTTCTGTGTTCCATAAGATATCTTAACGCATACTCTCTGACATCCGAAGGCAGCACATAAATAACAAAAGTTTTTAATTTTTTAGAGCCTAAAAAGGTCAACAAAAGGCTTGGTTTGAAGATATTAAATAAATGTAATCCAATGCCATCCTCTGTTAATGGTGATGTTCTTGAAACAAAGCCTGGCAAAATGGGAGCTCCTTGAGATTGAGCACTGTTCCCTTTTGTCTTTGTCTCCTCAGGACCTAGCACAGTGACTGGTAGACTTAGGTGCTTAATGAAGGCCCCTTGTTGACTAACTGCTGACCAACATACAAATACTGCTGCTTGGTATCCACGGGTGCTTAAAATAACACAAATAACAGTTGTTGTTTACTAACACTTTAGTCTTACATTTTGGTAGTGATTACTTTTTATTAGAGTTTAAAATTCTACAGGCATCTTGGGAATAAAGTCAAGTAACAGGTCTGCAAATGTTTATACTCAAGAAAAGGAAATTTAAAAAAGTGAAGATCATTGACTGCCAGGTAGGCCAGGAGATGGACAAAAGGGTGCACAAAGATTCCTCAGGTGGCAAAATTCAACTCATTTTAAACTCATGAACAACCGTCCCTGTAATTGCCACATTTAACACTGGTGAAAAGTCGCCACTTTTCTCCTGCCTTTGTATGCAGAACCAATCTCTAACCCTTGGGACGCTCACCTGCCTCATCTAACATTCCCACTCTTGGCCTCTTAGTGAATTGCGTTAACAAACAGCTTTTCTCATTAATCTTCAGGGATAAAGAGAGAACTATAAACTAGTCTTATTCCTTGCCTCTACCTGCAAGGGTACTACGCCACTCATAAGGAACATAATAATTTTAGGTGGCTCTAAGGTTAGGGCCCCTGACAGAGAAAAAGAACATTTTAAAATCAAGATCACTCTGACATACAGTATTTACATTCTCTGTCACAATCACTCTTACCTCCTCAATCTCCACAGGTTCAAGACACTGGGGTGTATTGTTCAGGGAGTTGTTCACAACAGTAGAAACTGGATGGAACATAATGTTCTCTACAGGACGAATCACCTTCAGAGCTTCGTGAATTGGGACCTCACCAAAATCCAGCCATTTAGAAATAGCTTCCTCACCATCCAGTAAAGCAGGCATCCTAGCCAGAACAGCAAATGGTAAAGAGAGAGAGACTCAGGAGGCAAATGGTAAAGAGAGAGGGAGACAGGACACTGGAATCTTCTAAAGAACCACTCAAACATTACAAGGGAAAGAAACAAATGATGAGTCACATTGAAGTTCCTCACTCAGCCTTCCTTGGGCTCTGCTGTCATGGACCTAAGGAAATATCTAGGAATCTTCCTATAACACTATCTTGTTACAATTTCAAATTCACCATAAGGCACAAGTACAGCCTGAGGATTTTTATAAGATCCACATTCTAACACCTGCCTATAGCAAAGGCTAAAGGCATGAACAAAATGATTACAGTATCAGTCAACTCAAAGGATACTATAGAAAACCGTTGTCTTTGTAAAGAAGGATCAAGTAGAAAATTCTACCTTGTATTAAAATAGAAGTCAGTGAGGTAACTTGCTTTTTAATTCAATAACTGGCCTCATTAACCACAGAAGGCTTGGAGCAGGAAAGATTCAATCTCCTTATTTTATATTTTTATACATATTTAAAATGAGCCACAGAAAGGAAAAGAGATTGTCCAATGTCACAAAATGCATCAATGATGAAGTCAGGACTAGAAAAGAACAGAAGGGTGGCTAGGTGGCACAGTGAATAGAGCACCAGCCCTGGAGTCAGGAGGACCCAAGTTCAAATCTGGCCTCTGGTCTCCACCAGAAGATGCTTTCTAGTGCCTCTTCACTTGCCTGTGATGAATGTCACTTAAGGCTTTGCAGGAGTCCACTGTGATGACGGTATAAGAGTAGAGCGGCTCTCCTCCATTTGGTGGCTCCCAGCAGTCAAAGATTCCAGCCATTGTTAGCAGCCTCCAGTCATCCCAGACTTCCTCATCTACTGAACGACTGAAGAATGACTGGAAACAAAAGACACAGGCAGATCCCAGAAGCATACCTTTTCTTTCTGCCCATGGAGCATATTTTCCAAACTAAAACAACTGAAACATACTAGAAGGAATTCAGCCTATGTCTTCTTTCTCATTTATATTCTTTTATTCCTATGAGTAATAATTACTAATTAAAATAATACATAGAAGGAACTATATTTAGAATTAAGAGCTCTGGCTATTTGTTCCCACCAATATTATAAATGTAGGAAACTCATTACAATTGTCATACTCACATGTACATTCAATAAATATGTACTGAAGACAATGGAATGTAAAAGCATTTATTAAGCACTTACTACATGCCAAACATCTTGCTAATGCAAACAGAAAATGAGACTATCCCTGCTCTCAAGAGGTACACAGAAAAATTGGGGGAGACAATATGTAAAGGAGAATTCAGTTCATGGAAAATGGAAAGGCCAGGTGGTACTTAGGTTCAAAAGTAGCAGATGGCAAGGTCTGGAGAATCCTGGGAAGCAATGGCAGGGCAGACAGCCCCTGAACAAGGAGTGAATGTACTGAGGGGTCAGTGGAGTGGGGCTCCTTGCCTCCTGCAAGGGTGGTAGAATCTGATGTCCAGCAGTAAGGTGGGAGTAGGTACCCAGGGTTTGGTGGACAATGGGGCAATTAGGAGGACTGGGAAGGGAAGGTCCACAGCTCCCCAAATGCTGTCCAATAGTGCCAGTCCTGGTGGATAGGCAGCCTGGCGGCAAACACTGGGTTGGGAAAGAAAGCAAGCTTACAATAATTTCTCCAGATGGGCATCCCCAAGTTTGCAGCTAAGGAAGAAGAAGTTTAAAGGGATGGTCCCTTAAGGTCATGAAGTAAATGGTGGCTGTGAAAGGAATAAAACCTAATGACTCCTACTAGTTATTTTAAATGGAATTATCATATATGACAATTAACTTAAAGAGAAGCTAGACTACATCCTGGAAAGAAAAGATATTGAGGGGATGAATATCATGTGAATTTAACATACACTTAAACCCAAAGTATGTAACAAATAAGCAATTTCATATAAAACCCACTTTTCTGTCCTCCTTTGTACATTGAAATGTTTATGTCTGTCGAACTTGGTAGTAAAAAATAAAACAAATTAAATTATGCTACATATGTCCTTACTAATGCATTTGTCTTAGAAGATAAGCTCCATAAAGGAAAAATGTCCTTTCTTTTATTAACTTGTTTCTGGTACCTAGAACCAGTGTATTATTCCACATTAATTAGAGCCACTTAATAAATGTTTCCTAATAAGTATACCTTTTCTGTCTTGATTTGGGGAAAGTAGATGAAATAAGGTTGCTTTTCCCCCCGAAACTGCTGCCACTCAAAAAACCCATCTGCCAGCACCACACATCGCCTGCCCTTTTCCAGGGGCACCTAAGACAAGACCAGAATAAAACATATCACGTCAGAATTGTTAGGTCAGAAAAGAGAAAAACAGGCCAACCCACAAGGAAGGAATGATCATCGATCCGGAGTAGAAGGATCGATACTGTACATGCCAGCAAATTTCATTACACAAATTAATGCAATGAATCCTTGGAACTTGAACCAAAACAATGCCAAGCCTTATCATTTCATTTTGACATCCCACTAACAAACCATTTTTGTGATTTGTGGGGACAGAATGATAGAATGACATCCTCATTACCCCAAGATCCTTCCCCTTCCATGGTACAGGAAGCACAGAAATGTACGATCAGCCTTCTACCTCTCTACAGTACAGCAGCAGCACAAGGCCAGTAGAACTGATGCTACACAATTAAGAGGAAAACAAAGTTGCTGTTGCACTAAATTCACTGAATCAGATTGGTTAGAAGACAAAATCCTTCCCATCAGATTCTGCGACAAGGTCTAGGTGTTTAACCTTAAAAACATAAGTTTATCCCCGCCTTGTATTTCCAAATACATTGAAGGACTACTGTCCTTGAACCCCAATTCTCCAGCGCTACTTATTGCTGCCACTTAACAGGGGGAGATCCCTTTTTTATTCACTTCTTCAGCTCTATAACTTTAAAAAAACATGTTTATGGCTGTCACTGTTACATCACTTACATTTTTCACTGCATCATTCACCCTCCCTCTCACAGAGCCATTCTTTTTAACAAGAAATTTGTAAAAGAAAAAAGCACCACGATATCACACAACCTATCACAAAACGCTGGTGCTCTAGGCAGTACCTCTCGCCCAGGGCCCTTCGCCTCTGCAACGAAGCAGGGGCGTGTCTTCTCGAGGCTCCACCTTAGAGCCCAGCCACATCACTGCAGCTCCAACCAATCACGTTGTTGTAGCCATTGTGTATGCTGCTTTCCTGGTTCTGCTTATTTTGTATCAGTTCATCCGTCTTTTCATGCTTCTCCAAATTCATCATTTCTTACAGCACAGTAATATTCCAGTATGCTCACGTACTGCAATTTGTTTAGCCATTCCCCAAATGATGGGTATCTACTTTATTTACGGTTCTTTGCTTCCATAAAAAGTGTTACTACAAATATTTTGGTGTATATGGGGCCTTTCTGTTACTGACATCCCCCAGGGTATGTGCCTGGCAGTAGAGTCTTCTAAGTCAAATTATACAAAACATTTAGCTTCTTTATTTTTGCATAATTCCAAATCCGTAACTTTTGAAGTGAATGATCTCCTTTATTATCCTAATTAGATTTCAGAAAGCTCCCTTTAATTTTATTTTAAAGTATCTTTTGTTTAATAATATCTCTGGATATCTTTCTCTCTCCATCCATTACAAAGACTGATGACCACAAACCTCGGATCCTCTAACTCCAAAATACACTACTTTATAATTCCTGATTTCTGCCCAACATAATTGGAATAAAGCATTTCATATATCACTTGTACCTTCTTTTTTTATTTTTTTGCTTTTTGGAGGGGGGAAGGCAGGGCAATTGGGGTTAAGTGACTTGCCCAAAGTCACACAGCTAGTAAATGTGTCAAATGTCTGAGGCCGGATTTGAACTCGGGTCCTCCTGACTCAAGAGCCAGTGTTCTATTCACTGCAACACCTAGCCATCCCCCACTTGTACCTTCTTTAAGAAACTTGCTGGGGTGGCTAGGTGGTGTAGTTAATACAGCACTGGCCCTGGAGTCAGGAGGACCTGAGTTCAAATCCAGCCTCAGACATCTGACACACTTACTAGCCCTGTGACGTTGGGCAAGTCACTTAATTCCAACTGCCCTCAAAAAAAAAAAAGAAACTTGTTAAAATACGTAAAAATAATGAGAAAAGCAGAACCAGGAAAAATTTGTGCACAATTACAGACACAACATATGTGTGACAACCAACTTTGATAGACGGGACTCTTCTCCAGCAACGGAGGGTTATAAGACAACTCCAAAAGACTCATGATGGAAAGAGATGTCTACATTCAGAGAAGAACTAGAAAGAACGGAGTCTGAATGCAGACTGAAGCAAACTACCTGTTCTCTTTCTTTTTCTTGTTTGGTTTTGTTTCCTCTTTCCCACTGATCGTTCCATCAGTTACAATCCAACTTTACAACCTGACTAATGTCTAATGTGAAAGTATTTGCAGATCCTATACTTGATTACATGCCGCCATGGGGAGAGCGGGGAGAAAATTTGAAACACAAGGGATTGTGGAACTGAATCTTGTAAACTAAAAGTAAACAAAAAAATTAATTAAAACAAAACAAAAAAAGAAAAAAAAGGAGGATTAGGATTGAATAAGATCACTAAATTTATCTATTAAGAGATTCTTGGTAACTTTGGAGAGAGAATTTCTGGTTGAATAAGGTGAGAATCCAGACTACAGAGAGTTAAGAGAGGGCAAACCTATTACTTTGGGACTTAGGAGTCTCTCTCTTACCTTGTATTACTTATCTGTTAATGTGTTATATTTCCAGCAAAAAGTAAGCAATTGTTTGAGAGGGACTGATTTTTGTTGTATTTCCAATGCCTAGTTACAATGTCTGATGTACAGTCCATGTCCAACAAATGTGTTGAAATTAAAAAAAAATAATAAAAAAATAAAATACACACTAATTTTACTTGAAAAGGTTTTTAAAAGCTCAAAAATGTTATAATGCTTTTTTCTGTTACAATCACATACATCAGCTCCTACTTTCCAAAAGGATGTGCTTCAGAACATATCTCAATCTATCACACATGGAGATATATAAAACTGGTATAGTACATCCAGTGTAGTAAGAGGGGAGAGGGGAAGGGAATAAGCTTCTGAAAGAAATTCAATAATGAAGTCACTTAGACAATATGATGGATGCAAACAGATGGTGTTCAAATTGATTCAAGCAGTTAGATTCTAATATGAGAGCAGTAGGGAGATAAGATCAGAGAAGGTAAGAAGAAATAAGGATGAAGTCCCTGGGAAGTGGTCTCTGCAACAGATCAGGCAGGAAAGGACCTACTTTATGATAACACGTGAAGAAGGATTTTGTTAATGAAATGATTAGAAAACACTGGCTTACAGTCAGAAAAGGATGATGACTGTAGCCCTTTAAAGCTGAATCCTTAACTTATTTCTTGGGCACACAGGGGTCACAGATGGCTTCTGAAGGAACAAAAATGAGAAGGATTTTCCTCCACCCTAAGTGAGCCACACCTACCTTATATGACCGTCTCTCCATCATGGTTTCACTTCGACAGTTGCTAGTGTTGAATTGGATCTTGGAAGCATCAGGCTCTCTGAACCAAGAAGGGATCAGGCCCCAGCGCATTGCAGCGATTACCCGTTCAGAAGGGTCAGCATCCTGTTGAGGGAAACAAACATGTAGCTGATGCAAAGGTATCCTAAGAGGAAAAAAAGCAGCTCACATGCAATTTATCCTTTTATTTGATTTTCACCATCTATAACAAAAACAAACTGGACAAATGACTGGGAACTCTGGAAATTTAAGTTGGCTGTGGATACTTCTTGTATCATATTCCTTTAATCAACCTGAACACAAAGGGGTATGGGCAAGTTTTTAGGACTAAAAGATTCACCTTGCAAGAAAAAAATGAGTTACCAAAACTGGGATAAACAACCCCTTTCCATTAGTTATGATATTTTTCTCACTTTAACATTAACAAACATTTTTTGAGTGCCTGGGATGTTTTAGACCAAGTAACAGATGATCTAAAACACAGAGGGATAATTTTTGCCCTCAAAAAATAAATAACAAAGCAAAGAAGTATATGCTAAATGCTAAATGAATGGTACAGAAGAGAGGAAGGGAAGGGTAATCAAGGGCTGAGATCAGTACGGTAAGAGGTCCCTTCTTTCACTGATTTGGGTATACTCAAGCTGCAAAAGACTTAGAATGGAGAGGGGGTTACAAGTAGAGAAAATAGCACATACAAAAAACCTGTTTGTGAAAAACAGCATCAGTGTGGTGACAGCAGAGCATCATGTGGGGAAACAGTAGGAAAAAAAGCTGAAAAGGTAGGCAGAAAACCAGTTACCCTATGGTAAGAAGGGAGTAAATATATTTTAGGAAAACTAATCTGATAGTGGTGTGCAGGCTGAACTGGACTAGGAAAAAGTGGAAGCTGGGAAACTACTTAGAAGACTGCTGCAGTAGTTCCAATTCGAGGTGATGAGGACCTGGACCAGGGTTTTGTCTACTCTATTCCATTATCAAGAAGCTTGTCTCCAGGAGAAATGGAAAAGAAAGAAAATATTTAGTGACAGATAAGATTTAAAGGAGAAGAAAATTACTCAATTGATAAACTTTTACTAAGTGCTGACTATGAATCAAGGATTACATTAGTCATCCTTTTTTTTTTTACGTTAGTCATCCTTAAGAAAAATGATAAAGGATTTCAAAGCCTTAAGACTTTAGCATGACGGTCATACAAACATCCTGCTCCAAGTTTTACCTTCTCTTTTGAGAAATTCCTTTTTAAAAAATTGGATCTGTGATTCTGTCAGTATAAGGAACTCCCAGGAAGGTGTTTCCTCTAACTCTTCCACTTACAGGCTTTCAGTAGCTTTGGGAACTTGAGAGGTTCCGTGACTTATGTGACTTGCCCAGGATCACACAAGCAGCAGGCATCAAAGGCAGTACGTGAGTCCGGCTCTTCAAGATGCCTTATTTCTTCCTTTTCATATTTCATACCCAGAACTGTTTTTCCAATGAACTAATAGCCCTGATTATACAATGACAAATTACAATAACTTCTAATCACATTTGTAAGACTAAAATATCTAATACAACTAAAATATTTCAGGGATCTGTGTGTTAATTCACTGTAAATCTATGCACAAAACACATTATAAGCATTTGCTTCTATCTATAAGTAATTATCATGGAGATACCAAATAGGAAACAGCTGCATAAAGTTGGCTCTCTGAAAACCATAAGGTACAAATACCAAAAATACTTTTTGCATTAGTCAAATTTTCTCACTTCCCTTTTGAGCATATGACAAGAACAGTAAGCCGTGTGTGCAATGAGGCAGGTAAATGAAAGATGAACTGATTTCAAATACAGGGGTTTCAAATGCAAATACTGCAATATGTGCCTACCCCTACTGATCTGAGCCACTGAACCACTGAAATTTCTTAAAGTTTGCTCTAAGCTTTGCAAACCTGTTTTCTAACAGTGAAAATTAAAAGCTCAAATATTAATCAAAATGAGTCAATTCCTCATGTTTCTGTCATGACCTGGAATAGACAGGGGTCACTGTAGAATTGCAGCGTCCTTTGGTTGAACCTAAGAACAGCACAATTAAGTTCAAACAGCCAAACATAATAATTGCTATGGATTCCACCCTTTGCCTGTAATGTGCCTGCTTTGCCTGTGACACCAACTAGACTGGGAAACATTTGAAAGGAAGGTGGCTCAGATAGTTTGCCTGAAAAAGAAAAGACCTGAAAATACTCCCACAAAGCAGGCTAACTTGTCCTTATTGCCTCCAATCCCCCCATGCCTCAGGTCTCCCTCAAGCAGCAGGCTGTATGACATTTTCTTCAAGGTTGTCCCCCATACTCCTATTAAAATAGCAAGGGGAGGAGGAAGTACATAAGCCTAGGAACCAAGCAGAATGTAAATAGTTCATGCAATGAAGGATAATCTGCTCAGGTAGGTAGAATCACACTGTGATTTTACCTTACAGAATTAATGCAACCGTGGAATGTAATTTTGATATATTGCTGCCTTATTTAGAATACCATAAAACAATGCTCGTAGGGTTTTATCCTAAAAAGGCTTTGATGTCTTCAAAAAAAGATTAGGAAATTACTCATGTCAAGATAAAATGTTTTGACTTTTTAAACGATCTTAATAAAATAATCTCTGAATTAGATGGATCAAGGTAAACTATTCTGCAATACTGTTCAAATAAGAGAGTGGTACTCTTTAAAAACAGAAAACTATCAGTATTTTTCTTTTTTTAAACATAGGTGCTCATTATGAGGCACAGAATAACTCGTCATTTTTCTTCTAGAATGTTACTATATCACAGTACACACACACAAAAATCCTTAAATTGCTAAGACAAATTAAGTAATTCTTAACCAGTCCAGGAAACAATATACAGAGATAATTATTACAACCACAAATAAAATAACTACAGTTTAAAACGCTAAAGGAGATTTGCTTATTTTATATCAAAGAAATGCAAAAGATGTGTTAAAAATAAAAATAATTGGGGTGGCTAGGTGGTGCAGTGAATAGAGCACCAGCTTTGGAATCAGAAGGACCTGAGTTCAAATCTGCCCTCAGACACTTAACGCTTACTAGCCAGTATGATCTTGGGCAAGTCACTTAACCCCAATTGCCCTGCCTTCCCCCCTCCAAAAAAAGGCAAAAAAAAAAAACCACTTTTAGACATATAAATATGCTTACAAAACATTCAAATAAAAGGATAACTAAACACTAGGGGAAAAAAATTGTGTACAAGTATGAGCTATCTAAATGAGAATACATCTTATTGCTATTGTCCAGAGCTCAGCACAGAGCCTGGCAGGTGGCAGACACAATAACTAGTTGATTTGTCTTTTCAAGTATAGACACTGGTGAGACATCTGCTTTTGACTGTGGCTTCTGTAACATCAGGGGAGGCCAACACATCGTGCGGAAAGCCTCCACTCTGACATGAGATCTCTAAACCAAGTCAGCAGGATGAGACTATAAAATAACTATATATATAACATCACAAAGTCTAACATGACAGAATGAATCCTGGGGGGTAGTTACCTTTTCAAAATGTAATCGAGATAAGAGCACTGGGCTGTTGGACTGGGGACTCTTGTTGTAGGAAGGGAAGTACTTATGTTCATCCTTCCAATCTGGTAGCTGTTCCTGCCCATAGCTGTCAATGTACCTACATGCCCTTCGAACCGCGTCTCCAGGTAAGTGGCAGGATGTTCGGCCACACATTCTCTAGTGATGCTTTTCAAGTCCTTTAAAACAAAGACCAGGTGAAATTACAAAAATCATCAAAGACATTTGTGTAAGTTGTCTGACAGTTCTTGGAGGTAGGTGCATACTTCAGTGGGTCAGGGATTTCCCTCAGGGGGTGATTCCCTCCAAAGATGCAGACCCCACTACAGAACCTGTCCGGGTGTGGTAATAATCGGCAGGTACCACAGCAGCACTTGGCCTTTCCATTAGCCTGGCCCACCTCTTTTCCAGATAATGTAATTTCCTGAACGATATATTTTACGCCGTTTCTGCACAGGTCTCTCAGTGACCCGATACTTCCACCCTCTATGTGGCTTTCCGCCCCTTCTCTGGGTCCTGGGAAATGCTTCTTTGAAACCTGTGACCTCGTAGGCCTTTTAGCCAAGCGGGACACCACAATACTGCTCTTCTAAAGATGCTGAGAAACTAGCCGAGGGCCACGCCCGGACGTCAAGCCCCGAAGTCCAGAACGTGTTTCCCAAACGACTGCCCAGTGCTTTTGTACCAAGATTCGGCCTCTTCTCCGCAACCCGACCTGGGGCTCGGGCCGGCCAGGGTTCTGTGCCCGGCCCCAAACGCGCGGCCCTGGCCCCCGCGCCCGCAGTTCTCCCACCGGAAAAGCTACCCCGAATGAGGGCCCCGCCCGCTGGCGCCTCCCCGGGTGGTCTGCTATGAGCGGGCTTGCCTTTCACACCCTCGGAGAGGACTTCTGAGCGTGGGGGCCTCTCTTTTCATTCCTTACTGCTCTTCTTCTAGAGGAGGCTGGGAAAGGAGGGCTAACCCTGGAGTCTGGAGGACTTATTAGCTGCGTGACCCCGGGGCAAATGCCTTAACCTCTGCCTGCCTCAGTTTTCTCCTCTGTAAAACGGGGTTAATTACAGTACCTACCGCCCAGGGCCGCAATGAGGGTAGGAAGAAACACTATTTGTAAAGCGCTGGCATACAGCAAGTGCATACTAAGTGCGCGCTCATCCCCTCCCCCAGGGCAGTTCGGCCCGTCTCAGCTCCCTCCACTCCCCCAGCTCCTTCCACCGCACAAGGTTCCCCCGCCCCCCCCCACACGAGGTGGGGCTCCGGGCTCCCCCCACCCCCACCTCCCCTTCCGCTCTCCGAGCCCCGGGCCGCCGTCCCGAACAGCCAGGCCCGGGGGCCATCGCCCGGCCCCCTCACCTCGCGCTCCTACGGCTCCCTCGCTCTCGGCGCACGGCCCAGACCCGCTCGGCTCCCCTTCCCTCCTCAGCTCCCCTCCCACGCGCAACCCCGCCCCCACCCGCGGTCACGTGCCGCATCCTCTCCTCCCCCTCCCGCCGTCCGCCCCCAGTCACGTTCCTTTCCGCCTCGCTGCGCATGTCACGCTTTGCGGCCTAGCTCTCCGAGGGGGGGGGCAGAAGGAGGGGAGGAAGAGGAGGTGACGGGAGGGGGAGGGGTTAAAAAAAGAGGGGGAAGGGGAAACCGAGGGAGAAGGAGGAGGCGGGGAGAGGAAGAAGAAAGAGAAAAAGAAGGGAAGGATGGGGGAGAGAGGGTCTGGGCGCCCCCCCCGCCGCAGGCTCCCCGCTCCCCCCGCCGCCCCGGGGCAGGCTCCCCGCTCCCCCCGCCGCCCCGGGGCAGGCTCCCCGCTCCCCCGCATCCTACGTTTGCCTTCCTTACGCCTTCCCCCCTTTACCACGCCACAATCGGCGACGAACAGGACGGTGCCGGGCTCGGGCCGCAGTGGGGCCGTGGAAACGGAGCCAGGGCCGATCCTTCGACGTTCTCGCCCCTAGTTTTCTCCGACGAGCGCAGGGTTGGACCAACGGCCCTGATTGCTCTAAATGGATGATCCTGCTCTCTGGCTCGGAGATGCAAAGGATGCTGGGAAACTCTGGATCTCTGTAACCATAGTAACACCAGCCCAGGCATTGGCTAGGTTCGTGTTCCTGGCAGCATCAATTTAGCTCATACTTGTTTTTTTGTAACCTTCCAGCAGCACTTAATATGATCAGAGAAGCACCACCAATTTCCCCAACAATTAGTAAAATGGTAACCAGTTTTGCTGTCCACCACAGGCTACTTCCTTACTGATGGGCACTTTACCTAGATATTTCCACACAAGAACTGGACACAGAAGTCTGGTTTCACCAAAGGGCTCAGGTTGTAGGCAGTAAGGCCAGGCTAATCCAATTTCCTTTTTTATGGTTACATAACTTTTCAGATCACTGTAAAGCATACGTAATTTACCCAGGTTTCACAAAGCCTCTCAAATGGTATGATATACTAGTTACATGGATTTGGAACTAGATGAATTGGTGGACACCAAATAGTTATTAATAATTAGAATTCAATTAGGGAGGTCATTAGCGAAATGCCCTAGGGACAGGGGGGGCAGAAGGAGCCTTCTATTCTCCAGGCCTGTTCTGTTTAATATTTTTTCTTATTAATTACTAAAATAAAGGCAGAAATGACATCCTTACTGGATTTTCAGATGACTCAAAGCTAAAACTAGCATGTGGGATGACCATCACAATCCAAATATATATTGACAGAATAGAAAGTTGGGCCAAATTGAAGATGAAATTTAAAATCTTACAAATAACCAACCAACCTCACAAATAGCTAGATAGTAGCTCCTCTGAAAAATGTCTGGGGGAACCACAAGATCAGTACTGGTCACTAATAGGGTTATCTGACGGTCAAACAAGTTAGTGTAAAATTAGGCAACTGCAAGATAGGGGTAGGTAGACGTCACCCTTACACCAGAAAGACCTGTTTAAGTCTGCCTTGCTACACACCAGTTCTGTGCCCTTGGGCAAATTACTGAACCTCACAGTAACCAAGACAACTCTAAGAATGAAAACTACCCGTCACTAGAATGGAATAATTGACCATCTGCATTGGCAAAAGGGAATTTCTTCACTGGGAGTGCAATGTACCAGTGAAATCTTAGGTCTGGGCTGAAAAAAGTGAGTGTACAGGACTAGGAAAGGCGATAGTCCTATTTTACTCTGCCCTAGCTAACCCATATCTGGATTGTGTTCAGGTGTCACATTTTAGGAAGGACACTGACAAACTGAAGAATGTCTGGAGGAAGATGACCATGATGAAGGGCCTCAAGATCAGGCCACATGAGGATCAGTGGACAGAGTTTGAAATGCTTGGCCTGGAGAATAGAAGGCTTAGAAGGAACATGATAGCAGTCTTCAGGTGAGAGGACTGTCACTCAGAAGAGGGATTAGACAATTCTGCTTGTCTCCCCAAAAAAGTAGGAGCAATGAGTGAAAGTTACAAAAAGGTAAATTTAGTTTTGAAATAATAAAAACTTCTTAATCACTGGAGCAATCCAAAAAGGGGATGAGCTGCCTTGGGACAGACTGGGGTCCTGCTCCAACTGGAGGGCATCAAACAGATGCTGGATGACTACTGGTGAGGGGTATTGTAGAAGAGATTCTTCTCCAGGGATGGATGCAATTCAATGGTCCCTGAGGTCCCTTCTAACTCTTCAGATTGAGTGACCTCGGACAAAACTGGGGCTTCTTGTGGATCATAAATACCTAAATAACAGCATGGAATGGGGTTGCATCATGACTGCTACTTGGCAAATATTCTCATCTAATGAGAATCCTATGAAACCATATCAAATGATGATTTTAGAGCCTAGAGAAGAGTTGCTTTTTAGGGTCCCTAGGATTTTTTTTCTTTAGTGAAGCCTTTTAATTTATCAGGAAATAGACTGGAAGCTCCCTTCAAGGAAGCACAGTAATATAAGCAGGGTAGATATTCATTACTTGCTGATGTATATGATTAGGAAGGCCTCCTTCAAAGACAGATTTCAGAGATCCTGTGTGGTAACTTTATTCATCTGAAGGCCAGCCAACAGGTAAGGTAGCAAGCTTCAGCACAAGCTGAAACAAGTACCATTTAAGCCTTAAAAACAAAATCACCTAATTAAAAAAAATCAGAAATGTATACTTTTAATAAAGAAGTGACTGCCAAAGGGAGGTTTCCACTGTGTCCATATGAAGGAGAGAATCTGCTGGGTCAATCTATTCATTGAATTCGTAGTGTCAGAGAGTGCTGAGCCCAAGAGGAACAATTCTTAGCCTACAGATGCCAAGATGATGTCCACAGGCAGCTCCTCAGTACTTCTGGCTGTAACCTGCATTGTCACCGTATCTGTCAAAACCAGCCTTGAGCGAACCAGGATGTCATGACCGCCCCGGAATACTCCTGTAGACAGAAGAGAGGGTGTTATCAGGCCAGGAAAAGAGAGGCCCAGGGAAAGGGGCATTTTAGAAATGCACAAAATATGACAGAAGAACATATATAAAACCCTATTGTCATGGTAAATTGGTACTGATGAGGCTGACAGAAGGGCTCTGACTGAGCACAAGAGACTGAGTTATCTGAGTACTGTGCCAAGAATAGCAGTCAACAATGACGTTCCAATAACAGAGAAGCTTCAGTTGGTGGGGACAGTCCCCAAGCCCCAGAGCCGCAGAGCAGCTGTCTGAGCATCCCAGGGGGCTGGTGTTGACACTGAAAGTGGAGATCAGCTGGTAAGCAGGGCACTGAAGCAGATTCCGTTTGCAGATAAATCTGTAAATGCAATACTGTGTTCCCAAACGAGGGGTGGGAAGCCTCTGTGAAAGACCATAAAGGGGGAGCTCTGTCAATGTGTAAACAGGGTCCTGACCAGGTTCTTGGCTTAGGCTCCCTCCTTGTCCTGGGACAACACTTACCAGCAAGGAATAATGTGTGAGCATTCTTGTTCTCAGGTACTTTGTCTGATCTCTCACAGGGCTGCATCCCCAGGAACTTCACAATGTTACCAACAGCCTCTGTACAAAAAAAAAAAAAAAAAGCCCAGATGTGTGAGCCCACGAGTAACTGCCAACTGCCGCCTCTCTGCTGACCCCACCCAACTCCAAAGCTTCCCGCTGAAATCACAAAACAGAGGGAACATGAAACCATGCCCAGGACATGCTCTGCAGAAGGCCTTATTCCCCAGTGGGAGGGGGAAGACACTTCATGCTCCATGCTCCAGTTGTGGGATGCGGTCAACATGGAAATCTAGAAAGCAGCTGCTCCTGGGTCTGGAACCTACCTTCAAGTGTTCTGATGGTAGATAAAGTGAAGGTTTCTTCCTTCTCAAATTCTTCTCCCACCTCATCCCAGGCTGCCCCAAAGTTTGGCTTCAAAACCCTGAGTATGTGATCTGCCAAGGTTACCTCGAGGTCTTCTAGCTATGAGAAAGGGGAAATCACAGTCTGAAAGTCTGAAAACCCAAGGCTCCAAAGGAGAGAACTGTGACATCCCTATATCAAACCAGAAATGTTGGCAAAGGCTAAGTCATTCTGTCAGAGCAAACTGCCTGGCAACTCATACAAGTGTGGGATGGGGTAGGGAGCAGAGCCTCAATTCTTAATTCCTTTTAAACAATTTCTGACTTAGATCCTGGTAGTCATACTTTGAACAAATATTAGTGGTGTAACATGCTTCAGCTGAAATCAAAATTATAGTTTTAATTATATATAGTTAATAGTTTTCCCTTCCTCAAATTCATGAGAAGTTTATCCCCAATGAGTGTTTATCCCTAACTGAATCAATGAATGATGTGAGAAAGAGATGTTTTCAAAGCCAAAGTATTCAAATCTTCATTAACTTATAATACAATGAACTTTCATAAATCTTAGGATTCCATCAGAAGACCTACAGCCAAGAACACAGTACACCAGGGGTTCTTAGCCTTTTTTATGTCATGGATCCCTTTGGCAGTATAGGGTAGCCTACAGACCTCTTAGAATGTTTTTTAAAAATTGAAGGAAACTCTAAATTTCAGATAGGGGTTAGTGAAAACGAAGATGTAATTGTTCCCCCTTTAAAGTTCAAGGACATCCCTGAACCCCAGACTAAGAAGTGGTTTAGACCCTCTCAAGAACAGTGTGCTTGGCCATAGACTGACATCCTCTGGTACCTGACACTTACCACATACTCATCTTCATAGCCTTCATCATCAGTCTCTCCAGTGGTGGGATCACAGTCCTTGACTGTGAACTTCATCATGCAGCTGAAAGTACAAGCCACTGTTGGGAGAAGCTGATGGTCAGTATAATCCCAGATATGATGAGAGGCACTACTGCCAAGGGGTCATGAGGCAAACTGATTCTTTAAATTTTAGAGTTCTCCTATACTATCAGAAAAGATAACAGAGCCAAGAGCAATTCTAAGGTGTGGCCTAACAACCAAGACTGATGAGGGTGAGATTCTTCCTGTGATGACCTATTATGACATTCACAGAAGTAGAATAGACTATAAAGCATAAGGAAAATGGGAGGAGACTTCAAGTGATGTGATGTTCATATAATGCTCACAACTGGGAAGAGAAAATCACGCTTGAGAGGGAGCACTCTGCACATGCCCATACATGCTATCCTTAAAATCCTAACCAACCCATTCATGGTAAACTGTAGTCCAAGCCTTTAAAGTCCCTCCCTCGAAGGATGTGGGCAGTGTATGGAGAGAGCTTACCAGCTGTGGGGTCTCCTTCAGGCAATGCCACAAGGGTATAGCAGGTCCCTGGCTGGTTGTAGGCCAGGCTTTTGGCGGGGACGTAGCAGAGGATGTCATAGGATTCTGTGGGCTCCATCTGCACTGTGACATTTTCTAAGATCTGGTCATTGAGGGTATTTGTGCAATCAAACTGACAAGGGGAGAGAAGCATTAGAGTACTCTGGATACCAAGTCAGATCTCAGAGGAGCATCTTCCACTGCTTCCTGCTCATTCCACTGATGGGGTGGTGGAACCTGGACCCCAAAAAGCCCTATGACTGTCTCTTAAAGTAACCCAGGCTGGCCCTGTCTTGTGAGAAAATGTTCCCTTGCTGCAAACCTGACTGTAATTCCCTTATCAAAACAAACAGAGGGGTACCTGGTCCAAGGATCCTGTCTCTGGAGCTTGCCCAAGATCCATGCCTCAGGAAGCTAAACAAAAGACTTGTCTTTTCTCCCTCAATGCCTGGTATACTCCCTACACTTTCTCATCCATAGCTCCCAAAGACACTTGGACCCTTAGATTACCTAATTAGTATCCCCAGAATTCCTTACCCATGCTCCTTTTCTATATAAGTTCCAGATTCACCCCCATTAGAGAGCAAGTTCCCCAAAAAGGAACTTTGCCCACTTCTATTGGTGTTATAATAAATTGTCTCTTGAACAAAAGATGGCCTGAGTGTGTGAATTCATTCCAGGCAACAGTGCCTTGGCATTCTGAGGGTTCTAGCACCCCAAAACCTCATTTTGGGGGTCCAGATACACCACCCCATCACCAAAAGTCTAGTGCTCTGTTCTTAGATTCCAGGAAAACTCTGCCCCAGACTCCATTTCCTCATGCTCACTCTCAAGAGCCCCGAGATCCTCCCCTACAAACCTGGAACACCACATGGTTGAGAAACATGTGCTTGGTACAGCGAACAACATATTCTGTCTCAGATTCCGTGAGAGCCACAGACTCTGGAGAGGATTTGAAGAGGGGACCCAGCCCACGGAACTCTGGCACAGCTGCCAATTGTTCTGAAAGCCAAAAAACAACATTTACTTGACTCCCTACTACATGTCAGCTACTACTGTTTAGATTTCCAAATATATCTTTAAAGGTTTCCATCCAGTGCTCATTATATAAACCTATTTTGTCAATATAGTAGGTGTATCATTGTAGTAGATGTATGCAAAGCCTCTGTGAGGCTCTACAAATACAAAAACAAAATCGTCTTTGTTCTAAAGAAATTTACATTCTATTAAAGGAGACAAAACATAGGTATGCAAATACACAAAGAATATATAGAAAATAAATGCAAAGTTGTTTAGGGAAGGTCCTGGAGTCTGGGAATGATTAGAAGAGGCTCCCTATAGGAGATGGTGGTTGAGCTGACTCTTGAGGGAAATAGGAAATTTTACAATGCGGAGACAAGCCTAGGACACATTTATAGGCATGGAGGTAGTACAAAGTCAGAATAAGAGACGGAAACACCATATGTTAGGACAGAAAAAAGGCTAGTTCAGCTGGAGCTTAGAAGGTGGAATGGATGGCCAGATAGAAAGAAACTGGTAAGGAAGGAGGGGATGGTCCACAGAGAGGTCAGGAAGGATAAGGACTGTAAAAAAAGACCACTGGACTTGGCAATTAAGAAATCAACAGCAGCTTCAGAGGGGGAAATTTCAGCCGTGGAGGGAGATCCAAAGTCAAACTGCAAAGGGTTAAGAAGTGAATGAGAGAAGAGGAAGTGGAACTAACTAGACAATTTTTTTTTTTTAGCAATTTGGCTGAAAAGGGAGAAGAGATATAAGACATGAAGGTCCAATGAAGTTTTTTAAGGATCAGGGAGACTTGGACGTATTTAAAGGCAGTATGGTAGGAGAGGAAGAGATGAACAATTGGAGGGACAATCTGCCGGAGAAGATAGAAGGGGCTGGTTTTATCAAAGAGAAGGTCTTCCTCACCATCAGATTGGAATAAATAAGGAGAGAGTGGGAGACCTCAGGGGTTCTGAGATAAACAGAAATGGGTAAGAAGGAGCTCATGGTGACAGTCCTTATTTTCTCCGTAAAATGTAAGAAAGGGTTCTCAGCTGAAATGAAGGAAGGAAGACAAGATCTGGATGACCTAAGTAAACAACAAGGTTGGAACAATCTGGCCAATCAACGAGGAAGGAGTAAAAAGATTATCCTGCTGCAGATCAGGTAACAAACTTGCAGTGGAGCCTTCTTAGATGGCTAATGCCCACACAGAAGAAAGAATGTGTGAGTATGTGCGGCCACACAAATGTACATATAAAAACACATATATAAGTGCATGCACGTAAGCATGTACATACGTGTATGTGCACACAGAGATATACATGACCAGATACTCACTATTGGTTCAGTACCCCTGCACACTTGCTGTCATGCTTTTGCTTTCTCTAGAACACTTTCTTCTTCTCCCCTTCTCCCTATTCAAATTCTACCTGTCCTTCAACTCCCAAGTCAGACCCTACCTCTTCCACAAAGCTCCCCCAACATTCCAACTTTCATCTCTGAACAGTTTTTATAGGTGCCACTCACTCAGTTATTAACTGTTAACAGCCCTAAACAAACAAATAATATTTCTGTTTTTGTTTTTTTACAGCGTGAACAGCTGTGTCAGACCATCCAGTAGTGATGTTATATGGCAGCACACCTTGCTGGAGGCCTGCATTTAACAATGATGCAGCATTGGGCAGAAGTTCAGTTACATGTAGGTGTACAGATCTGGGACAGAACAAAAAATACTGCAAAATTATATTTAGAGAAACTTAGTTTAGATATCAGAAAGAACTTTCACGTGTGTGTGTGTGTGTGTGTGTGTGTGTGTGTGTGTGTGTATCCTAAGAACTTTCTTATTAAGTGTTCAAATGAATCTGTGTAGATATTGGAATTTACTTCACTCAGTATCTAAAAATGGGATTGATATTCTAGCCCACAGGTGGGAAACCTATGGCCTCGAGGTCACATGTGACCCTCTAGGTCAGTGGTTCTCAACCTTCCTAATGCCGCGACCCTTTAATACAGTTCCTCATGTTGTGGTGACCCCCAACCATAAAATTATTTTCGTTGCTACTTCATAACTGTAATTTTGCTACTGTTGTGAATCGTAATGTAAATATCTGATATGCAGGATGTATTTTCATTGTTACAAACTGAACATAACTCACAGGTTGAGAACCACTGCTCTAGGTTCTCAAGTGTGGCCTTTTGACTGAATCCAAACTTCACTGAATCAAACTCAATTTGGATTCAAAATAGGAAGTGGATAGATGGAGATGACCTTTGGCAATACAAACTAACTTAGAGATTTCATTTCATTTTAAGGACAACATACTGACAGAAGTGCTATGACAAGCAAACAGAAAATAGCTGGGGAAGCCATGTAAGGCGGATATTACATGAGTGCTGGCCACCTGCATACCTTGAGAGCTAATGGCTATCACTGCACTGACTGGGCACTAGGGACATTTGACTTTCAACTAGAAGCAAAGAGGCAACATTTTGAGGGAAAACTGACGTTCAAAACCCCAGAAGATCTGGCCCTGGTTCTAAGAACCTTGTCTTCCACCCCTCCCCATTACTTACCTTGGAATATTTCTTGTCGTGTAGCTGCCACCTTCTCAGGCTGTTTGACTGCTGCGATGGGAGTGCTCTCTACAGGGAATAAATAAACACTGTTATTAATACAGTGGTAACAGTCTAGTTACTATGACTTGGGTGCCAGAGACTCCCGGGACCCAAGAGACCCTCAGGCAGATTATCTGGTACAACCCATGCTTCTTCAATCTTTCTTTTTTAAATATATATATTTGGGGAGGGAAGGCAAGGCAATTGTTGTTAAGTGACTTCCTCAAGGTCACACAGCTAGTAAGTGTGTCAAGTGTCTGAGGTCACATTTGAACTCAGGTCCTCTTGACTCCAGGGCCAGTGCTCTATTCACTGTCCACCTAGCTGCCCCAAGAGTATTTCTTCCTAGCACAAAGTTTCTGAGTAAGGGCATCAAAAGCCTCTGGTCTCTAAGAATAGCCTCTTTGCCCTATGATGAATGAAGATACCTATAGCAGGAGTGAAAGACCTAACCACGGATGACAAGATCACTCCTGCTAGCTCCCAGTCGTGGTTCCTCAGTGAACAAAGACTGCCCTGGGGCCCTTCTCATGGCTGCTCAGAGCTGAAGGAAAGATATTACCTGGTCTCTGTTCTGCAATAGCAGTGGTGGCCAAGGGAACTGACTTCAGATCAAAAGGTTTTTCTGAGGGTTCTAGAGTATACTGTTGCAGTGCCCTCTCCAGGCCAGGGATGGACACTGTCAAACCTAGACATGAGGGAGAGAGCAATCACTTCAAGTCAGGGCTGTATATTGGCTAATATTCCAAAGGAAGCTAGGCAGACCATCCACTAGGAATTCCCCAGAGAAGGCCTTTGGGCCCCCTATGCTGCCCCCACCTCTTTCTGGCATGAAGAACACACTGCTAGCTCTACCACAACAGCACTGGCACCATGATGCTGCCCAGGCTTATCTCCAAAGAGCCTCAGTTCCTAGTCATGCATTCTACAATCCCAAGAGATATCCCAGTAGAGGGAGCATGTCAGAAAAAACAGGATGGAAACCCCAGCAGAAGCCTGTCTGTGCTAAGTGAGAGATCACAGCCCTGGAGTTGTTGAAAGGATCCAAGTTTCCAGAGGCCTGGCTACCTAAGATTTCTCAATCAGTTACCATTCAGAATGTAGCCAGCATTGAGTGCCTTTTGCTTCTGTTCCAGAACGTTGAGATAGAAGGTAGCTCGATCCCTCACCTCGTTATCATCATCCATCACACACCTAGAGACAAAACATGGATCCTCTAATTGCTTGCTGATTTTTATTAATTCTAGAGAAAGCAAGGACCATGGATCACTACCCATCACTTAGGAAATACCAAAACTAAGGCCCTAGAGATTGATTCCTAATGACACTAATGTGGACTTGAGATGGGTGCTATACTTTGTCCTGACTCTGCCTGTTAGGAAGCTATGTTCCCTCCTAATCCCCCAACCCTCTGGTCCACAGTCACACATGGAACAGAAGCTATTTGTTCCCTCTGGAATAGAGGTGGGTTATCAAACAATACATAGAACCCGATTCTGGGCCCTAGTGAGATACATACAGGTGCAGAAAGATCTCTGAACTATCCCAGCCGGGGGCTCACCTCTTTAGCAACACCAAAATGCTGGGTAACATTTCCTCATTCTGGGCTCCAAATTTGGCCAAAGCACTAACAGCACCTACAGTCACAGCACAAAACACTAATTAGTCATTTACACTTACAATCAGACCCATCTGCTGTCCCCATGCTCAAGAAGACACAAGCCCCAAACCCAGATAGTCAAAAAGACTGTAGCAGAAAGTTCAAACTATACTGCTATAATTCTAATACTGCTTGCTTTCCCCTTCAAGCACTTGACCCCATAGTCGTTAGGCATTCACTATATGCTCCTCTTTTTTAGCCTCACGAATACTAGCCCCATCCATACTGAATGAACTTTTCACCTCCTAATTCCTGAGACCCACCTGCCCGGACCTCCTCATGCTCTAAGACTACACGGTTGTAGATGAAGCGAATGTACTTGGAGGGATTGTTAGTCTTTGGTCCTTCTTGGCCAAGGAGATGCAGGATTCGAGTAGCTAGCACAGTGAACTCACAGTCCTCGATGAACTCACACAGGTGGGACAGCCCTGTTTCTTTGCTCTCTGAGTTCTCTTCGATGATACTAATGATGCAGTCCACAATGGCCCGTTTATACTCAAAGCCACCCTGCAGTGAAGTAGACAGTTGGGTATAGAGACCACTTTCTCCTGAACGAGCACTAATGCTCAAGGAAAGAAAGCTGAGATACAGACCCTGGGTTCCACTTTACTAACTGTTCTAAATTTTCTCAGTTCTTGAATCCTTTGGAAGGACAAAGACTAGTGGATCATGTCTAACCTACCTGCTCCTGTTTGCCCCTAACTAGAATGAAGAAAACTTCTAAGGAGATACCAATTAAGAATAAATCAATTACTAACTGGTGGCTGAAACAAAAATATAGTCATAAATATCTCAAGAACCATCACACAAATCCCTATGAAAGCCCTTTACAAGACCCATTGCCCTACAGCATTGTCATGGGCAGCCAACCAAACCATCGAAGAGAGCCTTCCTACTTCCTCGGCAGTGCAGCTCCTCAGCATTTTGTTATTTCTCTGAAACTGGGGGTAGTAATTAATTATCCTAATGATGTTATTTACAACACTTAGTGTTTTCCATCCCATCGGTCTGTAAGAGGTAAAAGTGACACAGACCCCATCTCATCATAACATCACTATGGACTTTTTTTTTGAGGGCCAGAGGGAGAGGAGAATAAGTAGGGATTTTTCTCTTTAGCCTGAAGGAGGAATCAGTGAGGAACTAAGACAAGAAGAAAAGGAATGTGGCTCAAAGTATCAGACACTTAAGTGGGTGACCGTCCCCCAGTCCCAGCTTCTCAGTCTCACCTCTTCCCGAAGCATGGTGAACAGGAAGTTCATGAGGACTGCATGTTTTCGAGGATACTTCTGACACAATGCACTGATGGCCTGGACAACCACGACCTAAATCATCAGGAGAAGCATGAGCAGGTAGCATGCCAGAACCAAGGTCACTTAGCATGGAAGGCAGGCTAGCATTGCTAGCCCCCAATCCAAACAGTGAGTCTCTTCCCACTCAACTCTGCCTCCACTCAAAACTACAATGTAAGACTCAAGTGGATTTTCCTCCTTTCCTCCCTCTCCTTAGTGATGTACTGGTCTGGCCAGTAATGCAATAAATGACTCAGAATGCTACGGCCATAAGAAAAGTTACACAAATCCAACACACCAGAGACTAAAGCCAACAGACGTGAAGCTCTGCGGACTGACTCTCGTGTGTGGGGCCAATCCTAATACCAAAATTCAGAGAGAGAAAAGTAGGTGCACATCCATCTCTCCCAGGAGGCTAGGGATGTTTAGGTAATCATTAACTTAGGAATAGGTAGTTTTCTAAAAGTCTGTACGCTGATTGTTTGGGACTGAAAACAAATTTCCCCATCAACACAAGACTATACACTTTCATTTTAATTAGAATTTTCCACTCATGGTGTAGCCCAGACCCCATCAAACCATTAAAAAAATCACATTCTTACATGGGGACCCCATTCTGCATCTCTAAAGTACCTTGAATTCATCAGAGATCTCCGACATGAAGGAGGAGATCTGCTTCATTAGGCGGTCAATGCTGCTCTCGCTGCCCGTCTTGAGCAGAGTGGTGATGGCCAGGGTGGCAATACTGCGGTTTGAGTCTGTTACTAGGTTCTCCAAGTCCAGGTTGCAGGCAGTCACAGCTGAGGGATGCTTCATGGCAACCTGTATGAAAAGAGAATGAGAAGTTAGGCCTCTTGTGCTTGTCTCACTTTATGATTCTCAAACCCAAAGACATCAAGATAAGCTCTCCAAGATTTGCTTCCTGAGAAGCTAACCTTTGTCACAACTTAAATTTTAGGTTCAGAGTAAGGTCCACTTAAGAAAAGAATTGATTCCTTCAGGACAAGTAATCAGACTCTCACAGTGTGCTCACTATGGAGAGGTTCTACGTAATTTCACATGTTCAGCCTGTATTTGATTGCTTGTCCTTCCAGTGGGGATGGGTGGTGAGGGAGGAGGAGAAAGAATCTGGAATCTGGAGTTCCATAATCAAATGTTATGAATGTGTATCTATCTATCTATCTTTGTATATATATATGCAATTATTATTATTATTATTGACTACATCCAACTGGAACTTGAGATACACAACACAGGCACTGCAGTTGGGAGATCCATTCTGCCCTACCAAAAAGTGACATAGGAGAGAATAGACTGGGGGAGGGGGGAAACACTGGGACGGCTGTTTTGGGGTGTGGACGGGGGAAAGACGGGGAGAAAATATGTAACTCAAAAAAAATTTAATAAAATAAATTAAAAAAAAAAGAATTGATTCCTTCAAAAAAATGGAAAGCTCAAGAGAATGCCCTAGTTGTCCTAGGTTTTAATCCCTTATTCCCCCATGCACAGACCTCTCTTCTTCCTATCACAGGATCCTACCTTGTTGAGAGTTCGAACAGCAGCGTATCGCAGAGCGGCCTTTGGGGAGCTGCAGAAGAGCTGGAGCACTGTATGAAAATACATGTTACTTTTGTCTCTTTGCCAAATGACAATGAGAGCCAAGAGGATGGGGATCATGTGTTAAGGGAGTATACAGTAAGGTATTTAGAAGAGCTATGTACTCAGAACTATCTGTTTCATACTAAAATTCCCCCGCCAACCTTACAGCATCCTCACCTCCAAACTGGTTCCATTTCTTTATTGAACTTAGTAAGAAGAAAAGGTTTCCTGGCCAGTTAAGCCTTATACAAAACGACCACTAATAAATACTCCTCTTTGAATTTAATCCTATTCTAAGTTGGCGAAGGAAAGCTCTTTCTCATTTCTAGCCCTGTCACATCTACACAAATTATGCTACAATAGACTTCACTGGAGAAAAAGGATCATCCCACATAGACTTTCATCTTCCCTTGTTCTATCCCTACACTGGGGCTTTCACATTGTCCCTCAGTCTTGAACATCCTCTTCCTCTTCCATCCTTCAGGACCTGACTTCCTTCGTGAAGGGCTATTTTGCTACCTCAGGATGCAGTAGTTTGTCCTTTTTTGAATTCCTATGGCATTTATTTTCTGTGCCACATAATTCAGCATTTCATTTTATCTGTCTCACTCTAATCAATTGTGTGAGTCTTCTCCACCAAACAAGGTTGTAGGACCCAAGAGAATGCCTAGAATGCTGCTCTAGAGTCCAAGGACCTGCATCTGAATATCACTTTTGAAGCTTCCTATCTCTGTGATGCTGGCCCAGGGATGGAACCTGTCTAGTTAAGTGTCCCCATATGTAAAATGAGGAGGCTGGATTAGATGACCTCTGAGACTCCTAGCTCTGGAAGGATCAGCCTATGATGTGACTCTATGTTCTTTGAGGCCAACTAGGGCTTTTATTTCTATCCCCCAGAGTGGCAGACACATAGTATAGATTTAATAAATGCTAGTTTGTTTACACAGTATCCCAAGTACTCTTTCTGGATGACCAAGGGAAGGTCAAGAGAGGAACACGTGGACTTCTCTATAGGAACCTCTTTCCTTGTCATGCTTCTACCAGCCCCAGGGACCTTGATGCCCAATGAACTTCCCACCCTGAACCATGGTTACCTGACACAGCCGGTGCCAGCTCCTTGGCACTGCAGCCAGGTAAGTTGACGATGGCAGAGGCAGCTTCATACACGACCATCTCATGCTTATTGCGCAAGCAGCTCTCAATGAAGTCAAACAAAGGGCTATCTCGGCTGTAAAAGAGAATGGCACAGACTTGGCCAATGAAATACAACATGGGTGAAGGAAGGATATCTTCAGGGAAAAAGAAGCCTCCTCACCTGCCATCCTCCTCCTCTAGCTGCTTGCTGGCGACACGTATCATCATGCAATATGCAAACGGTGACTTGAGACCATGCCGGGTGAACTTACTGATCATCTTGTTGACGGCCAGGCGGTCATTCTTACGCACATGGTAGAGGAGACCCAGGGCATGGTACTGAGCCAGAAAAAGAAACACAGCTTAGATCAGAGCAAAGGTTCACGCAGCTAGACCCAGGAGGGGTTTCAGAGGCTGTGCAGGCCAAGCTCTCTATCTTACAGGTGAGAACACTGAGGTTCAGGAATGGTAAGTCCTGTGCCCAAGATGACGCAGGTCGGAAGCCCTGTTTATGTGACTCTTCCTACAAGAGCTAGGAGCTTTCACTAGGGAAGATTTCACTGGTATTCATAATAACTCCATGAACCAGAATGGTCTTCAGCTCATTTACTGATAGGGAAGAGACACAGAGAAGGGAGTCACTGATCGCAACACAAGTCAATGGCCAAGCAGGAGTGAGGACTCTCAGGCCAGGATTCAGATGATGTGGCTGTGTGACAGCATATGAACACTTAGTCAATCAATCAATGTTTATCAAGCACTGGGCTTGATATTAAGCCAGGCCCTCTGCTAAGCCAGTCTGTATGTGCCTGAATATTCAAAGAACCCCTCCCTTTCCCAGGCTCTAAGGCCTTCACCTGGACCATGATGTTATCACTGGAGGCCGCTTCCTGAGCCTCATTCACCCATCGCTTTACCACATCAAAGCTGCTTTTCAGCAGATGCTGTGAAGAAAATAAGAAGGTTGGGAATATGAAGCAATCAAGCAAGAATATTAATTGTGGCTAACAGGAGACTCTGATGTCTTTCTGGATTGCCTGCTATCCCACACCTAGACCTCACATTGTTGGGTCAGGCATCCACCAATCCTCCCACACCCCTAACCTTACTATGTACCCCTACTTAGATAGATATCAGGTCCCCCAACATCAACACACAACATATATCTATTTTTCCTGATGGCAGAGGTTTGTAGTTACATAAGTAACAGGTGGTTTGTGCAAACCTACAGCTGCCCCAATGCCATTACTCCTAGACAGGATGAAATCTAATTCACTCAACGTTTCCCCTTATCATTGAAACCAGACCTTAGGTGGAAGAAATGAGGGAAAAAAATGATATTTTGTGGCTTTTACACAGATTTGGGATAAATTAGAAAGTTGATGGTTTTGATTTCTCCTTAAATATCTCTAATCCTAAACTATTCACTACTTCCTCAAGCTCCCCTGTTAAGACATCCATACCAAGGAAGACACCAGGGCAGAGCTGGAGACACTGGGCACCTTGTCCACAATGGCCTGCTTCATGTAGCGTTCAATGGCCTGCAGCATAGTGCTCTGTGAAGAAAGGCAGGGCAAGCATGCTTCATTAACACCAAGAAAGGAGAGAAGGGGCAGAGACAGGAAGGTCACAGACAAACCTAAGAAATCTGGGTTGAGAATCAGGGAAGTAGAAACAAAGAGAGAAAGATAAGCTCGGTCACGTGGAGAGAGGACTCACGTCAGTGATTTGGCAGAGGGCACGCACAGCTGGGCCACGGTAGTTGTCATCCTTTCCAGTCATATCTTTGGTCAAACTATAAAAGTGAGAAGCAATCTTTCATGGCACCACAGTACAGAGATGCCCCCATGTATAAGTCATACCAACCCTGAGGCAACAGAAAAAAAAATGAGACCAGAATTGTTGCATAAGAGCCGAGCCCCACGGCTGAGCAGAACGCAGGACAAGAGTCACCCCAGAAGTCTACTCCTGTGGCAGTCTTTGGAGAAGAGGGGCTGCAGAGCAAAGGAGGCATGATTCTGTCCTCCCAAAACTAACCTGCTGGTAACTATGATGACGTCCTCAGCAATGATGGACATCTCCTTGATAGTCAAGTAACACATCCTTCGGAGAGTGGGCTGTGAATGAAATCGCAAAGTCTCACTACTTCCATCACAACATGAAAAGACATTCTGTACCCAGAATAATTTTTGCCACGTGGAGGAAGGCAGCTTCCTCTACTACTCTCCGAATCCCCACCATCAGTTTCCTCTCAAAGATGCTCATCCCCTCGTCAGTCAGAGGTGCCTCAGGAAGAAACCTGTGCTTCTGCAGATGTCAAATAACATGCATTTCCTGTAACTTCATCCTGTTCCTGCAATTCTGTAATTTCTTCCTTTTCCTGTAATTCCCTACAGACCCTTCAGAGATCTGGGAAAGCCAAAGCTTAGAAGGCCTGTCCCTCTAATGGGTCTTTCTTTACTGAGTTACAACCGCCCAGGGCCATTTCCACGGACACACATATAAAGGGTCAGCTCGGAAAGAGGAAAACTTCTCCAAGCTCAGGCTGCACTGCATGGAGAACAGACCCTGTTGCCAACAGGAGAGCTTCAGACAGCCCAAGACCTTCTGTCTTGAGAACCATGGCTCAGACAAGTGGAATGGGGAAATTCTCAATGGTTCTGAGGGAAAGAGGATGTTATGGAACAGACTAACAGCCCAACCCATCATCAAGGTAACACCATGAATTCCAAGGAGAGTTGACTGGACAGGACGCAGTATCACCCACAGAGAGCTTGCTGAAATCCCTCTTGTTTTCTCTTCGGTCTCACTGTATTTGCTTAGGCTACAACCCAGGAGAATTCATTTTGTAGACAGATTTATCTATGAGATCTGAAGAAAGTATTGCAGAAAACACTTACATCATTGGACTGAAAAAGCTTGGTCATGGCAAAGAAGGCCTCTGTTGCCTCAGTTGTCCCCAGGTGTTCCCCCTGAAAGAATCAAGAGACAATAAAATTAAGTTTCCTGAGCTCTTTGATGGAGACAAGGGTCAGGCCAGTCCTCCTAGCAAATCACTGCCCTGATTAAGGAAGTCTACAGAAATCTGCATCCAAGAAAATGGGTGAGAACCAGGAATGCTAGACCAGAATGACTCGCCCCTCACACAGAGGCCACCAAAGAGACAACAGATGACAGTGACTGCACTGACAGTCACGATTGCCTTCCTCATCATCATCCTCCATCCTCTGCCTCACCCCATTACCTGGTTTATGAGATAGAGGATCTTCGTGAGGATGTGGGCACATTTCCGAGGGTTGATGGGAGTCTCATTAAATACCCGGGCCTAAAAAGAAGAAGCAATCAAGACAATTAGATGATAAATAAGGAGAGGGCCAGCCTCGCAAACCCTCTCTTCAGGCTTTAAACCCTCCAATATGGCTAGCTAATGTACTGATTAAACATCATTAGTCTATTATAAACATGGCCTTGTGGGTACAAAAACTTGGCAATCAATAAAGGGGTCAACCAGAACAGTCCAGGAAGGGCTAGCCTAAGGATTTCCCATTTCCTATGCAGCCTTTTATAAGACATGTAACTAAACCTCCTACAACTCTCAGGTCCATCCCAAACACAGCTGCAGTCACCACACTGTAGTTTTCATAACCAGAAGCACGTCAGGCTATAAGGTGGGAAGAAAACAACTAAGCAAATTCAGTGAGTAGTTGCCAAGATGCAGGCCTGGAATGCACAAGGAACACAAGGGGAAAACGAGCCCTTCCACTGGGAGAGAAGCTGGGGCCAAAGGGCATGGCAGCCAAGGATGACTCCGAACTTGTGGAGGTGAGGAACTGGGCAGATGGGGGGAAGAGGGGGATGGCCCTGCAGCAGAACTAAGCATATCTGGAGGTGGGGCAGCTTTAAAAGAGAAGACAATGAATTGTATTTTGGACATGCTGACAGCACACTCAAGAGAGATGTCAGGCAATCAGCTAAAGCTAAATTCAATGGCCTTTTCTCAACGCTCATCCCTGTCCACTTGGCAGCTTCTGACATGCTTCCACATCCATCCTTCTGAGACACTGTCTGCTCTGGGTTCCTAAGACACTGCTCTCTCTAAATTCTTCCAGGACCTGCTGCTCCTTTCCAGTCTCCCTCACCAGATCACGATTCACCTCCTCCCCCTAGAGGACAGATGTCTCCCAGAGAGGGAAAACTCCCCAGGACAGTTCCCTTATAGAAACACCAGGATCTTAGTGGAGTCAGAAACTTGGTGGGGTGGAGATGAGGGTGGGGGTTGAGGAAGTGGAGATAAGGAGGAGAGAGAACTTTCTCCAGGAGTTTGGCTACGAAGGGAAGAAGGGATGTAGTACCATAACTTAAGGTCATGGAGAATAAATGAAGAAATCTAAACATGACCATAGGCAATAGGGAAGGAGCAATAAATGAGGACACTTAAGATAAGAGAGAGAACCAGGCGATGGGTATGCCCTGGGAATCCAGGGTTCGAGCAGAAAGACTGGTCTTCATGTGGAGACGGGCCACCTCTTTCCCAGAAACTTAAGAAAAGGAAGAGAGAATGAAAGACAATATAAAAGTTGTAGCAAACAACTTTAATTTTATCAATGAAGCAGAAATGAAGAACTCAGTTGAGAGAGAGGAGAAAGAAGTGGCGATGCATGCCTGAGGAGGGGAGCCCTGTCCTGCACATGCATCTTGAGAGGGCAAAGCCAGTCTCATCCTCAGTATTCCCACACAGCCAGCAGTGCCTGGGCAGCACAGAGCAGACACTCAGCAGGAGCAGTGTGCCACTTCTATTTCTCCTCTCAGCTGGAAAAGGTGGGGCATCTGCATCAGCAGCAGCATGTGAAAGGAAGCCCCAGCAGGGACTCAGAAGGCCTGGCTTTGGCCTCAGCTTTGCTACTTCCTCAGTGGGGGACCCTGGGCAAGTCACTTAACTTCTTATGTTCTTCTCTTGTAAAAATGTGAATAGAAACACTACCTACCTACCCTACAGGCCTGTGAGCATCAAACAAGGTGATGCATATTAAACACTGTTAGTCCTGAAGTACTACACAAATGTCTGCACTAGTAATTAGTCTTAGCTCGGACCTGAATGGTGATTCTGAATCACGACAAAAGGGAGGAAATGGGAGTCTGCTAGCCACAGGGTGGGGGAAGTACCAAACACCAACTTTATCATACTGTTATACTCAGCAAGCATTGATAACTAACTTTGTGATCATACTTCGCAAAGTAAGAAACCAGGGTCACATCAGCTCCTGGACACTAACTGTCCTGGGGTTGGGCTTGTAGAGTTTTCAGCTTCTCCTCCAAAAAATCAGAGCAGAAGAGAGGCTGAGGAGGGCCCAAGGTGAATCTCAACCATATTCCCTACAGCTTCCTTGCTCAATTTTTATGTTTTCTGTGGTTGTTTATATAAATTCTATTCCTAGGAGATGTAAAGAGGTATGTTCCTCAAAAACAGAGGGTATTAAACCTCCAGCAAAAACACAATATGGGCCTGATATTCTGAGCAAGAGCTATAAGATCTAAAAAGTTTCTACTAATCATTTAATAGAAATCTATTCAGACACTTGTTTCAAATCAGATACTTGCATCCATGATCCCAGAGAATTCTCACCCTATAATCCAAATAATTTGGCCCTAAACCATACTTAGCGTCACAGAAATCAGATAAGTGGAATTTAGGAGCACAGCCCCTGCAAAAACCCAGCTCCAGATTCTCTACTGCCTTCTTAACTAAAGCCCAAAGAAAGTTAGATGCATACAGAGAAATTCACATCAGTGAAGGAAACATGACATGATCAGGACTCTCAGAGCATGAGATGCTGCCAAGTTATTCAGGGATTAAAGTCCCAAATTAAGAGGCTATTTCTCTAGCTCTCTTTCCACCAATACTTTGATATTTTATTTCCATTTGAGTTAGGTTTACTTCTCAAAACTGGAGGAAAAAAGGATAAAGAAAAGAATGGAACTTACCTCTTGCAACACTGCACTTTTCTCAAGGTGCTGAAATGGATTTGAGCCTCCACCTGAAAGTTGACAATGAACACAGAAGAGTGAACACTAGATTCTGGCCCTGAACCTCACCAACCTTCCAGATATGAAGAAGATACTACAAGTGAGGACAATTTCACCAGAGCCTAGAGAAAAAAACCCCAATTCCTGACCCTGGCACTCAAGGCTCTTCACGATTTAGCCCCAATTTACCTTTTCAGTTTTACCTCCCACTACTCTATGGCTGGCATTGTCATCTCCATACTATGGGAACTTGAAGCTCAGACCCTATCATGGTTATCTGGCCTAGAACCAAGACTCCAGGATACTTTCCAGCCAATCTGCACAGCACAGCCCCACTCCCACCAATCCTCATCCTTTCCCTCTTTCCAGCTCTCCCTGATGGTCTTCCCCTCCATCCCCCCACCCCCACAAGGAAGTTCCTGATTGGAAGGACTTGCTTGTTTGTATTTGTCTCCCCAGTTCTTAGCACCACTCCTGGAGCACAATAAGCCCTTCATAAATGTTCTCCCCAGCCCTTGACTCTGGCTGTTGAAATCCTTCCTACATGTACTTCAAGGCCAAGTTTCAAACATGACATTCTCCACAAAGGTTTCCCAGGAAGATTGTCTCCTTCCTAAATGCCCATAGCAGGCTCTCCCCCGCCCTCCTTTTCAACCATTCCTGACCACTGAGAATAGGCCTTACTTATTCTTACTAGCATGCTAATAAGGATGCTAGATTAGAATGGTCAGGTTTGCGGAAGAAAGATGTTTTTGGAAAACTAGAAATCACAGAGGAAATGAACTCAGGGAAATGCACTATACAGGTCACAACTGAAGACCGAGGATAACGACTAGCGCTGACATTTATACAGTGCTTTAGGGGTAACAAAGTGGTTCATATACATCATCTCGTTTGAGTCACACAAGCCTATATTCACATTTTACAAATGAGGAAAATGAGAAGTTTAGTGACTCTGTTCAGGGACCCCAAGTGAGGAAGTAGAAGAGCTAAGAACAAAGTCTGCCCTTCTGAGTCCCCAGCCAAGGCTCCTTCATGTGCTGCTGCTGTTCATACAGACACCCAACCTATTATAGCAGGCAGAGAAAGCAGCAAAATGCTCCCAAATTATTACTCAGCACTACTGGCCATATGGGAAATAGTAAGGATGAATCTACCTTGCCCCCTCAAGAAACATGCATAGGGGGAATGTGGGAAAAATGGGGCACTAATGTATTGCTGGTAGGGTTGTGAACTGACCCAATTATTCTGGAGAGCAGTTCTGAACTTTGCCCAAGGAGCTATAAAACTGCATACCCTTTGACCCAACAATACCATAATAGGTAAAAGAAAGGAAGGAAGGAAAGAAGGAAGGAAGGAAGAAAGGAAGAGAGGGAGGGATGGAGCGAGGAAGGAAAAGAAAGAAAAACAGATCTATATGTACAAAAATACTTATAGCAGCTCTTTTTGTGGTGCTAGGAATTGGAAAATGAGGAGATGTTCATCCCTTGGGAAATGGCTAAACAAACCGTGGTATATGACTATAATGGAATACTATTGTGCTATAAGAAGTGATGAACGGGATGATTTCAGACAAAAAAATAGAAAAACTTAAATAAACTGATGCAAAGTGAAGTGAGCAGAACCCAGAGAACACTGTATACAGTAACAGCAACACTGTGCCATGATCAACTATATGAATAACTCAGCCGTTCTCAGCAAAACAATGATCCAAGACAATTTCAAAGGACTCATGATGAAAAATGTTATTCACCTCCAGAAAAAGAACTGATGGAGTCTAAATACAAACTGCAACATACTATTTTTCATTTTCTTCATTTTTTCATGGTATTTTTTTTCTTTTGGTCTGTGTTTTCTTTTATAACATGATTACTATGGAAATATGTTTTGCATAATTACAAATGTATAACCCACATCAAATTGCTTACTATCTCAGGGTGGGCTAAGGGAGAGAGAGAAAAGAATTTGAAACTCAAAATTTTAAAAACAAATGTTAAAAATTGCTTTTTCATGTTATTGGGAAAAAATAAAATATTAAAAATGAAAGAAAAGAAACATGCACAGGCCTCCTCCAGGTTAACTATATCATCCCCCTCTAGTTAAGTAAGAAAATCTCAATAATGGTCTCCTAAGGGTATTAGCTCTGGAAGAAGAGATGATCCTATGCAAAAAACTTTAGCTTTTAGCTAAAGCCAGTTCACTTTAGCCAGTGAACATGCAAAGAAAACAACATACAAAAAGATGAAATAATCCAGTCAGATTTTATCAGGTAGGCAGAGATTGATGGATATATTGCAAGAGAGTATAGACTGCACCTGTTGGAAGTATAAACAGTCCAGAAAATAAGAGACAGAAGACAAGAAAACCTCTAAGTCAAGGGTTTTACAACACAGTATTAGCTTAATATAGAAGGGAAAAGTGACTCTTACTCTCCTATGTGTCACTTATTTATCCATGTCCTAAGGGGGATGAGTCTTTGAATCCTAACTCAATAGTTAGAGAAATACCTGCAAAGGCTTGAGCAAGACTGAGATGGGCTCCATGACAGACCCCAGCAGGAAGGGAACCAGGAAGATCTTTTAAGATCATCTGTAAACTGTGCAACCCTATCCATGGGTAAGCCTAGGAGACCCCTCCTATGGTTTTCTGTGCCTTCCATGTGCACAAGTCAACATTACTGCTAAGGAGTATACTCTGGATTCCAGGCTTCAGTTCCAATTTCTGTCTCAGGTTCTCGGTATATCAACAAAAGCATCTCAAATCCACAGCTGATGTGGATGTCCTGCCCTTGCTCTGCCTCCCTCTAACTAGAGTGCTGCCAAAGTTTATACCAGATAGAAGGGGTCCCAAAATGGCAGAAACTCTTCCAGGTCCTGGTGAGCTCCTGGTCTTCTGGGTTTATGTCTTTCCTGTTAATTAACATCCAGGTAACAGTAAGTATCCTATCTAGTATAGGACAGGAACAAGAATGGTGTAGCACAATAGAGACCTACCTGGATTTGGAGAAGACCTGAGTTCAAGTTCTTACTCTTACTACATACTTACTACCTGAGTTAAGTATTAAGCAAGTAAAAGCATGTTTCTGGTCTTCAATTCCCTCATCAATAAAAGGGGCTGGAATAGATGACCCTTCAGTCTTTTGTAGCTCTAAACATGTAAGTCCATGAATACTTCAACTTCTTAGACAATATCATTGTCTCTGAATTTCTCAGGCTGGCATTCAAGGCTCCGACCATCTGGTATTTCCCTGCATTACCAGTTTTATTTCACTCTATCCCCTCTCAGGCACTCCACATTTCAGTGAAATTGGATTAGTTCATTGTTTCCTAAGCTGACCTGAATTTTTCTACTTTTGAACTTTACTTATGCTATTTTCTAAACTTGGAAATCTTCCACCCACCTCCATCTTCTGACATTCTATCCATTCTGCAAAGTTCAGTTTAAATGCCACCTCCTCCAAGAAGCCTTTCCTGACTTCCCATTCATCTCCTCCTTGCCCCAAGCTAGACAGCTGAAAGTGATTTGTCTCATCTGATCTCAAAGTATTTTGCCATTCCCCTTACTCACTTATAATTATTTAACATGTATTATATCTGAATACTTTTTGGTTACTATTAGATTTTAAGTTCTTTGAAGGCATCTATTCCATTTATCTTTCCGCCTAGCACACAAGTGGCACATAATAAATGCTAGGGGACTGATATCTCTTTGCAGATAGTATACATTTTGTTAAATTACTAATATGAAAGACAGAATGATGTAATGAATGGATAAATGAGCAAATAAATAAATGGAAGAGATTTGGAATCAGCTAATTTGAGTTCAGGTCCTGACTGGTACTTGCTGTGCTGCCTGGGGGTAAACATCCTTTCTGGGCTTCAAGTTTCCCCATCTGTCAAATGAGAGGCTTAGACTAGAGCAGTGGTTCTCAACCCATGATGGGTCACGACCCTTTGGGGGTCGAACGACCCTTTCACAGGGGTTGCCTAAGACCATTGGAAAACACATATTTCTATCCTCTACCTGTCTCCAGGCGGGTATGCCCACATGCAGATATGCCCACATACGAGTATTAAAGGGTCTCGGCATTAGGAAGGTTGAGAACCACTGGACTAGAGAGTCTCTAAGATTTCTGCCACTTCTCAATCCTATGATCCTGTGAAAGCCTCTGTATCTCACACTGGCTGATGCCATGCCTGGAGTGCTCTCCCTCCCTCCTTCCGATTTTTATAACTTCTATCAAGGATGCCACCATTCTACTTGCCCAGGTTCAAAACTTTGGAGGCGACCTCAACTCAGCCTCTTACGACCCCACATCCAATATGGCCAAGTGTTATCAATTTTATCTCCACCACATTTCTTGCATTCATCCCTTTTTCTCCATTCACACATCTACCATTACTTCAAGTACTCTTCACCTTTTGCCTGGATTATTAAATGGTCTTTCTCTCTCAAATCCTTCCCTTCCCTAATCCATCCCTCATACAGCTACCAAAGTGATATTACTAAGGAAAACACTGACCAGGTCACTGCACTGCTGAAAAAGCTCCAGGCCCTATCACCTCTAGGATAAAACAAAATCTCCTTCAATTGGTATTGCAAGCTCTTCACACCCACTCCAAACTTATCTTTCCTGACATTACACATCACCCGCCTCTTGCGCCCTCCATTCCAGTCAAACTAACCTGAATGCTCACACACACATTCACATTCACACACACACACACACACACACACACACACACACACACACACACACACACACACTCCACCTCCCATCTTGGTATCATTGCTGTTCTCCTGTATCTGCAAAGTGTTCCCTCCTCACTTCTGACTCTTAGAATAACCAGCTTTCTAGAAAGCTTACTTCAAATAACATTATCTACATATCCCTGCAACTACTACTGTATCCCCTTACCTCACCTTCTAAATTATTGATATACTTTGTTTGTATTGCATTCACTTGTATGTACACATGCTGTGGACTCCAACAGAATACAAACCCTTAAAGAATGCATAGGTAATTTCGTTTTTTACCCACTGTGCTTGCTGGATGAATGAATGAACCTCTCTATCGTCAGACTTTGTGAATGTGTGGTTAATATGCTATGTTGCTTCCCCCTCTCAGTGTTGTTAACGTCCCCTCCACCTGATCCAGTGAATTTAATTATCTAGGAATACATTGCTCCCCCCAGGGCTGTTAATGTCCCCCCACATCCTGTACTTATCTGTGACATGCTGCTCCCCCCAGTGTTGTCAATACCCCCCTATATCCTGTATTTAATTTTCCGACATGCTGCTCCCCCCAGCATTGTCAATGTCCCCCCCAGGTCCAGTAATCATATGACAAGCTGCTCCTCCCAGTGTTGTCAATGTCCCCCCAGGTCCTGTAATTATCTGACGTGCTGCACAGCAGAAGGTAAGCTCCTTGCAGACACGGTCTGTCCGGCTTTTTCACTTCAGGCGCTTGCTGAAGGGGGCTGAGCCCGGCTGCGCTTTTCCTTAAGGTAAGGGGTGACGTGCTCCCCAAACAACCTGGGTGCCTGACCTGGCAGACCTCGGGCAGTGAAGACGCTCCCCACTCTGGCAGCCCCGACGGCTGACCGACAGACCTCCCGCCCGGCCCGGCCCAGCCCGTTAACCAGCACCGGAGGGGGCCCCCTCCGCCCCGCATCAGGCCCGGGGTCCCAGAGCCGCCCCCCGGCCCTTACCGGACTCCTCGTCCTTCTTGTCGAACTTCTTCAGCATCCTGGGGGCCGGCTGCACGGACAGACAGCACGGACGGGCGGGGCGGACGCCTGCAGTACCCGGCCAGCTCAAGCTCCAGCTCCTCACGGGCTACTTCCGGCCATCCAGTCCGGGGGACACGTCGCCCAGCGTGGCGCGCCTGCGCGCTCCCCTAGTATCCCGCCCCCCTGGCTCTCAGAGCGCCTGCGCACGCGTAGGCCCGTCGACTCAGTTCTGTAAGCCTGAGCTCCTGCTAGCCCGAGCCTGAAAGCGCCTGCGCACATTCTGACCTGAAAGTTGGAGAACTCGACCACTAGAGGGCTCTCTCGCGTAACCCCCATCCTAGCCAGTGTGGGGCGGGCTCAGCCCCGTTCACTCTGCACGCGCCTGCGCACACTCTGGCTTGAAGGTCTCGGAGCTGGAAGCTGTAACTGACCAGGTTCCGGGCTCTCTCCATTAACCCCGTCCTGCCCGAGGCGGAGCGTGGCTTCCCAGCCTTCGCGGGCCCACCTGCCAAGGTAGGACGCTTGGCTTGCACGTAGGTGTACTTCCCTAGATTGACATACATCTCTATCGTAGGGTCTTGGCGTTTGGAGCTAGAATGGAGAGTAACGGTCATCTAGCCCACAGCTCCCTCCCACTTTTTTTTTTTTAAGAAGAGGAAACAGAAGTAGTGACTTTGCCGAGGTCACTCAGGTAGAAGAAGCAAAGACTGGATTTGAACCCAGGCTCTCCATGGAATATTGATGTTCCGTGACCTTTGTCCTTTGTGACCATGGGCCAGGCAAGCGTGAAATTAATTCTGTAAACAGCCCAATTCAATTCCACAAGCATTTATTAAGCGTCTGCTATATGCTGGCCACTGTTCTGGGTGCCGGCGAAACAAATAAAAAATGAAATAATCCCCCATCCCGATGAGCTTACGTTCTGTTTGAGGAAATACTCTGTGTGTGTGTGTGTACATGTGTATATATGTGTACGTGTATATATGTGTATATATATACACACACACACAATAGATAATTATTCAAGGAGGTTGTTTGAACTGTCTTGTAGGATGAAGCTGGGAAGGAGCACTTTGCAGGCATGGATATAGGTTAGAACAAAGGCATGGACATGGATTAAGGTTACAATGTGTAAGGATCAGAAAGAAAGCCAGTTTGGCTAGACCAAGATACTTAGGAAGGACGGTAACGTAAAATGCAGTCAGAAATATAGAATGGGCTTTAAAAGACACACGGAGGAGTCTATATTTGATCATTTGATTCTAGAGGCCATAGGAAGCCACTGGAATTTTCTGAGTAGGTGTGATGTAGTCAGATGGGTATTTAAGGAAAATGACTTTGGCACATATGTGGTTTGGAATAGGGAAAGAGGAGTGGAGGAGACCACTTTTCAATACTCTTAAAGTGAGAGGTGATGAGGACCTGAAGTAGGGTGGATTTCTGTGAGTGGAGAGAAAGAGTTGGATGAGAGAGAAATTGTGAAAGTAGAAACATCAAGATCTGGCAACTGGTTGAATGTGTGGGGTGAGGACGATTAAAGAGTTAATGATAGCGCTGAGATTAGGAACCTGGGAGACTGGAAGGATAGTGGTACCCTGGACAGCAATAGGAAATTTTTCAAAGAGCAGTGGGTTGGGGTTAGAGGAAAAGAATATTGTTTTTGAATGTTGAGTTTAGCTATCTCCAAGACTTCTGGTTCCAGAAGTCTAAGAGGCTATTGGTGATGCAGGTCTGAAGTTCAGAAGAGAGGAAGGGGCTAGATATTCAGCTCCATGAGCTAACCTGAATAGATACCATAAATAGACCCATGGGCGTTGAGATTCCTCTTTACTTCACCTAGTATTTTTTTCACTACCTCCTCCATAGGGTAGTGAGAAAAATGCTTTGTACGCTGCACCATGCTATACAAATATTGATTAGTATAAAATTATTATTGAGTGTTAACTATATGCCAAGCATAGGTTCCAGGACTAATTCAAAATATGTGTTATCTATCTTTGTCCTCAAGGAATCTGCAGTCTCTTTGGGGAGACAAGACTTAGATGTATTTATGAAACAATTAGAGAACAATGTAAAGACAGTGAAGGATAAAATGTTCAATTGAACTTCTACTTTAAAAGCTTCATGTTTCTTTCTTTCACTGCTGGTTGGCACTCCCTTCCTAAGTGACATGATATTCATGACCTCGTACGGCCAAAAATAGTTATCCTTCCACGGCCAACATTCTTATGATGAGCCAGCATAGACAGCAGATGCATCGTCTGTCACTATAGCCCTGCTCTCTTCTGAGAGAGCTCTTAGGACAGAAGCAGAGTAAGTCACAGACCAGCTATACTCCCATGCCACATCTCAGACCCTCCATCCAGGTATCTATCACACCTGGGACCAGAAAGCCGAAAATCACAACAGGAAGATCATATATGGAGAACAACTTGAGAGATACAGCCCCCTTGTCTTTTATAGATAGGAAATTGAGGCCAAGAAGAATTAATCCCACCTCATCCACTTATTCTGTGACCTTAAACAAGTCATTTACCTTCTTTAGCCTCTATTTCCTTATCAGTAAAACAAGGAAATTAGATTAGATTATTTCACTAGACTTTTGGTATAGAAATGATGATGGACATCACACATAGAGCAAGAGGGATGAAAGTTTCCTCATAAAGTGAGAACTTTAATCTCCATCATTAAAGGCAACTCTAAGACTATTACAGAAAATCGATGATTAATGCTGGGAGGAAAAGTTCCTTAACAGGAGGGAGCTCCCTATAATAATAACATCACAGGTCTATTTAGGTGGCAAAGTTGTTAGACCACTGGACCTGGACTCAGAAAGACCTGAGTTCAGATTCAGACATTTCTTAGCTCTGTGATCCTGGACAAGTCACTTAACCTCTTTCTGCCTCAGTTTCCTCATATGTAAAGTAGGGATAATAACAGCATCTACCTCTTAGGGTTGTTATGAGGATCAAATGAGGTAATATTTGCAAAATTCTTTGGACATTGCCCAGCACTTAGTAGTCATTTAATGAATGCCTGTTTCTTCTTTCCTTCCATCCTTTCCCTACTCAAAGGAGATATTGGGAGTATAGTTTTCAATAACTGACCAAAGTTGTTGAGGTTACTGTCTATATAGCAAGTTCCTGTCCCCCTAACCTTCATCCAAGTTCTTCTAGCCTCTCTCTAGGGTTTTGGAAATGTAAAAGGATCATTCACATAAAATATTTACTAAATTTGTCACAATTTTGGCTTGTTATGCCTCTGCCTGAAATTTGATTTCATGAAAATCTTTGAAATATACCATAGTTGTATGGTTCATGTCTAATTTCCCATTAAGATGATTGCCTCAATCCCTAATCCACATGACCTAAAAGAAAAGCAGATTCAAATAATAGTTTAGATACATTTACAACAAGACATAGAAAGATAATAAAGACCGTATTTGTTGTTGAATGGTGTTTGACTCTTGGAGTTTTCTTGGCAAAGATACTGGAATAGTCTGCCAGTTCCTTCTACAGCTCATTTTATAGATGAGGAAACTGAGGCAAATGGGGTTTAGTGACTTGCCCGGGGTCACACAGCTAGTAAGTGTTTTTAGTTGGATTCGAATTCAGGAAGAGGAGTCTTCCTGATTCCAAGCTATCCACTGTGCCACCTAACTGTCCCTAAGAACCTCAAAGAACCAACATTCCTAGAAGCTACTAGCAAAGAAGCACTGTTATTTATTCCTCCTCTCAATGTTACAGTCATAGATAGAAGAAAAGGGACAGGTGGGAGGTTACTGTTAGGCTTTTAATTCAGCCAGTTCCTGATTAAGTGAACTCTTGAGCTCTCTTACAAAAAAAATCCCACTGCAGGCACATTGACCTTACTTCTCTCAGTATACTTAAGGAAATCTTACTTGACTTCCCAGAAACCCAGGTGGGTACAGTCTCCAGTCCCAAAAGCCCAAGGTAAGGAGATAGGGCCTCCCTCTACCAGGCAAGTTGAATCCAGCCCAGTGGACTCCCTTTCATGGTGGGTCACATGGTTTTCCAGTATGACAGTTTCTTGGTATCAGTCCAGTTCCTCTGTCTTGGGCAATCCCACAGCTGCACGGTGCAGTCGAACTTTTAAAAAACTCCATTTCCCCTGACATTGAGCCACCTCTCATCACTGTTTAGTATGAGATACTTCTCAGCTCCCTAGTTCATTAGTGGAATGTGTAGTTCTGGGCAGAAACCAAAAAATTCAAAGAAAGACACTTCCTAACCAGGCATTTATTACATTTTTAACATTTGTTACATTACGTTACCTCTCAGCAAAAGATTTTACAGTCCCCACAAAGTTTTACAGATACGCTTGAATGACAACATATAGCATCCCTGTAATCATCTATTCCACTGTACCGTTTACAAATCCTGTTTACAAAGCCATGTTAACATTGCCTGCAGTATGCATAGAACAATGCAAGTTATCACTTAACAGGACTACTTTCATGACTAGAGGCCTAAATTATATGCAGGATATATTGCAAGAATACCTAGCAAAGGCCCATGAATATACCTAGTATATGAGGAAGTGAATATGAAGAAGCAAAATTGTATGGCTAGTAAGCATCCATAGCAACAATAACACATTAGTACAAGGCATATCATTAGTACATAGACCGGAAAACATAAAAAGTAAAAAACAAAACCAGAAAACAAAATAGGCAGGATTGATTGACACATGTGCATTAGCATCTATCCAAAGAGTGAACTCTATGTGTGAGCACAGGTGGTGACATTTAGCAGCACATGTAGCCAGTTCTACTTCTCTACCATCACGAGTTGACTTGGGCCCTGTTGGGATGGTTTGAGCTCTTCTGTGACCTGTTGATCTTTCTGCACTTACACCTGAACTGGATGGTGGTTTAAGCCCTCGGTGAAACCTGTGCACCCTTTCTCAGAATAATGTTTTTAAATTCATAAAATAAAGCACATGAGATTCCAAGTGAAGCCAGTTTTATTAGCTATCAAAATATTTTTTTAAAAGTTCACCTACATGTTTAAACCCCATGGTTTAAACAGATAATCAGTGTCTCCTTAGGGTCATAGAGCTACAGTTGGAAGGGACCTCAGGATCTATCTTTTCATTACTCAGAAGAAGAAACTGAGGCCGAGGGAAGTAAGTGACCTATATAGGTCTGTATTCCCAAATTCGAGATTGTAAATGGCCTTGGGGGGGCACTGTGGCTTCACTGGTTCAAGTGCCTGCCTAGTAAACAGAAGATCCTGGGTTCGAATCCAGTGGTGACTGCTGAGTTCCATGTCTTTTTTGGAGGCAGCTAGGTGACTCAGTGGATAAAATGCTGGTCCTAGAGTCAGGAAGACCTGAGTTCAAATGTGGTCTCAGATGCTTACTTCCTGTGTGACCCTGGGCAAGTCACTTAACCTCCGTTTGTCTTATCCACTGAGATGGAAATGACAAACCATTGCAGCATCTTTGCTAAAAGAACCCCATGGACAACATTGGCATGTGATGGTCCACGGACTCACAAAGAGTCAGACGTGACTGAATGGCTAAACAACAACAGATGGCCCAAATTTGCTATCCAGATTTTCAAACTCTATAGATTGTCTTTGTACCCTAGGCATAGCTATCTCTCCATGGGAAAATTATGAGGGAGAAAGGGAGATGCCTTTTTGTTCAGCCTATACCCACCTCGGTCTGGACTGAGACCCCTCTTAGTCTAAATTAACATCAGTGGATTATAGCACAAAATAGTTTCTTCATCCATGTCATCATAGACTAAGCTTTGTCTCCATACTCATTTTTCCCATTAAAATCCTTGCTTACCTAGAATGCCTTCTTCAAGTCTCCAAAACCCATCTCAAGCCCCATCACCTCCACTACCTTTCCCTGGTTATTTCAGCAATAAGTGATCTCCCTGTATAAAGAAACAGACTCAGAAGGGAAAGGGGCTTGCCTGAAGCCATATAGCTAATTTATGACAGTCAGCCAGGATTAAATGTCTCTTGAATCCTAAATCAGTCAGTACTACAGTACAGTATAGTTTTTAAAAAGTGAATGGGAATCATCTTTTAAATTCAAGTGCATCATGAGGGGCTTCTTGACTGTCCCAGATGTTTTAGACAGGATTCCTGCTTTGGCTGGGAAGTTGGGTGCTTTAAATTCTATTATTTTCTTACCTTTTTCTTCTATATCAAATTCCCAAATTACCCTATAGGTGGCATCATCTAACCCTCTCAGTTTTCATTCCTCAAAGAACAGGTTTACCAGAAATTAGGGGAATCTTAAGAATTAGAATTGAAAGGAACCTTTGATCTAACCTAAGCTCTCATCTTACAAAGAGCTCCAGATGTACAGATCACCTTAGATCACAACAGCTTGGCTAAACCCATCCTATTGGACTAACTCATTTCATCTGTCAGACAACGGTTGGTGAAGGAGTATGAATGACGGTACCATGGGGCAGAGTCAGATGTTCACACCTTACTGTGGTGATCCTGAAGTAGACCATCTGGCAGGCCCAAATGACGGTGACCCATGTCACTGCCTCTTGTTCACCCCCGTGCCCCCAAGCCCCACAGCAGTTACAGGAGCCAGGACCATTCAGAGAACAGTATCTTATAAAGTCTAAAACTGCCCCCATCCAACCTAAACCGACATCTATTTCCTCCTCTCTTTGACAGGCAGACTGAGAGATTTTGCTTACTATTTCAGGTCTTCCTGGGAATTCCTAGGCCCCAACAAAATGCAATTTGTGGGCAGTGAACCATTCACAATTTTCTTCTAATAGAATGTAAACTCCTTGAGGGCAGGGGCTCCTATATCATTTTTGTGTCTGTATCCCTAGTTCCTAGCACATTACTTGGCACATAATAAATGTCTGCTTGATAAATAACCTGCCAGGTAGGCCATTTCCTTTAGTCAAGGGTTTCCCACTTTGGTTAAACTATATGTCTCTTTGGGAATTTCAAAAAAGTTACTTTTCTTTAATCAAAATTCATTTACTATTTTCTTTCATGAGATAAAAATTCCATTTTTTCCTAATATTCAATTTTTTGTATAGATGTCATAGCACCTTAGAGCTAGAGGGGACCCTAGTCTAGTCCCCCAGGCATTGAGCTTGTGGCCCATGATCCAGATGTGGCCTGCTGGGACTCAGAGGTGAGGTCTTCAAAGAAAAGTTTTACCTAATTAGCCAGCATCCATGAACCAGTCAGCCAGTAGGGTCTAACCACCAAAAACATCTGGCTCTGCTGGGTGGTGATATTCAAGGAAATCCTCAGATCCACATAGGAGCTGCCATCAGTGATGCAACTTGGAGTCAGACTTGAGATAAACCCAGAAGATCTAACAGGATTCTGGAGAGCAGTCCAGTCTGTTATATAGGATTCAGGCAGACCAGCCCTCGGCCTATAATTATTCCCTTTTCTGTAAAGAAAGTGGATTAAACTAGTGGGTTTAAGGACCCCTTTTGTATCACTGCTCCAAAAGGGTTTTTAAAAATAGTTTTTAGTTTTAACTAAAATAATAGTTAACAGTTTTAAAAAATGTGTTTCTAAAATATGTTTGTGATAACCAACAAGCTGTACTCTTCCCCAGTTATCCATAGAAACACACAACTTGTACATAGATGGGTTTCTGATGATGAAGCTCTCTACTGAAAAAACCAACAGAACATCTCTGCTACTCCTGCTCTTGTATAATCCCCTCATTTTATAGGATGGAACAGAAGTGACTTGTCTAAGGTAACACAACTAATTAGCACATGACCTGGGGCTTGACCCCATGTGTACGGACTTACAGCCCTGGACTCTTCTACTCCTGGCTTCAATGACCAAAATAAGAAACATTCTTGTAAACCTTCCTTGATCCTCTCAGCTGGACAGGGTCTTCTCTTTACTCCTGACCTCATGGCACTTCATATTTCTCTCAGAAGGTTTTTCTTTGCGTTATGGTTATTTGTATATTCAGTCAATAAGCATTTATTTAGCACCTATTCTGTGCCTGGCACTGGGCTAACTTCTGGGGATTCAGAAAGAGGCAAAAGGCAGGCCCTACCCTCAGGGAGCTCCCAATCTAATGGGAAAGACAACCATTCCAGGCAATGGAGGTAGAAGACAAAAATCACTTCCAGTAAGGAGCATGATACAATTAGTATAGGATAAGTAAATAGAAGGTGCTTTGAAGAGGGGAAGAGCATTACCACCTGGCAGGACCAAGGAAGGTTGGTACCACACAAGATGAACCTTGAACCTGGACCGGAAGCATTGAGAGTGGCAGAGGGAGGAGGGAAGAGGTAGAAGACATGGCAGACAGGGCTTGAGTGTGCACAGAGGCTGGAGACTGAAGTACAAAATAGGTGGTGGTCTAGTTTGGCTGTAGTATTGAGAACCTGCAGAGGACTAACCTGAAATAAGGCTAGATAGGCAGCGTAACGTAATGCTGGAGCACTGGACCTGGAGCCAGGAAGCCCTAAATCTGCATTCTGATCATTCTTCGCTAAGAGATCAAGCTCAGGTCACCAGACCTTTCTGACCCTTAGTTTCATCACATATAAGATTGAATAATAATTCTGGTACGACCCTACTCCACAAAGTTATTGTGAGGTTCAAATGAAGTAAGGTATAGGCCACTAGGTGGCCCAGTGGATAGAGCATGGGACCTGGAGTCAAGAGGACCTGAGGTCAGATCTTGTCCCTAATCCTAACCCTCAATAGCTCTGTGACACTTGTCATTTAACTGCTTAACCTCTATCTGTCTCAGTTTCCTCACCTGTAAAATAGCACCTTCTTAGGGTTATTGTGAGGATTAAATGTTAAATGCTTTGCAAACCTTAAAGCGCTCTAGAAATGCTGGAGATTATTATTCCATATGTCCTGATTGCTGCCTTCAAAGGAGTATTTTTTTTAAATCAGCTATTAGTAGGAGCCAGATTGTGGAGGGCCTAGAATGTCCAGGAGACTCTGTATATAATCCTAGCAGGAAAGTCTCCAACCTGAGCAGTGGTATCCAACTCTAATAGAAATGGGGGTCACTAATCCATACATAAAGTTCTCTTCTGGTTGCAAATTGACTTAGTTTTAAAACATAACATTATTTATGTTTTATTATATTTTATGTATTTTGTTAAATATTTCCCCATTCATTCTAATCTGGTTGGAACAAAACTTGGAGTGTTGTGGACTACCACAGTGGGGAGCAACAGAGTTATTGCAAAGGGTCTCTCAATCTGAACATTGTCATTTTGTCATTGCACATTTTCCTCAGTCAATGGATACCATTGTACAACTCTCTCATGGGAGGCAGGAGCGGGGAAGGGGAGAGGGTGTCAGAAAAATGTTTTTTTTACTTGAAAAAGAGGAGGACCTTGGAAAATTTGGCAACCACTGTTCCAAAGGCAGAAAAGAGGTGATTGAAGGTTTTTGAAGAGGAAATGTCCCGCCTAGCACTTGCTCCAAAGAGGAGTCCTTACAACAAACAAACCTTTGAAATAGGTAATGTAAGTAGCATTGTCTCCCTTCCACAGAGGAGGATGAAGGGGCCCCTCTGAGAGTTTAAGTGACTTACTCAGGATCAGATCACATAGATTGTTAAGGGACAGAGCAAGGACGACCTTCTCTTCCTTTTGACTTCCAACTCCACTTCTCTTTCCACTAAAACCATGTAGCTTCAAGGCTAGAGTACAGGCTCTAGATCACATTTAAATTTTTATCTTCTTTATTCCCTATCACAGGGCCTTGCACATAGTAGGCACTTAATAAATGTTGTCGAATAAATACATTTGGTTGTTGTTGTTTTCAAAACCCCTAATTGGCAGGGATGGGCTCATTCCTTTCGTTCACCTAACAAACAGTTATTAAGGATCTACTTTATGTTTAATGCTGAGGGATCTACAAAGATCACTGCCATCACAGAACTTACAGTTTATCAAGGGCATCCCAAACACGGACAAAATCCACAGATAATGTACATAAGAAATGTGCAAAGCAAAGTACTATATGAGGGGAAAAGTAGTAACTGATGGGGGAATCACGGAATACATTATTGGAAGAAGGATATCTTGAGTTAGTGGCTTCAAAAGATGGTTGGAAATTCAACAGGGAGAGAGGGGGAGAGTTCATTGACAGACTTTGTGCTTGTAATTATGAAGACATTCCCCACCCCCCATCCCCCACACTCCCACTGGGTATCTGCAGGTATTTTTTCTCCTTATGCCATCTCCTGAACATCTCCATTTCCATTACTTCAAAAAAAATGCAAGTTCATCAGCAATTACAACAATTGTATTTCCGTGAAATATTTTCCACCTCAGATTTTCCTAGAGACCTTTGTTTAGATTTTCTTCTTAGCTACCGTCACTATTTTCACCTTGTCTTTCTAACTGCTTAACAGCAGATATGACATTTCACACACCCCACTCCCCCAATAAGGTGTAAGCTTCTTGAAGGCAGGGACTATTTTTTGCCTTATCTTTGTATTCCCGGTATCTACCAGAAAGCCTTTCACAAAGTAATTGTTTAAGAAACATTTCTGGAATTGAATTGGTATTCACAATTGACCTTGTCTCAAGAAAGACTCGCCATTTGCTTCTCTTTACAACTCAAAGAATTTTTTTTCTCTTATGGTTATGGTTAACCAGTAATTAAGCTAACAATTTATTGCCTTGATTATTTAATGTTTCTTGGAAAGATAAAAACATCAACAGGTAAAGCTTCTAAAATCCATCAATATTGGTACATGAATGGGAAGGTTAAAAAATAGGCCTTGATGATTCTGGACTGTACAAAATACTTAAAAGTATCAACAGAACAGATAATGAAAAAAGTGGAACAATTATTGACAGATGGATTTCCCAGGGCTCTCAAGTAGGTGGAGAACTCATTGTTCCCAGTCCCTCCTCTGCCTCCAGGAGTTAGTGGTGACTCAGAATAGCTTATAACTAAACAGCATCTCCACCTATCAATAGGCCAGGGGTGGGGAACCTGCAGACTTGAGGCCCCAAGTGATCCTCGAGGCCCTCAAGTTTGGCCCTTTGAAAGTTCAAGGACCTTGAGGACCTAGAGGACCACATGAGACCTAGAGGCAGCAGGTTCCCCACCTCTGCAATAGTTACTAAGGTAACCTCTTAATCTCAAAAGCAAAGAGTAAGCTGTGAGCTGAGAATGAATGTGATGGATTGCTTCTATTGACCTCCTCACTCCCTTCTAGTAATCCTCCCCAACTTGCCTGTGCCTCTTCCGGCCTATTACCTTGCTCTACAAGGTCCAGAGAAATGATCCTAAAATATTTAGAATCATAGACTATCAGAGCTAGAAGGGGCCCTCAAGAGTATATGGTCCAGTTCAGGAGTGGGGAACCTGTGACCTCAAGGCCCTGGTCCAGTTCATTACAGAAGAGAGAAGATGCCCTCAAATGGACAGTGACTTATCCAAGCATATAGTCAGTGAGTGGCAGTTCTAGAATTAGAACCCAGTACTGCCAACTCCCAGGCCGAGGCCTTTTTTAAAAAACTATACCACAATGCCTGCTATTTTCCCCAAAACAATGTTAGAATTCCAAGAACTCTCCATTCGCTGCTACTCCCCCTGCCCTCCAACTCTCCCAGGCCACCCAGGATGTAAGCCGAGATGAAAATGAGGCCTGGAAGTCTTCCCAAGAAGTATTCTTCTCCTGGGAAAAGAATGACTAGCCCTTCTTGGTTATAGGATGGCTTAACTGTGTCTCAATGCTGTCTGCTGGCATTCTGGTCTAGAAAGGGAATGGGGTGTGATGAATGGTTGCCAGACTTGGATGTAGAAAAGATCTGGGCTCAAATCCTGACTCTAATATTTATTAACTGTCTATAATGAAGACATTCGATCCCTCTGAACCTCAGGCCCCTTCTCTGTGAAATAGGAATAACTCTCTGTGTTAGTTTCCTTATAGAGCTGTGCATCTCAAATAGGATCCTGGATATAAAGTGCTGCATGAACGCCAGTTATTGCGATGATTATTGCTATTGCTTGTAGCCCACAGGTGCTAAAATCCTGAGGGGCACTCTGTCAGCTCCTGGCCATCTGGGCTCTGCTGAAAAGGCAGCAGATATTCACCTGTGCTTAACCAGCTTGTTTCAGACAGCTCCCATAACAACTTTTTGGTACCAGCAGCGGTAGGAAAAAGCATTTGTACGCCCTAGACAAGGTTTGAAAAATGAGCTGCTTCATCTCTTTGAAGAGGCGGGCCATGGGTGGTGTTTCCTAGAGGGCAGACCTTAAAGTCTAAAAGTCCTGGTATCCTGACTTTGGCATGTACTGGCTAGATGACTGTGAACAAGTGGCTTCACGAGGCAGCCAGATGGTACAGTGGGTAGAGTCCTGGCCTGGAGTCTGGAAGACCTGAGTTCAGACACTTCCTAGCTTTGTAACATTGAGCAAGCCACATAGCCTCTGTCTGCCTCCATTTTCTCATCTAGAAAATGGGTTAATAATAGTACCTATGTCTCAGTGTTGTAAAGATAAAATGAGATAACATTTATATGGTGCTTTACAAGCCTTAAAGCATTATATAAAGACAGTTATTATTATTATTATCTCAACTCTCAGTGCCCCTAGAGAACTCTCTGAGACTCTTTAAATTATAGAAGACTAAACTTGGTAGAGGAAATTTCCACATGAAGAGAGCCAGGCCTCTGTATGTCTCCCCTAACCCCACAAAACATCTCTTTGGAAAGCAGAATGGCAATATGTGATAAGAGTTATAAAGCTGATCTTTCCCTTTGACCCAGTAATCCTACTGTTAAAGCTGTATGCCCCAACAATGTTATTAAAAGGGAAGAAAAACCGATCTGTATGAAAATATTTATAGCAGTTTAATTTGTAATTGCAAAAGTAGAAGCAACTCATGTATCCAACACTTGCAGGATGTCTGAATAAATTATTTTCTATCAACACAAACCATTTTTGTTTGTTTCAGTTGTGTCTGACTCTTTGTGTTCCTATTTGGGGTTTTCTTGGCAAAGATACTCAAGTGGTCTGTCATTTTCTTCTCCAGTTCATTTTACAGATTGAGGAAACTGAGGCAAATAGGGTTAAGTGACTTGCCCAGAGTCACACAGCTAAGAAGTGTCTGAGACCAGATCTGAATTCAGGAAGATGAATCTTCCTGACTCCACGCCTGGTACTCTATCCACATGCCACTTAGCTGCCCCTTTCCCCCCATTAGTATCATAGGAAATGACAAATAAAAATAATTCAAAGAAATATGGATAGACTTAAGAAGACATAGAATGAAGAAAACAGACTCAGAAGTGCACACAATGATTATAGTTCTGTAAAGAATGATAGTAATAATAACTGAGAAGCAATGTGGTATAGTAAATAGAGAGGCGACCTTAGCGTCAGAAAGACTGGGGTTAAGGTCCTGCCAGTTGTCCTGGCTGGCTTTGGGAGCCTGGGTAGTTCCTGGGTGATTAATCACTGGCTACCTCATGCAACTCGCTCACATTGTACTTGCACAACAGTTGCATTGGTGAGGGGAGTTTCCTCATTAGGAGTTGCCTACACCTAGAAAATCACCAGTCAGGCCAAACGACAATTACTAAGGGGCAGCAGTTAGGATTACATATGATTTAGCATCCACCACTCCCAAGGAGTGGAAAGCGTGGAAGGCAAAGAATAATGACTTAAACCAAGAATAACTTACCCAGAAAAACTGAGTATAATCCTACGGGGGGGAAAAATGGAGCTTTAATGAAATGGAAGGTCTCTGAATATTCTTGATGAAAAGACCAGAACTCTGTAAAAATTTTGAAATTCAAAGACAGAAACATTAAAAGATAAATATGAATTTAAACATAACAAAGTGACTAAACAAGGGTAAATTGCTTATATTCTAATATGGGGAGATTTTATACACGCATATATATCTATATTTTTGTATATATCCTTTCTGAACCCTACCATCATCTGTGGTCATGGAGGAAGTCTAATTAGATAGGTTTAGGAATGGTTGTCAGGTCTTGATGATCATAAGAGAAGTCTAAAAAGAGGGGAGAAGAAGATTTGGGGGAAGATTCACCCACTGTTGGCCAGCTGGAGAGCTTTGATGGTTCCGAACTGCAGGCTCCCCTTTGGTCTGGGATTCTTCTGCTGGTTATTCCTCTGGAGGCTTTAGACTGGCCTAGAAGCTGGACCTGAACCCCTGCTCTGCTCTTGTGGTCTGAACCACGCCATTGCCAGTTGCTTCTGAACTTACTTCTCTCTCCGTACACTGCCTAGAGCGTATGACCACTTCTTACCCTAGAATGCCAACTCTGGGTGCAGATCCCTTTTTCAGTCTGCCCCAAATCTGTGATCCAAAACCAGGGAGTGTGCAGCAAAGCTGCCAGATGGCACCCATCCTATTGCAGTGCCCTGGTATGGGTCTGAGGCTTTCTCTTGCCCTGGTGCCCAGTTGCTCCCTGCACCCTAGTGTGGTTAGCTATTCTTGGACAGACCCAAGTATCCATAGACTTCTCTGACTTCCTATGCTGGTCTGGGCTAGAAACATGACTCACTTTGATTTTTTTCTTGGATTTCCCCATCAGGATTTGGTACATTTTCTAGATCTGTTTGGAGGCGTTTTGGTGGTAAGAGCTCTGGGGATGGCTTCTTGCTACTCTGCTGCCTCTTAAGCAGGGGTTCTTAACCCAGGGTCTGTGAACTTCTTATTATGGTTGCTGTTGTTATGTTTAATGTTTTGATAGCTATTTCAATATATTTGGTTTCCTTTGTAATCCTATGTCTTTTATGCATTTAAAACCCTTGTTTTGAGAAGGGATCCATAGGCTTCACCAGCCTGCCCATGGGGTCCATGATACATAAAAAGGTTAAGATCCCCTGGTCTAGGTCTCAGAAAAGAGCTCAAAACTGGAGATACAAATTTGGAAACAATCTTCATGGAGGCAGGTAGTTGAAGATGTGATAGTAAGCAAAATTAGTAAGAGAGAAGGTTTAGAGGGAGAAGAAAAGAGGGGTAAGGATAGAACAACGTTATAAATAACTCATTTTTCTCAACACAGTCCTAGAAGGAAGGTGCTATTATTTCATCCCCATTTTACAGATAAAGAAACTGAGGCACAAACAGGTTAAATGACTTGCCCAGGGTCACACAGCTAGTAAATATGTAAGGCCTGATTTGAACTCATGTCTGCCCACTGAACTGATTCATAGCGGGAGAAATCAGCTAATAGTTATACCTTTCTTTTACTACTTGACGACCCTGGAGTGGGATGGTCAGGGATTCTAGTCAGGTAGCCAGTGAAACATTAAAGTGGTGAGCTACAGGATCCAGGCTGGATATGGAGGGCAAATGAGGCTGGGGAGGGAAGGGGGGAGGGGAGCGAGGAGATGAGCCGGGAGAAGGTTAGTGGGAATGCATAGGAAAGGAGTCTTTCTGAACCTGGGCCTTGAGGCCGCAGATTCCCTACCTGAGTCCTACAGTCTCATGTGGGCAGCTGCTTTCAGCCATTAGTGAGGTTTTGTTTCATGTTGTAGCTATTTGTGCAGACAATGTTTCCTTCCACCAGACTGTGGGCTCCACCAAGGTGAGGACCGCCTTTCCATATTGCTCCAAAGCTCTGCTATTTTTCTAATATGAAGTGTTCTTGAAAGGCTTACTCTATATAGTCCATATTTTTATATATCTAGGTGGACGAATTAAGTGACTTGTCCACCAGGGTCACATAATCAGTAGGTTTCAAAATTGGGATTTGAACCCAGGCATTCCCAGGCCTTCATATATATCGAGGAGATAAATACACATACATACCTAGTGGGAAAGAAACCCACAACTTTTTTTTTCTTTTGTCCAGGCTTGCGAAAGTTTGAGAGATAGCAAATATCATATTGGCAGAATGCTTGAACTCAGGTCTTGCTGAGTCTAGGACCTCTTCTCTCTCTATTATGCCATGCTGTCTTTGTTCTTCCCTCCCAATCTGCCTCCTCCTCTCCCCACCCTTCTTTTTGTTGTTGTTGTTGTAGATAAAGAAGGTCAGAAGTTAAGTGACTTGTCTAAAGTCACACAGGAGATAACAGAGCCAGAATTTGAACCCAGGGTTTCTGCCTCCAAAGTGATCACTCATTTCATGTACCATGTTTTCTCTCTTGGTGTTTTGATGAACCTGAAATAACATATAAAATATATTTATATGAAAACTAGATGATTGAGAGGCAGGGGAGGTGACTGAATGTAGACTACAGGAGCCACCTCCAGCCAGAGGAGGAGAGGAACAGAGAAGACCCCCAAGCCTGGCCCCCTAGCAAGAGGAACAATACCAATAAACAGCCCCAATAGGTAGACACTATTGATAGACCCACAAAAATGGAGATAGGAGCCAGGGGGAAATTGCCAAAAAGTCGTTTCTAGTAGGAGTCTGGGCCACATTCAAGCTTTGCACAAGCCTGACTTGTGGTCTATATTTAGCCCACTGTGGCATTTAATCTTTGTATTTCCCCCAGTAGGACTCTGTTACCAAAGTACTACTCATGCCTCACAGGAAGGCAGAAGTGGCCCTGCCTTCTCCAGGTAAATGTCAGTGGAACACCAGCCCTCCCAGGGTCCACCAAGCAAGGGTTTCTTTGAATAAAGGCTGAGGGGTAGGCTACATGTCCAAGGACGAGCCTAGGTAAATTTTAAAACGGTTGTTGCCAGATGTCTGTCAGGTAATGTTCTTGAGGATGGCCTTCTCCCAGTCTGCGCTGGTAGAAGTGACAAGGGATGACAGGTGTTTCAGGGATCCCAATGACCAGAGTCCTTTGGTGGGCAGTCTGGAATGAATTCACAGGCTCAAGCATTCTGAGTCAAGTTGGCAAAAGTTTATTGTTACACTATATAGCGGGCAGGAGGTCTTAGGGAACCTGCAACCTTAGAGGGGTAGAGTTAAAGTTTTTATAGGATAATTGATAATATAACCTGTGCCAATTATGCTAACTAAATGAGTAAGGCGGAGATTAGGGAGAAGTTAAGGAGTGGTCAGTGCTTAAAGGAACATGCACTTTAAATATCTACTGCACAGGTGTATTGCCCATAATTCACTGGGAAATAGCCCAAAGGGGAGATGCATGGAGGTATGGTTTTAGGCTTGAAACGGCACTAAGTCAACTAGCAGTCAGGCCTGACTGAGAAGTGCCCAGTCTGCTATCCATCAATGTCCTGTTTGACAAGATGGATGTTGAGAGTATACATATGTCCCAAACTAATGGGGGATCCAGGATGTGTATAATGGGACTTACAGATATCCAGTGAAGGATTCATAGGTGCAGCTGGTCATTATACTAAGGGGAGATAAACATTTCATGAATGGTTACTAGGCAGAGTGCTGATAGGGGGAAGGGACGGAGATAATGCTCTGAGGCTGGGGAGATTTGAGGCTAGGGAGAAATGTGATTTTGCAAACTGATGTGAATTTACAAACTGTGGTTCAAGCACAGGCACCCAAGGGCCCCGTCAGAAGGAGTGATCATGGATCTTTGAAACTGAAGTGGAAGTATCATTTACTCAGCTATCACACTTAACACAATGTTCTGCACATAGCATGAGGCATAGTAATTGTTCATTGAATTTGAGATGCAGAGGAGGGGAGCTTACTTTTGACTGGATCAATAAATGTTTTCATTATTCCTAGAAAGGCACAAAAGCCCCTATAATCTATCTCCAGCTTTGGTTCATGTTGTTTCTCTTTATACCACATTCCAAGGAAACTGGATAATTAAATCTTCAAAGATGATCTCCTGCCTCCTCCCATCTCCTTCCCTGTTGAACTCTGCCTCTTGAAATCCTGATGGTACTTTGAGGGCCTTGCCTCTTCCATGAAGCCTTTCCTGATCTCTCCCCTTACCCCTCATTTCTCCCTCCTCAGTCTCCCATTTCTGTTTGACCAGCCTAATACACTTTTCACGTTGTAACTTGCTATGGTTGTTTGTTTACATGTTTTATCCCTTCTCTCCTCAAAATGGATTGTAAGCTTTTTGAGAACAGAGAGTGTGACATTTTTCATCTTTGCATCCCCATCACTTAGAGTGCACATAGAATTTCTCACATTTTATGTAATGGAATTGAATTAAATATAAGACATGGGCCCTGCCTTCAAAAGACTCATAATCTATCATATTGGTCTGAAAACAGACCAGACTTTTCCCCTAAAATCTGGTTCTGTAAATCCTGAATGTACCATGGAAGTAAGTACCATAGAAGTGATTTAAGCCTCTTTGGTCTTCCCAAGGACATGCAAAGTTGGAAGAGAAGAAAGGCGTTCCCATATATCAGCAACAGAGACCCTTTTGCCCAAGGGTCTGTTGCTGGTGTGGCAAGGCTAGGGAGGCAGGCAGTGCCCTCCTACTTGCTTGTACTAGCCTCTAAATCCCTGCCTTAAAACCTTGGAAAAACTGTAAAACCATCTCTCTCTGTCTGTCTGTCATTTTCTGTCTCTGTCTCTCCTCTCCTCTTTCTCTTTCTCTTTGTCTCTGTCTGTCTGTCCTTCTCTATGTCTCTCTCTGTCTGTCTCTCTATCTCTCTCTCTCCTTCCCTCTTTCTATCTCTGTCTCTGTCTCTGTCTCTCTGAAGGTGGAGAAGACCACCAGCTTTAGGTTGTGGGAAGAAGTCCCCAGGAATCCCCTTGATCCCATAGGGTTTGTACTTTGTCCTAGAGACTTCGTTGTCCTACCTCCTGCTTATAAATAGATGTAAGAGCAGAGCTTCCCCATGGACTGGGGTAGTCAGTCAGAGAAAACCTTTCAGAGGAAATGGACTTGAGCTGGGGAAACCACTTGGAGGATGGGGGTGGGGGAGATGTTGATAGGTAGAGATAGGAGGAATGGTATTCTATATGTGATTTTAAATAGCTAAAAGAAAGGACCTCAAATATCTTCTAGTCCAGGAATTCTTAACCCAGGGTCTATGAACTTGTTTTTTTTGTATCAACATTTGATAACTGTGTTTCAGTATAAGCAATGTTTCCTTTGTAATCATATGTATTTATTATATGCATTAAAAAACTTATTCTTTGAAGGAGTTCATAGACTTCATCACACTGCTGATGAAGTCTATGATACAAAAAAGATTAAGGCCCATTCTCTATTTTAGCCCCCTCATTTAATACATGAAGAAACTGGGCCCAGGATCTGTGAAGTGAGTTGTCTAAGGTCACACACCTAGCATAATGAGAGAGGTCAGTCTGAAACTCGAGGTACTTTCCTAAACGTATTATGTTGTTAGAGCAAAACCACAATTGTTTATACTCATGACTTTGCATACCAAATATAGTAAGTCCTTGAATGTAGATGGGATATTGTCAGGTTGATCTATGATACCGTAGAAAAAACATTTTCTGTGAAAATTCAGAAGCCCCAGGATAAAGGAGTTTTCTACATTACAATATTTCACATTACAGGAAAGCCTTATACGAAAGTATTTTTTATTAATTTCTCTCAGCATGGCATTTCACCCTGCTTCAGAACACAGATCTGTTATCTCCCTTGAGATCATCTTACAGAAAGAAACTGAACAAGAATAAGCTAAAGGCCTTAAGTGGTTAGTGGATTATCTCTCCTATCCACCCCCACCCCCATTTATTATGAAGGTTTGGTGGGGATATTCATTCTATCTTTAAAAGAAAAACTCACCTACATTTTCCCTTCACGTTCAATCCTCTGAGCCGTGGGACTCCCAACACAATTAGCTAATGCATAGACAATTAATTACTCATTCTGAGAAACGAGTCAAACGAGTCTCTCCTATGAGATATTTTAAATACATATTTCAGCTATCCCAAATGGCACCCTTGACGGATGGAATACCTGGCCTTCGTGAGGAGAAAGCTACCATTAGCTGCAGCTTAAAATGGAAAGTGTGGGAGTAAGAAATAACCCCAACAGGAGGGATGACTCTATGTTAGTGGAAATTCCTGAAGATTTAGCTGGCTCTGGGGTGCTTTTTTACATTGGGTACCCACAGTGTGCTGGACATTCGCATAGATCCAGCTGCCAGGAGCCCAGTTCATTAAGGCTCTAAGAAGAGACACACATCCATTGAATCCTTAAGTGTAGAAACATCTTTCAATACAGTAATACCTTCCTTATCCAAAGATCATTTATCTGGCAACTATCTGAAACATAACTGGGACCAGGAAGTAGCAAAAAAAGGGGTCTGAGCAGTCAAAAGAGATGTCATAACTCCATGTAATTCTCAATTCAGCAATTCTCAGCTCTTTAAAAAAAATATAACGAGACCCCTTTCTTAAAATAAACAAGTTTTCCCCTCAAAAGTCAGTAGTTGTGCTATTACTGGTGACTCAAAAAATACACACAAAAAACAAGGATTGAGAAAATAAAGGATTATAGATTTGGGTCTTGAAAATACCTTGGAAACAATTCAGTCCAGATCTCTCACTTTAAAACTGAGGCCCAGGCAGATTAAATAGCTTGCTTAAGGAATTTGTTTAATGCATGTGGCTCCTGTGCATGACCTAGTGGAACTGCAAGCGTAAGAAGTCCAAATGAACCTCGGTGCTGCCTTCCCTCAGCCTGCAGGAAGGCAGCATGTTACTGTGTTAATTATCTAGCCAGGGAGCATGATGTCAGCGTCATCCCCTGGGTGCCATAACCCTTCACTCCAGGGCTCCCGTTCATTTCTTCTCTGCCGTATCTCCTCTGGCTCTCAGAAGACACCAGCACGCGCACCCACCTTCCCACCACCGTGACACTCGCTGCTTCGGGGACAGCTCCAAACAGCTAGAATGTAGAGGTTACCATGGAGTACTGCTCAAAATATCAAAGAAGCTTGAAATCTGTAACTTTAAAGCCTCCATCCCACCTCTGGAATTGTTTCTCTCAGGCAATGGTCTTCCGTGTAGTTTATGGAATGTAGAAAAATGAAAGGGGAAAAAAGTCCTTCTGCACGGAGCCACAGCCAATGAAACTTCTCTCACCCTCGCGGACTGTTAGTGATGGAGGAGTAGCCCCAAACTGCCGTCGCTCAAATGTCCTAGAAGGATGAAGGGCCTGCCTGTGGGTCACAGATCATAAGCAAAAGGCAGCAGGAGAGAACTGTCTTCTCCGTTTCTCCAGCTGATAAGATGAACCACCTGCTCCATCTGCTGTGGGTCCTTGCCGGTTTCCACCCTCTGTGGGTGCTATGAATTCACGGGGGTGCTGACTGTTGTCTCTACTCCTGTAGGCTTGCTTGTCATAGACAAGGCTTTGGGCCACAGCCATTGCAGCTACCGCGGCCTGCCAGTCTTAAGCCCCAAAGACAGCTGCCATTCACCTTCCTGGTGCTCAGGACGTCTGGCCTGTAGAACAGCTCCAGATCACCACCATTCCACCAATAAGTACTTATTTGGAGCTATGTGCTAAGGGAAATTAAAGCCAAAACCGTCCCTGTCCTCATTCTAATGGGGGAAGATAATATGCAAGCAACTATGTACAAACAAGATGTATTCAGGGAAACTTGGAGGTAATCTCAAAGGGAAGGCACGGGAATTAAGGGAGACCAGAAACAGCTGCATGTAGAAAGTAGGATTTTAATGCAGATCAAAGCATATTTTCACTGTTTTTGTCTTTTGTGGCTTTTCCCTCTTGTTCTGTTTCTTCTTTCACAAGATGACTAATGTGGAAATACGTTTGCATGATTGCACATGTATAACCTATATCAAATTGCCTGCCATCTTGGGGAGGGGGAAGGGAAAGGAGAAAAAAATTGAAACTAAAAATCTTATTCAAAAAATGAATGTTGGAAACTATCTTTACATGTAATTGGAAAAAATATTATTTACAAAAGAAAAAAAAAAGAAAGTAGAATTTTAGCTGAGACTTGAAAGAAATAGTTAGGAAGTACAAAACTCATGCCGGTGAAAGGAAAAGGACCCAGACAAAGGGCATGCCCCATTCTATCCTGTTTCATTGCTCCCCTCTCTTACAAGTACACCCTTGGGGCCATACTATTCCCAGTAGAATACTTGATAGAGGAAACTTGTAATAAGACATGAGTAGAATGACAGATGTAGACAGCCAGGTGGCACAGTAGTGGGCTTGGAATCAGGAAGACTCATCTTTTTTAGTTTAAATATGACCTCAGACATTTGCTAACTTTGTGACCCTGGGCACGTCACTTAACCCTGTTTGCCTCAGTTTCCTCATCTGTAAAATGATCTAGAGAAGGAAATGGCAAACCACTGTTGTATCTTTGCCAAGAAAATCCCAAATGGGGTCACCAAGAGTCAGACGGGTCTGCACAACAACAGATTTTTATTTCACTCTGTGGGGATTGCTACTATGGGAGCTCCTTGAGGGAAGAGACTGTGCTTTTGCCTTTCTTTGTATTCTGAGCACTTGGTGAAGTTCCTGACACATTGTAAGCAGTTAGCAATTAGGGGTGGCTAGGTGATGATATACAGTGGAAAGAATGCTGGGCCTAGAGTTGAAAGAGACCGGAGTTTAAATCTAGCCTCAGATACTTACTAGTTATGTGCCCCTAGGCAAAAATCACTGAACCTGCTTGCCTCAGTTTCCTCAACTGTAAAATGGGGATAATAATAGCACCTCTATCCCAGGGTTGTCGCAATAATATTTATAACGAGATATTTGTAAAGCCTTATTACAGGTTTCCTCTATCAAGTCCTACTGGGAATAGTGTGGCCCCAAGGGTGTACTTGTAAGAGAGGGGAGCAGTGAAGCAGGACAGAACGGGGCATGCCCTTTGTCTGGGTCCTTTTCCTTTTGCCGACGTGAGCATTGCACTTCCTAACTATTTCCTTCAAGCCTCAGCTACGTGTAAATTGCACAGCACCTGGCAAATAACAGTTACTATTGCTGCTGCCTCTGTTATTAGTGTTATTCATGATAATGTTACTTATAGCAATAATATCGAATGCATGTGGGCTAACTACCTGGGGGACTTCCAGGATCCCAAGGTCCCCACAGAGATGAAATGGTGTGATAGAAACACTCACTACATTAATTATGATAGCACCTGTGTAGGTTTTAAAATAGGAATGCATGTGTGTGTGTGAGGCCTATTATCTATTTACAGAGGCCTTAGCTTACTTGTCTGTAATCACCAGGTAGCATTGATGGCCACTTGCCTGATCCAGTTTGGTTGGCTCAGTTAGGAGGAGAGGTCAGGAGCTGGACTTGTCCCAGATCTTTTCCTGGCACTTATGGTACTCCACCCCATGGTTGGACGTGCTGGGGACATGCTGGGCCAAGCTCTCTATGCACTCTATGCTCCTGAAACTTTTCCCACTCAAGACCTGCTTCAGCACATCTTAAACTGTGAGGTCACGACCCACAGGATGGTTCTCAAAGAGCAGGTAGCCTTCTTCCCCTCAGCTCAATCCTTCTCTTGAGGATGCACACATCTGTACTGACCTCCCATCCAAGAACTGGGGATGACTGTGGATTTCCCCAGTCAGAATCAGCTCTGCAACCTGCTTCTATCGCCAAATCCTAGTTCATGAATTGGTTGTAGTTTCACAAAGCCCTAGCCATGTGATCATGATGGAGTCAGCATCCCAGAGAAGCAAATAAATCACAATTCACTCCCCATAGTGCTTTTCTCTTAGCAAGGAAGGCAATAATCAATACAGGATTTTTTTTTAAAATGTGCAGGCTGTTCCGTCTTCAGTGTTTCCCATGCCCAGGCAGTTTTTAGATGGAGCATAGACTGCTCCAAACTTAGGAAGGAACTCTAGGCCACTTTGCTTTGGCTCCTTGGATATTCCTCCTGTGAGTAGACAGAGGAATACAGACCATGCAGCACAGCTCACAAACCCAGATCCATAGAGGGACACGTGAGAATGTGGAACCCCAGACCTCTCTCAGCTCCAGATGTGAAGTTGCAATCTGGTGCCAACTGGACCACCCAAGGTCTGCCAGTTTTCTGTTTGGTTCAAAGTCCTATTGCTGCCTGGGATGTCTTCCTGCTTCTCTAGTTTAGCTGCCTCCTAGGAGAAGAAGGGAAGTAGATTCAGCAGCAGAAGAAAAACTTAATACACTGAGCCCCAGGTGCCCATAGCCTCTCCTGTAGCTTACTGCTAGAAACGTCCCTGGCAAAATTCCATCAACCTTGGCTTTTTGATTTCTTAACGAAAGCAAACTGGAAGGTTTGGAAAGAGGTGGTATTAGAGGCAGGCACTCAAACTGCAAAGAAGTAACAGACAGCTCTTGGCAAGGGAGGAGAGAGAAAATTTATTTAAAAAAAACAAAATGAAAGAAAACCAGACACAGGAACTTAGGGCATTTGTATTGCAGTACAATAATTGCTTATGTGATAACGGATGTTTGTAATGAAAACTGAATCATCAAGTAGAGGTTAAATTCTTTTTCTTATCCCAGGCAGGGAACTATGAACTACATTGTAAAAGGCTTTAACCATCTAAAATAGCTAACATGTTTATTTGTTTTTGTTGGGCAATCAGGGTTAAGTGACTTTCCCAGGGACACACTACAAGCTAAGTGTTAAGTGTGAGGCAGAATTTGAACTGAGGTCCTCTTGACTTTAGGCCTGGTGTTCTATCCACTGTGCCACCTAGCTGCCCCCAGTGGTTAACATTTTTAAAGAGCTAAGTTTCTTTGACCTGGACAAATTCACCTGTTTGGAATCTCTTGTTCCTTAGTGATATTGATAAACTTGGCATCACTCCATGAGTATATGCTTGGGAAGCAAAGGTACTCTTGACAAAATGTTCTTTAGCAAATGAGATATTCTGGGCAGAAATGAAACTAGTACTATGAAAAATGTGAGTAGTAAAAGGAAGGGGTGGTGAGCTGAAGACTGTCTTTACCAAACAGTTTTCAGGGGTGCTAATACTACCTTGCATTTTAACAGTCTTTCATTCAAGAATATAAAAAGGATTGGTAATATCTCCACCCATGCTTAAAACACTCTGAAAGAGGGAACAACTTTTTATTTGTATCTGAGAGGGAGACTCAGGGATTATTAACTTGTTCAATATCATAGAATGGTTCAGTCCAGCAGTCAGACCTGAGGTCATGTTATGGAGCTTAAGTCAAGGTGACCTGAGTTCAAATCCTGCCTCAAACACTGGGTGATCTTGGCCAAGTTACTTGGCTTCTCTGGGCCCCAGATGCCTCATCTGTAAAATGAAAAGGGATCTATACAATGGACTCCAAAGTCCCTTCCAGCACTAAGTCTATGATCCTCGGTGGGTCCTTCAAGAGTCATTTCAAGAGCCATGTAATCACTAAAAGATGAGAGAGGTCTGGGCAAGGCCATATGTGAGTGAGGCGTGTAAGCTATGAGCTGACACCCGGGAGAATGCTGCCAATGACCAGGGTGTGGTGGGAGGGCAGGATGGGGTGAGGAAGCACAGCAGGGCCGCATGCAAGGTACCACTCCCTTTCTAATAATCAAGAATTCCTTCAGGAGAAGGTGGCACAAACAGCCAGGTCCCAACTTTTGTTGCTGTTGCCACCTAAGAACATGCTGCTGGGGCATGCGATGGAGGCAGGAGACCAAGGGAGGAAGGGAGAGGATCTCTTTCTAAAATGTAACCCTTCCTTTTTTATTCCTTTTCATAGTGGCCGGTCTTTTCGGCTACCCCTAGGACCAATTCTGCAAAAGTGGAATGGGGCTCCTTGGAACGTAGCTTATTATGTGTGGCAGTGCCTAGCCAAATTGATCCTGCTCTTCCTCATACTTGACAATCCATCTCCCACCTCTTTGCCTTTGCATGGGCTGTTCCCCATGCCTGGAATTCATGCCTTCCTAGCTCCTTCTTAGATTCCCTAGTTTTCTTCGAAGCTCAGCTCAAATACCACCACCTAAATGCAGCTTTTCCTGAGTCCCTCAGATGCTAGAGCTTCCCCTAAAATTTTTTTTCATTCATTTTCTATATGTTTTATGTATATATGTTGTCTTCCCTGCCTCTGCCCACAGAACATAAACTCTTTGAAGAATTGTTTCATTTTTGTCTTGGTATCACTGGTACCTAGCACAATGCCTGGCACAGAGAAGACCCTTAATGAATACTTGTTGATTGACCGATTGATGGAGAGTGGATTCCCCCTGGCCTGAAGTCTAAACATAGATCATTTGTTAGGAAATCTGTTGAGAAATACCACAATCTCAAGGAAAACTAATGTTGTAGGTTAACCCTGGCATTATAATTGGTGCTTAATAAATGTCTGACTCTCTAGAGTGTAATGGATAGGTGTAAAGTGGGCATGAATAGGTTATAGCATCTTTGTCCAGAAGTGGCATAAAGTTAATATCAGAGAAATGCATTTAGTTCAAAGGAGGAGGGACAGTTACGTGGTGAGAGGGAGGGCTAACTGATGGATAGATAGCTCATGCACTCCATTGCTGCCCAGACAATGCCAAGAGACAGAGAAAGCCCCCCTCCCCGCCCATCTTAGATGTGGGGTCAGTTGAAGGGTTTATGAGAAGGCATGGATGGTTTCAGTCATCCCTGCATGAGGGAGTGTACACATTGATCAGGTCACAGCTCCCACAAAGTGTAAATGCCAATCCCTGTCACATACTTTTTCATTAGGTACTGAGGTCCTTTCCAACCCTGTGATCTTGGGCAAGTCACTTCAATAAACTCTGAGTCTTGTTTTGTTTGTTTTTTTTTTAATCTGTAAGATGGTATTAATAGGTATTTGCATTACCCACTTTATAAGGCAGTTGCTCCAAAGGTGCTTAAAGTGCTCTATAAATGTGACTTGTTTATTGTTACTAAGCTACATGTAAGGTCCCTCTGCTGCCAAATTGATTTTTCCAGCCCTATTTCTCATATGCCCTTTCCTGCCCTCTCTCTGAACTGGACCCCTCACTACTCCCTGAATGAGCCCCAGACTTTTCTACTTTCCTGCCTTTGTTTATTCGATTCCCTCTTCCAAGTTGTTCTGTCCAATTCCTGAACCTGTTCTTCATGGCCCAAATGTTGTCTTCCTAATGAAGTTTTCTCTAATCCTCCCCAAACTAGAAGTAATTGCTCCATTCCCTGAACTCAGTTTTGTTGCACTTTCATATTATAGTTGACTGTAGGTTTTTGTGTACATGTTTTATCTTCTCTGTTAGACTGTAAGCTCCATGGGGTCAGGAACTCCATTTTCTAATTCTTTGTATCCTTCAGAGTGCCTAGCACAGTACCTCGCACAAAACAGGCACACAATATGTTATATTATATGACAGCTAGGTAGTGCAAGGTAGAGAATGTGGACCCATATTGGAATCAGAAAGAACTGAGTTCAAATCCTGCCTATGTATTAAAAATAGTATTGGTAGCTCCATTTTGCCTTTATCCACCATTTTGTGAGGCTAACTTTTAACCACTTGTAGGTCACTTAATTTTGGAGAGGTAACAAGATTACCCCCCCCCCCCAAAGGTCACCAATTTAAGGAATGTCATAAGATTACCACCTCCCTCCCATGTCAGTGTTTCCAATCCCTTCCACCAGTAAAAAACCAGGTGTCTAACACAGGAAAATGATAAATGTTGGAGAAGATTTGAGAAAATCTGAACACTAATGCATTGTTGGTAGAGTTTTGAAGTAAACAATTTGGAACTATGCCCAAATGGCTATAAAACTGTGCATACCCTTTGATCCACCAATACCACTACTAGGTCTGTATCCCAAAGAGATCATAAAAAAAGGGGGAAAGACCTACATGTACAAAAATATCTATAGCAGCTTTTTTTGTGGTGGCAAAGAACTGGAAATTGAGGGGATATCCATCAATTGGGGAATGCTTGAACAAGTTGTGGTATATTAATGTAATGGAATACTATTGTTCCATAAGAAATAGTGAACAGGTAAACTTCAGAAGAACCTGGAAAGATTTGCATGAACTGATGCTGAGTGAAGTGAGCAGAACCAGAACATTGTACATAGTAACAGCAACATTGTTCGATGACCAACTTTGTTAGGCTTAGCTCTTCTGAGCAATGCCACAGTCTAAGACAATTCCAAGAAACTCATGATGGCAAATGCTATCTATATCCAGAGAAAGAACTATGGATTCTGAATGCAGATTGAAGCATACTATTTTTTCTTTGTGTGTGGGGTTTTTTTTTCTCATTGTTTTTCCTTTTTGTTCTGATTCTTCTTTCACAGTATGACTGATGTAGAAATATGTTTAATATGATCATACATGTAAAGTCTAAAAAAAAAAAAGAAAAGAAACCAGGTGTCTTGATCACTACATCCTATTTTTCACTCCCTCCAAATTATATATTAACTATGTAGAAACCAATGGTCACTGTCCTTGGCTGCTGAAATCCATGGACCTGGTTTGTTTCTGTAATCTTTTGCATTGTTAAATAAATTATTGTGTAGCTGTAACTACTCAATTTCTTTAGTTCACCATAATGTGCCTCAGATACTTACTAGCAATATGGTCCTGGACAAGTCAATTTCTTTTAGCCTCATCTTTAAAATGGATATAATAGTTGTGTCAGGGTAATTATGAGGCTCAAGTGAGATAACATGTAAAATACTTTGTAAACCTTAAAGAGCTATATAAATGCGAACTGTCATTTTTATCATACATTATCTGCAGCCCAGGGGGCACCTCTTCCTCCTAGTGCCCCATGGAGTTAGAGGAATATAGACAAGTTCCATAACTATCAGCTTCAGAGAGCCTCTCTGGTCATGCATATGACTTAACAAGGGCCAGAACATGGGACCTGCTGGAAGGAGCTGAGGCACAGGCTCAGGTCCCTGAAGGTACCTCAGTACAGTAGATCAAGGGGTGGTTTGTGGATAGCTACCAGATCTGTGCTCTGGTTTCCAGTTTAAATGTTAGTATTCATTCTTATGAAAGCATCCTGTGTGTGTGGTGTTGTTTTTTTTTTTCTAGGTGTATTTGCTTGCTCAAATTGTGACCATTTTTCTACCCACTTAACAAAAAATGTGGGACACCTTCCTGAAGCATGGCCTTCTTAGCTTGGGAGGTCTTAAAGAGTTTGTTGTAATTTGCAAGATTGTAGTCTGCCTAACAATCATTTATGAGAATGTTACATAAGAAGAGTCCCCAGGCTGATCCCTAGGGGATTCTGATCTGAATATTTTCCTTCAAAAGAAGGGCCTATTTATCATACTCTTTGTTTCTATCTTTAAGGTTAAGTTTCTCTGTAAGAGAAACTATCACATTACCCATAATCCCATTACAACACCAAATTAGGAAGGAAAATTCAAGTATTTTTAAAGTGAATTTGGCAAAATTGATTGGGCCAAACCACAGAAGTGCTTTCGTAGCAAATGATCAGCACGAACATACTAGTAGTACACTTGAGTGCCCAGGAGATATGAACAAAGAGCGTGTGGGAAGGCTAAAGTCTTATTGTGCTGCTCTTTGTAGGGTCCTAGGAGCCCCGTGTCCTACTGAAAATCATAGTGGTGCTACCTCTAGGTAGATCACTGATACCTGTGACGTCGACTACCAAATCATTTGAAATATTGGCCATACTACATCAAGTCTGCATACCCGATTCATGGTCATTGTAACCAGAAGTCCTGCTACATGTGAGACAAAATATTATGATTGTAGGTAGAAGACCCAATAGACAACAATCCCAAATTTAGAGAATTGTTAAATTAGGGTAACGTTTTTCTTTATAAAACGATTTACTTCAGAGTTCATTTAAAAGGCGATATCCCTCTTGCATTCCCCTACATTGTACATTGTATTGCTGTAAAATTTGTCTTACATGAAATTTATCAGGGACCTATAGTACCATGTGTGCACTGAGCATATTTTCCAAACCAGAATTTTGGCAAGATGGTCTGCCATAGTGAATTTCTTTTGCAAAAGCTTATTAAAAGTATTTTCCCCCTTGAAAGCAGGACTACCTCAAAAAATACAGCATATATGGTGGTGACTGCTTGCTCTTTTGATGCACACACAAAAAATACTCAGTCATGGTGCAGAAAGAGACAAAAGAAAAGTACCCACAGAGCCCCAAGAATAGCTTTTCAGTATGTGTCCCTTCACCCCCACCCCCACGACTCAGCCAGTATTCTCTCCCCATGGGTGATGATGCCATGACTCAGCTGCAAAGAATTTGGGTCAGGGCCACAAAAAAGAGCTGAAACTCAGGATGCAGGTTTTTCACCCCTGTTTTATCACAGGGGTCAGTGGCAAATCCTGTTTGCCTAATACTGCAGTTCAATTATAATATTTAAGGCAAAAGCATTAGGCTTTTATAAAAAATGAAAATATATGTGTTCACTTTGTTACAAGGAGACAATTTCTGTTACATTCTATCCTAAGCTTGTTCCTCCTCAGCTGATCCAATTCTAGGATAGTGTTGATATAAATAAATGCAGGGGAAAAACTTGGAAGGGTTGATGAGCTTGTTTTTGAACTCAACTATCTTCCTAGACCAAAAGAAGGGGCCATGTTTCATAGTGGAATATATATTGAGAGAAAGAGAAGGGAATGAATATTTATAGAGCATCCACTGTGTGCTAGGCACAGTGCTTTTGACAAAGATTATCTCATTTATTTTCACAACAACCCTATGGCCTAGATGCTATTATTATCCCTACTTTACAATTGAGGAAACTGAGGCAAATAGAGATTAAGCAATTTGCCCAGAGTCACACAGCTATCTGTGTCTGAGGCCAGCTTTGAGCTCTGGTCATCTTGATTTCAGGTCCAGCATTCTATCCACAACAGCAGCTGCTCTCTCCTGGAGAGATTTATATTTTCAGACATAACCTGTGTTTTGATGCTTTGATTCTTAAGGAGATTCAGGTGTATCTAAACATGTAGAGGTGGGTGGTGTATGTGTGGCCGGGTAATATCAAATGAATTCACTTAGGTTGTCTCCAAATCAAGTAAGGACATTTTTGGGGATAACAACACATCAAGTAGGCTCCTCTGCCCCTGAAGGGAGACCTCAGCTTAAGGGGGGAGGGGTGCAGCTCCTTAAGGAGAACAGTAGCTCCTCTTAAGACAGACAGCCCCCTAAGGGAGGCCACCCCCCCCCCCCAAGGGAGAGGGCTCCTTAAGGGAGATGCCCACTAGCCAGGAGAAGCTAGGAATTCTTATAGAGGAAAACCTGCCATGAGTAGGGAAATGGGGTAACCAGCAACACATAGCAAGGGGGGTAGGATTAATTCAGAGTTTCTTGATATCTAGAGGTCTGGGGTTAGTTTTGATATTTTGGTCACCAGTCTACTAGAATCTTATCATCTCCAAAAGTAGCTTTAAGTAGTACTTGAGATAATGGGCTCCTCATGAATCAATTTATTATAATCTCATCACTCCCTCACTTAAATCCAATTCACTTCCAAGTTGAGCCTGCACCTTCCGAAGCCACACTCCTCTTCCAGAAAGAAGGACAAACAACTTTCTGTAATGGACGAAAGTCAGAAAACCTGTGGGCCTCTTCCCAGTTTTGCCACTAGGCAGCTCTTGTGACCTTGGGCAAGTCATTGAATCTAGGCCCTGGCTTCCTTATCTTTAAAGTGGAATCTGACAAGATACTACCTTCTAGGTTAAAATGCTATGACTTTAAAAGGTTACTATGTACAAAAATCTTTTATATTTTCTATAATATAGAACTAACATACTATATACTATATATATATATAATACTATATAGAACTAAATACAGAACCAACTAATAACAATGTAACAATTCTCTTTTCCTTCTTCTGCACACTGATTTTTTTAAAGGCTGCACTAATGTCTTTGTTGTTTATAGTATAGTCTTTTCCTAATATGTGCTGCCCCCTCAGCCTGACTTTGGAATACTCCTTTGTAACAAGGAAAAAAGTAGCAAAGTGAAAATAATAGGTAAAATGACCACGTGATACTGTATACAACATTCCGTGTCCATATATCCCCACCTCATTACTGAAAGTGTGTTTGACCATCTCCTTCCTAGATCAAGTTTGATCAGTGCAATCTAATCTGAGTGCAATTGCTTTTTGCTGTTGTTCAGTAGTTTCCAGCTGTATCCAACTCTTGGTGACCCATTGGAGGATTTCTTGGTCCAGATACTGGAGTTGTTTGCCATTTCCTTTTCCAGATGAGGAAACTGAGGCAAACAAGGTTTAGTGACTTGCCCAGGGTCACACAGCTAGTAAGTATCTGAGGCTGGATTTTAATTTAGAAAGATGAGTTTTCTTGACTCCAGTCCTGGTACTCTATCCACTGAGCCAACTAGCTGCCCTAATTGCCCTTTAGTGTTGTAATCATTCACATTTATGAAGTGCTTTAAAATTTGCAAGACATTTTATTCAAAATTATTCTATGAGGTGGAACCAGTAGGGGAGAGGTGATTGGGAGAGAGATAATTTGGAACTGAAAATAAAATTTTTTAAAAATGATTCCATGAGGTTGGTGGTGAAAGTATTATTATGCCCACTTCAGAGAGATCTGTGTGATTTGCCTCTGTTCACATGGCCAGTAAGCCTCAGAGTCAGGTTTTGATCCCTGGTTTCCTGAACAGGATCTGGAGCTTATTTGACCAGACATGCTCAGAACATTGCCCAGCAAAACATACATTGGAGGTTGAAGAGTAGGTCTTCTGAAAGCACTTCTTTTGGAGCCTTAAACTGCATAATTAGAGAAAATTTCACATATATCTGGGGTGGTGAGAAGGGAGGAACCTTTATCTGAAACTTAATTAATGTCAACTATTTACCAAAGTTTGGTCCAAAGAAGCAAACAGAATCAGTTTCCCCCTTAACCAAAGGTTTATCCTAAGAAAAAACAAAATGAGGTTTCCCCCTTACCATGGTTTTATTCAAGAACAAACAGAATGGTTTGTTACCAATGTTACGATACCAATGGTTTGACCAAGGAACAAATAGAATTAGGCTGTACGTGTGCTATAACGTGCTTATTCATTCTCATTAAGCCAGAGTATCATACATGCATGGAGTCAGAAAATAATTCACTCAGAGGTGAATAAGCTGAAGGAGACCCTTTATATACTTAGAGGCATCCCAACTCAGGATGCCTGTGTCAATCAAAACTGTAGTCTCCATATATGTTAACCATAATATAAGAAAGGAATTTCTTAATAGGATAGTTTGTAAATACAATAAGATAAGTATCAAAGTATCAATTGAAATTATAGATCTAGGATGTCTGTGTTTCTTTTATTATTAACATGACAATATATATATAGCATACGTCCATAAAATACCAACATAAGAAAAGTCCCATTATTCAAGATAGTACCCGGTTCAAGGCATCTTGCCCTGGACAGTCATGAACAGAAGAATACTCCTGATCAGCTTCATCTGGCCATGTAGTTGCTGACATAGGAAGAGACATTTTAGGTTCACTCAGAGAGCAAAGCAAACTATGTCTGTTATGTCAGAGCACTCAAGGCATAATGGTAGGTTAAGCCGAGAGTGGGCTCAAAATGTCTTCCTCCTGATTGGTCAATCCAGCTTTTAAGCCTTTTTCAGGTAATTGGGGGCTCAAAATGGTTCATATTAGCAACCTATGAAATCCTATTCAAACCTTGCAACCCTAAATTTGGTTTAAATTATTTTGCCTTTAATTGTAAGTCCCCAAAAGGAGGCAAGTAGGTGGCACAGTACAGTGTTGGGCCTGGAGTGAGGAGGACCTGCATTCAAATCTGGTCTTCAGATACATTAGCTGTGTGATCCTGGGCAAGTCATCAACTGCCTAAAAAAGAAGTTTCCAAAAGCCTAATGGTGCTATTGTTCAGCCTAAAAAGAATTAAATCATGTATATCACAAATAACGCTGATTAAAAGTTAGTTGATATATGTATTGTTTTCTAAAATGAGTTAAATCCTAGTAGGTCTTTTGGACTAACAATGCTATTTAAGACAGCAAAAAGAAAGTTACTTGAAATTTAATATGATGTCCATCTTGATTTATAGTTAAAGCACACACATGCGTATTGCACAACCATTTAGAAATAACATTTTAATACCCGTGCCAGAAAGCCTCAATTCTGAATTTTAACTTTGTTGGAGAGCTGAGTTTTTCTTGGTAGGTATGGCTTTATTTCCCTACATCACACATAGTTTTCCCCTTCCCAGGATTGTCAGATTTTGCCCTTCTCCTCTTCCAACTCCAAATACAGACTCAAAGGTGTCACTGCAGATCACCATTACCCAGCTCTTGTGGGGCTGGTGTTGTAACTAAGTATGGGACTGACCTCTAAATACCTCTCAGGGCTGTTGCCCATGAGTAATTACGCTACTCTTTCTCAATATAGCCTGTGCTTGGCTATTCAAAGGTCATCATCTCTAGTTAATGTGTATCAACAAATACCATGTTGGCTTACCATTAGAAAGATCTTTTACAATTTGTAAAAGGAATGATAAAATTTCCAGGAATTAAAAGAACATAAATTCAAATTTGAAAAAAAAAGAAAGACTGCTAAATACAAAGTACTTTCAACATTGTGGATTAGTTGAATTGTTTTCTTTATGCTATTGCCTTAAGGTAGCTTATGATGGGAACCATATACAGAAACATTTGTGGACATGACTACATTAATCTAGGGTACCCCTGAATCAGTGGGGTTCAGTGATCACTTCAAGGGATTCTCCCACACTCCCCATAACATAATTACAGCTCACTCTTCAGGGTTAGCTCTCTGGGGCATCCCTGCTCCAAAATTCTATGAACTGAGGAAATATCTAATACATAAAGTAAGCTATCTCTATAATTCCACTGCTGATCTTATTATTCTAAACTGTTTTATAAAAAGAATAAAAATCCTCTGGTAGGATAAGATATTAGTACAAGATGTCATATGGAATCCAGTAGATAAATAAATTCCTTTAAAAACTTAATTGTCTTGCTATTGAATATTGTGATGGAACTTTAATATCTGACATTAAAGATGTATTTAAGACATTTGCATCACATCTCCTATATGGGTATGTATGTATATATTTGCATGTGTATTGATATGTATGTACTAGAAATCTGTACACACATATGACTTCTTTTTAAGCAACCTAGTGGAGAGAGTGCTAGACTCCAATCTGACTTACTAGTTTGGACCTCCGATTCTCTTTCCTAATCGGTAAAATGGAGATAACAATGCCCATGGTACCTAATTCATAGAGATGTTATGAGGCTCATCTGAGAAAATGTTCATAAAGCACTTTGCAAAATCAAAAGCACTATACTGTATGTATCTGTTGTTATCACCTTTTTTTTTTAACGGAATTCAGATAAAAACAGTCCTGGGACAAGTTAGCATCCTGTTATTACTATTTTATAATTAATATTCTGTGGGTTATTATACAGGTGGATAAAATAACTACCATTCTGCAACTGACTAAAAGTGTGGGCAATAAAGCTCTTCCCGTGGGCTTACTGAGATCATCTTAGGGCCAATTCCAGTGGCAGACAGGATGATAGGGAATAATATGTGCTTCATGCTTTTTTTTGGTATGTGATTTTTATTTCTTCTTCAGGGTCTCTACATTTTGAAAGTTTTTCATTCCACATAGCTTGGAGATTATGAGTATTTGGTATGATGATCTTTATTATTGTTCTTAAATATTTTTGGGTCAATATCATACCTGGATGGTTATGGACAACAGTTCTGTTTGTGATAATGGTCTGGTTCAGTGATATTTATGTGTTGAACTCTAAAGGATGCCTTCATCAAATATGCAGACAACACAAAGTTGGCAGACATTAACTAACATACTGGGTAACAAAGCCAGGATCTAAAAATTTTCAACAGGTTAGGACATTGGGCAGAACCTAA
>CM053583.1:372015325-372056373 GCA_028627135.1 Pseudochirops cupreus | reverse complement strand
ATAATTGTATATATGTACACATATATTTTTAACATTTGATTATAGAACTTTATATTCTAGATTCTTTCTCTTCCTCATCACCCACCCCCACTGGAAGGACAAGCAATCAAATACAGGCTGAACATGTGAAATTACGCAAAACCTCTCCACAGTGAGCACACTGTGAGAGTCTGATTCATGTAGAGTTTTCTATCCTTCTTTGTATTCATCCCATACAACATTTCTTACAGCACTTATTCCTTCCATTATCGTATTTGACCCTTGAGAAAGAAAGTACAAATATTATTAGCACCCTTTTATAAGTGAGAAAAGATAAAGCCCAGAGAGGTTAAAGGATTTGTTCATGGTCACATAGGCTAGTAAAATAGCAAGACCTGATCTAGAATACAGTTCTGCCTCACGTAAAATCTAAAATTTTGATGGCTTTAGTTCCATTTTTATTGAATGATTCAAAGAACTTTTATCTAACATGTTCTCTACTATGACTTCATTTGAGAATCATTTACACAAATATAATCTATATTCAGTGCAAAATGTTTTAAATCAAGATCTGTTTTTTGTACTTAAAACCTTTAATTGTTCCCATATGATCCAGTCAGGCATTCATACCTTGGTAAATATAATTCATGGACTAGTAAGAAGCATATGATGTAAAAATCAGCACAATTGCAAACATCAGCGTCTAGATGAACTGTCATACAAATTTGATAGAAAGTGTGGGATAGAGATGGTATCTTGAAATAGTCCGTTGATAGTGTGAAAGATCAATTCAATTTGATTCAACAAACATTTATTCCAGAAAAGAGAATATAAGAAGGGAGAGAGTAGAATAGAACTTTGGAGGATGCCTATATATAGTGGAGAGGAGGAAGAGGAAATACCGAAGAAGAGCAAGAAGGAGCACTCAGAGTAGGAACAAAACCAGATGACTTTATCTTGAAAACTAATGGGATATGAGAATTCTATAAAAAATAGCAGTCTTTCTCACATATTTAAGGTGGAAACGAGAGGGAGTCATGCTCATTTCTACTTAAATAATAGAAATATATGCAATAGAGCAACCCTAGAAACACTATGTGACAAAGTACCTTCAAGATCATACTTTTCAGCTTGCTAATGAGAACATACTATGAGATAGAATCAAAGCCTTGTTGAAAGTAAGATAAATAACACATATCCCTTTGGCCTGTGAGGTCTGTTACACTATTAAGAGTGGTTTTTGTAAGCCCTGGTGATCTGAAGAGTAGCATCTAAAGATTAATGGTTCCCAGCCTTGTCAAGCCTAAGGACCCTTTTTTGATGTTAGGCAATTCAAATTTCACGAATCCCCTAATGACAGTGGTTTTATTTTTGCCCCCCTGTCCCTTTTTTGGAGCTAAATAAAGACCAAAGTGGAAATGCTTAGGAAATGCTTAGGTGTCACAATGAATAGAGTGCCCTAGAGTCAGGAAAATCAGAATTCAAATCTGACCTTATCTATTACTAGCTATGTGATCCTGGGCAAGTCATTGAGTCTCTACCTCAGTTTCCTCTTTTGTAAAATGGATAATAATAGCACCTATCTTAAAGGGTTATTGTAAGGATCAAATGAGATATTTATAAAGCACTTAGCACAGTGAACAAATAGTTAAGTGCTGTATAAATGTTAGTTTATGCTTATTATTGTTATTATCACTTATGGATCCCTCACCCCAGAGGATCTTAGTCCAAATTTAGGAATCATGATCTGTAAGTATTTACAGGTTAGTTTCTCATAGGATTAATACTTATAATACTTTGACGGATTCTTGACTTTATTGATGTATTACTTCCTCCACCAATGCAAATGACAACTCCTCCACATTTCACCATTCTGTCTAGTTCTTGTCTATGTCTTCCCATAAATCCTCCGTGGAGGATCCACTCCATGGATTGGAGGATTTCCTCTGGTTCTTTTAATATCTCAGGGGTACCAATCTGCTGAGGCTCATTCTTGTTACATGACAATATTTCAGGATGACAGTATTTATACACATATGCCTTCTTTCGTCCACAGAGTCCTACTCTGAAGCTTCATCCTGGCACGGAGGTGACCCTTGATTCTCAAAGGATGTGTCAGTGGAGCTCAAGCTCTAACAGGTTCTACCATGCTAGAAAGGCTTCAAGGATGGTCCCAGTAACAGAGCAAGTCTGCTTTCTGAGGACCAGCCTAGCTAAGTACAGAGAGGCTCACTGGTTAGCCACTTGATGATGAATTTTTTGACCATGGTAACCCATACAACGAAGAAAAATACAAAATGACACTCCATATAATACAGTCAGTGGTGGGAAGATGGCAGAAAAGGGACCAAGGCTATGAGAAAAACCACCTAGTCTTTAGACTCTCTATAAACTAACATGGCTGCTACTCGATGTGACATCCTTGTTCACTGAATGGAGACTACTGGAGGAGCTGAATTGTATCAATTTTGACATTCCAATTATGAACAAAACCAGAAGGAAGAAGTTACAGCTAAATGAAAGTATGCTCACAGACTCTCCTTGACAGACAGATGAAGCAACTGGTGGAATTGGTGTTATTAAGGGCACAAGGTCAATAATAAACAGTTCACATGGAACATTTGGTCATCTATTAAAATACCCATGATAAGTTTGTACAAAAAGACTGCTGTGAACATGATTTTAACTGATGCACCAACACCTGTTGCAGAAATTGAAGAGGAAGTAAAAGTCTATGAAGAATTTGTTGAAACTATCTAAATTAAATCAGTAAATACTTTGACACCTGGTGAGAATTGGTAAGGAAGGTGAGAATTCTCGTGGACAACCAAGATCAGGACTAAGTTATAAGGGAGGCCAAAGATCTGTAGACACCATGGAAGTAGATTACCAATGTATTGAGAGTTCTTTCTTCTAGAAAAGAATTGACTGGTGATAGACATGACAAGGACCATATAACTTCACATAAATGATTATCTTTCAAGACAAGAAATGCCCTATTGATGTGATAGTTACTCTTGAATTCCCTTTTCTCCACCACACCAACAGCCACCATACCAACACCAAAACCCAATCATGCTCTTCTGGTACCTCAATGATAGCAAGAATTTTCTACTTGCTCCCCCTTCCTAAAGTCACTCCCCAGCCCATCCACGATTCTTCAGTTTCCAAAGAAATTTTCCTAAAGCACAGGGCTGACCATGGCATGACCATTGTCTCCTTGTCCCCTACAGATCAAATATAAAATGTTGTTGACTTGTAAAGCCCTTCCCCAAATGAGTCATCCTGCCTTTTTACTCTTCTAACAATTTACTCCATTCCAAGTACTCTACAATCTAGCTTTGCTGATCTATTTGCTGATAGTGGACACTTCTTCTCCCCCTTACCAGAAACGTGCTTCCTCTTCCACACTCTCCTGGAGAATCCCTGGTCTCATTCAACTCTCAGTTCTTGTCCTAGTTTCTATGGAAAACTTTCCTCATCCCTGAAGCAGATAGTGTCTTCTCAACAAAATCATCTCATTTTGTAAATATCTGTAGTAGATAGGTATTTGTAGTCTTCCCAAATAGAATGTAAGTAGGTACTATTTAAATTTTGTCTTCGTGCCCCCCCCCCACCTCCCAGGGTATGTATCAGGCATATTGTAGGCACTTAATAATTGCTAACTGATTGACTCTTCAGTTTTAAAATCAAATACCCTAGAATTGCCTAACAAGCTAGATAGTAGCTGAGTAGGACTGATTGGATTGGGGTTTGTCTGGGTACTCTAATCATAAGATCTCCACGTTGAATGACACCTCCAAGGTCATCCACTCCAACTGCTACTCATGTGAGAATCTTTTCTCAACAACACCTCTCAGGAGAGTTCATTCTGGTCTGACTTAACAGTGATTAATGATGGGGAACCCAACAACCATGGGGAAGTCAACCATTCCACTCTCAACATCTCTTTTAAAGTAAGCTTTATCTTATAGCTAGGTCACTGCCCAGTGGATAGAGTGCTGAATTTGAAGTTGGTAAGACCCCAGCTCAAATCCAACTTTAGATAATTTTTAGTTGTGTAACAGTGGGCAAGTTACTTCTGCCTGCCTCTGTTTCCTCATCTGTAAAATAGCACTTACCTCCAAGGGTTGTTGTGAAGCTAACAAGAGATATTTGTAAAATGCTTTGAAAATCATGAAGTGATATTGTTGTTATTATTATATCAAGTCTACAGCTTCTACCTCTTGCTCCTGGTTCTTTATCTGCATGCTATAAGAACAAGTCTAATTACTCTTCTAAATGAAAGCCCTTCAAATACTTGTAGGCATCAATTAGGATTATCCTGAGTCTCTTCTTCAGGCTGAAGAACTCTAGTTCCTTCTGTTAATCCTCATATGACAGGGTTGCCTGTCTCATGCTCTCCTGGTTGGAAGGCTTCAACATGTTTCTCTAACTTCATTGAAGTTGCTGGGAATGGGAGACATGGCAAGAGATTATGTCCTATCTGATATATGTTATCTTTATTTACTATACAATTTGGAGTAGGGCCAGCCCTGTGACCCAGTGTCCTTAAGAAACATTTTCCCACTAACCAATGGTATGAATATGCAGGACTGCTATGGGTCCTGGGTTAAGGATACAATCTGTAGCCACTTGTGCTAACACTGTATGCTCATTTAGGATTCAGAGGCTGAAACTAGTGTGGAAACTGCCAGAATACTTAAAAATCTCTCTTATCATCCTTGTCCTTGCTCTCCCAACAGTCATCTCTATTTCTTTCTGACCCATCCACACATCCCTTGGATAGCAGCAAACAGGAAAAACCAGATTAACTGACACTATACAGACATTCCAAACTCCTCATGCACATTCCAGGCTCCTCAGCTTTCTTTGGTCTGTCTGATAGTATCTACATATATAATAAATATAGGCTGAAACTTGTTTCCACAAAGCAATAATTGATGGTTTTCTTGAACTTAAAAACAGTTATTCCTCCTGGAAGCTGACTAATGTGTTAAATCTGCAAATTAATTTACTTTGGGGAGAAAAAGTAGTCATCTGTTTTTATTTTAAATAGCAATGTTGTATTTCTTAGCTTTCCATGAAAACTTCAGTGCACAAATCACCACCACTCCTTTGGGCCTTTAGATAAGCAGGCAGATTGGGTAAGTCTTAATATAACTTGTTTTGAATCCTCCCAACATTTCTCCCTACCACCCCTACCAAAGGTGCTAAAAAGTCTCATTTGTTAATTCTTTGGGTATGTCACAAAATAAATATATTATCTTTGAGGGTTAACAAATTAATCCATTAAGTATTTAGCACAAATTAGCATGCTTAAATTACCTAAGTGAACCTAAGGGAATGGGGACACAGGATTGGCATTATGAAATCACAGAATTGAAAGCATCTAGTCCAATGTTTCTCTAACATACCCAATAGTAATCATCCAGTTTCTGTTTAAAGACTTCCGGTAAGCAAGTGCCTCCCTGAAGCAGCCTATTCATTTTTTGGAGAGCTTTAATTGTTGGGATGTTTTTCTCATCGATTCTAAATCTGAACTCTGCAACTTCTGCTCGTTATTCCTAGTCCTGCTTTCTGGGGCCAAGCTGAAAAAGTCTAGTCCTTCTTCCACATGAGAGCTCTTCAAATGCTTGAAAGACCACCATCTTGTGCTCTATAAATATCACATACTATGTTCTCCCACATCATCCTGGACAAAGTTAATTTTATCTAAGTCCTCTTCATAATCCAGAATTGAACACAATATTTCAGCAATTTGCTGACCAGGTCATCAGGGCTCTCTATCGCTGCCATATTTCTGGAAACTCTGCTTCCTAGATACAACATAGTAAAATTCTGTTTAGTATCAGGAAGCTCCAGATTCAGAACCTTCCATTGACTCTTACTAGGTACATGACTCTAGACAACTCACTTAATCCTAACTGTGTTTTAGGCAGTTCCCTAGGACTGCTCTATTAAGTCATAGAATTAGATCTGGTGTGCCTCCTTCTTGTAGCCTGGGATAGTATTAGCTCTTTTTTAAAAAGCTATTCCCCACATTACATCATGAGCTGTGTCACTTGTAGTACCCCAAAACTCAAATCTTTTCCCCTCAGTTTTTCATCCATGATGAATCTCAGTCTTTTAATTTTAAGGTTGATCTTTGGACTACATTTATCTCTATTAAATTCCATCCTTTTGGATCCTGACTCTGTTGCCAAATGTAATAGTTGCTCCCCTCTACCTTTATATTATCTGTGAATTGGAGGAGCATGTTTTCTATGGCATCATCCAATAACTGATCAAAAAATTATATATTTTGTTAGTTTTTGACTGTGCCTGAGTAAACTTCAACTTGAGTAAAGCAGCCCTAAAGGAAACTGTGAAGACACCAGGGATTTGGGGGGAGGGGACTGCATATGAGCTAGGAGGAAAGGGGGCATCATAAAGGGGCTAAAAGGATGAGTTTTAAGTTTTTCTTGGTGAAAAACTTAACAATTCTCTACCTGATCGTAAACTTCCATCATTCCATCTTCTCCTTTTGCCTCCATCCTTCTAAGCCCCTTGCCCTTATCTTGACCTTCAGTCCCCCTATCTCTCAGCACTTTCTAAGTTCATTATCCCGGCTCTGATTTCTCTTACCTCCCTTTCTAATCTGCACCTGATAGGTAGCCAATTCAACTCTGCACTTTCCTCTACTCTCAGATCTATTACTCCTTTGTTTCTCTCCTGTCTGTTCCCTTGGGATACCTCAGCCTTGCATTGTTCTCCCCATGTGATTCATTCCTACTCATCTGCTACTGAACAAAAATGAAGAAAAGTCACACAGCCTTGCTGTTTGGGTTCTCCATTAGTTCATATTATCCAACTTCAACTGAGCCCTCAATGCAGCAAGATAATTTTTATTCCTCCTTAATTGATTCTTTTATTTCACTCTCCACAGAAATTTTCCAAACCTTCTCTGCTGTCTTCAAGCTTCTCATGCTCTTTCTCAGATGAAGATTTCACTTTACTGAGAAAATTAAAGCCATCTGTCAGGAATTCCCACTTTTCCCCTTTACTTCATCTCAAAACCTCTTCTCTTTTCCTTTCCCGTCTCTGACAATGAGGTGGCCTCTCTCTCTGCCGATTCCCTATATGCTCCTTGATCCCTGTTCCTCCTATCTTCTCCACCAAAGTACATCCTAGCTTATCTCCCATCCTTCTGTAATGTTCAATCTATCTAAACTGACCCATTGACAATTTATTGGACATTTCAAACTAGATGTCCCAGAGACATCTTAAACATATAATGTCCAAAATGGAACTCATTAATTTTTCCTCTAGACTTACCTCTCTTCCAAATTTCGTTATTTCTGTCAAAGGTACTACCATTCTTCTAGTCTTCTATGTTCATAAACGTGGTCTCATCCTTGACTCCACAATCGTCTTCACCCCAAATAACCAATCAGTTGCCAAATCTTGGACATTTCTATCTCTAAAATCATTTGCACCTGTCTCCTGAATACTCATATTGCCATCATCTTAGTTCAGGACCTCATCGTTTCTCACCTAGATTATTGTTTTAGCCTCCTAATTAGTCTCCTTGCCTCAAGTCCCTCCATCATCTACACTACTGCCAATGTGATTTTTCAGTCAGTTCTCATGCCTTTTTATTGCATCTCGGATAAAAAAGAACCTTCAGTGTTTAGCTTTTATATTTCCAGACTTATTGTACATAATTACTGCCCTTTGATTGATCTCCCTGTGATCTAGCCAAACTACCTTCTCTCTGTTCCTCACATAGGGAAATCCATCTCCTATCTCTGTAGATTTACACTAACCATTCCCCTTGCTTGTCATCCCCTCTCTCCTCAACTCTGCCTCATAGAATCCCTGTCTTTCTTCAAGACACAGCTTATGTACCACCTTCTACATCTTTTCTGATTCCCCTCAACTGCTGACTGTCCTCTCTCCTGACCGTATAGTTAACTTTTTATATTTTTGTATTCTTTAAATTAATTCTATACAGTTTATATTTTATACTTAATATAAAACTATATTTTATTTTTTAAAAATTGTTTTTACTTTATTAAATATGTTCCAATTATATGTAAAAAATTTTAACAATCATTTTTTCAAAATTTTGAGTTCTGAATTCTCTCTCTCCTTCCTCCTTGAGAAAGCAATTTGATTTCCATTATGCAAGTGGGATCATGTAAAACATTTCCATATTAGTGTTGTAAAAGAAAACACACAAAAAACAAGAAAAATTTAAAAAGTGAACAAAGTATGTCTCAATCTGCCCTCAGAGTTTCATCAGTTCTCTGGATATATATATTTTTTAATCACAGATCCTTTGAAATTGTCTTGGATCATTATCTTGATCAGGGCAGTTCTTTGCTACCATAAAAAGTGCTGCCGTGATTGCATTTGGGATACATTGGAATTTTTTGGTTTTTACTTCCTTGGTTTTTTTCTTTTGTTTTTGGCTTCTAGGGATGGCAATCTTTTGCTGGATCAAAGGGTATGAAAAGTCTAGTCAGTTCTTTAAAAAAAATTAATTAGTATCTTTTGTTTTTATTTCACTGTTTTTCATCCCAAGATAGTTTATGACAAAGAATAAAAAAAGTGGGGGAAAAACAGTTCAGCAAAACTAACCAACTCATGAACCAAATTCCTCCTGCTTCTCCAACTCATATACCGGCAGCCAGGTCCCCAGAGGTCAGTTGACTACTTCTCCCCTCAAGATTCTATGTTCAGGTAACCACAAAGGTCTGGTATTTCTAATACTATCTCTCATGATCTCCAATCTGGTATGCTTTCTCCAATATCAATCATATAGTTGACATCAGTCATTCAGGCAATAAACTTTTATTAATCACAGTGCCAGGCTCTATGCTAATTGTTGGGGATACAAAGAAAAAGATAAAAGATTGTCAAAACATTCAGAGTCTAAAGGGAGGAGACTGCATACAGCTGTGTACAAACAAGTTACAGAAAAGTTAAATTGTAAATAATCAACATAAGGCACTAGAATTAAGGGAGATCAGGAAAGGTTTCTTAGAAGGTGAGATTTTAGTTGGAACTTCAAAGAAGCCAGGAAATAAGAGATGACAAGGGAGTGCGTTCCAGGTGTGGGGGGCAGACAGTGAAAATGCCTAAAGTTTGGAGGTGGGTAGCAGAATATGTGGGAGGGAGGATGGTATAGGTTGAAGAAGACTGGAAAGAGGAACAGTTTCTGAAGGTTATAGATATGTGGGACTGGCATACATCATGACTCCTGACCTTGGTGATTATTGTCTCACCTTCTTAGACTCCCCACCAAGTTTGTTTTGGACATTGCATTAGCCATGAGTCACATTCCCTTGCGCAGCTGAGTTGGGTCCTTTCTGGGTACACAGTTTTGACTCAAGCCTGCTGGGCTGAGTCAAACAGGTCATTTTGCTGCTGCACTATTGGCTCCAGTGACTTGTCTTACTGACTCCAGTTGTTAAGGGAATCCCTGATGGCTCTATGAAAGGGGTTTGAATGCTAAACAGGATTGTATATTTGATCCTTGAGGTGATAGGGAGTCACAGGCATTTATTGAGTGCGTGCGTGTGCGTGTGCGTGTGCGTGTGCGTGTGCGTGTGTGTGTGTGTGCGCGTGTGTGTGTGTGTGTGTGTGTGTGTGTGTGTGTGTGTGTGTGTGTGTGTGTGTGTGTAGGTTCTAACAAGATCAGACTTTTGCTTTAGGAAGATCACTTTGATGACTTAGTGGACAATGGACTGGAGTGGAGAGAGACTTGTGGCCCGGAGATCAAGCAGCAGGGTATTGCCTCAGTTAGCTTTTACAGGAGTGCTCACTTTGAACGTATAACAAGATCGAAAATAACAAAAACATCTTTTCAGAGTAGGGGTGCATCCTACCATTGCATATAGAAGATACCTAGGGAGAGCAGAGTCAAATTTTAAGCACCAAGGAAGGCTGGCATATATGTGTAGAATGTGTGAGGCTGTGGTATACCTTTTGACTTCTGGCCCTGGTAGTCTTTCTTCCCTCTTTTTGGATTCCCTACAAGTTTTGCGTTGGGGCCTTGAATTGACAATGATGAGTCATTCCCCCAGCTGGCTCCTTGCTGGGTGCACTGTCTTGACTCATGCCTGCTGGGCTGAATTAAGCAGGGCCTTTGGCTGCTGTGCTGTTGGTTCCAGAGATACCTTCTATTGATTCCAGTTGTTAAGGGAACCCTGATGGCTCTTCTGATCTTTTGAAGCTCACAAGGCCATAACCTGATTAATTCCCTCACCGCATATTAATTCACCTAAGATCAGGAAAGTGGAATAAATATAAAAGAAATAGGCAGTGATGTTTGGCAGCTGGGTAGGAAGAAAAAAGATTCGGATGCCCCACCCCCTCATCCAGCAGCTCCTTCAAAAACCCTAGGAAGAGAGCGAGAGATCACACGTTCGACACTTTCACATGGAAACTTCGTTCTGGCTCCTCTGACCAACCAAAAACACTCCATGTTGCCACACAGCACCAGCTCCTTAGACACTCACAGCCAGGAAAGGGTTCACCAAGCCTCTCCATTTTGGACTGAAGACAGAAGGAATATTATTCATGCTCTGCATAACCCAAGGGGAAGGGCATATCTGAGCATGCTCCAAGGACTGTGTTACTGGATCCTGACGGTAAATGCCATATTCCATACGCAGAGTCCCCCCACTTCTGAAAAGAAGGGAGGAGGCACATTTTCTCATATCTTTTTGGCAGTTTAGTTACTTTTCTGGAATGATTCTAAATGGTTTCCTAGCACAGCTCCCCCAATAGTGTATTAGCATGTCTGTGTTCCCACAGTTCTCAACATTGGCGGGTTTTTTTTTTTTGGTCAGTTTGCTGGGTCTGACAAAGCTTTTTAAAAAGTAAGAGTAAGGTATCTATAAAGATATCTTGAATGGTAATTAGCATTTATTTTAATAACATAGGCACCTTAGAAGTCTTCATCTTTGTCTTCATGTTTTTCTTATGGCTTAAGATAAATCATTGCTATATTAAATCCAGTGGTTACCTATTTCATATACAGAAAGATCAGACTGATAAAAAGTATGCCTATCAGCAAGCACTGTGGTGTTAAAAATATTCCTTTATATCACAGGTTATTTTGATGGATGAATGTTTTATGAAATACCTTATCAAAATAATAGTAAATATTGTATTTTAGCCACAGCTTTAGCAAATATGTAGACTATTTCTCCATAAATATTGCACCACATCAGGGAATCTCACAGTGCAGACCTTGCAAAGATGACTCAGCCTTTGAAGGAGGGTGTTGACTGTAGCAATCATTAAGCATCCAATGCTAGCGCATACATTAAACATTTTTTTTCTCCAGGACTGAGGAAATTCAGTTTCCTCCCTAGCCAGAGGAAAAAAAAAAACAGAAGAAGGAACAGGTCAAAAAGCAAATGAAAGTTTGAAGATTCCCAGAAAGCAGCACTAGCTTTGGCCAATAAGAAGCTACTTCCTCTTTGAAGGTAACATAGGACACTATCCAAACAACCAATTTCTCTGAGATTTAGTGATGACAGATAAATACCTTAAATATCATTTAACCAAGCTTCAGAAATGCAAGGTCAGTGAAGTAGTTTACATCAAGATGACTGCCCAGTTTTAGTCAACAAATCCTGTGTTGCACTGGGGATGTGGATGTCCTCCTAAATGGCAGAAATATTTTCTAAAAGAATACTAATGGATAAATGGCCCTCCACCCTCCAGAATAGGAACTCTAGTAACTGTAAATACATTTTACCTAGATGTTAGGTCACAAAGAAGTCTCACTGAAGGCTGCCACACTTACCTACATTGTTGGATTGAGTCTGCAGAGTTTTCAGGTGGGTTGTTTGGACTGCTAGGTTGACATAATTCTTTTATTAAAGAAAAACATCACTGAAATAAGTCAGTTCTAAGGCCATTGTTGATCATATAAATCCAGATTTGAAAAATCCTCTCAAACTTTAAATTAAATTTGAAAGAGACAGCCTTCAAGATCCCAGAAGGTAACTTGAACTTTCCAAAATTGTACTCAGTGAGACAAATCAAAGTATTATGGGAGAATATTACTTGCCACATGGGAATTCATAGCAGTGGAATAGCAAGACATGGTTTATATTTGATGACACTGTTTTAGTCTAGAAATGGTGTTGCCTCAAAAAAATCCCACAGACATGGGAGATAGGACATTAACTGTATTACCCTGTGGAAGGCTGGAATTCTTTCACTGTGTGGTTTCAGTGACTAAAGAGATTGTACTGATGGTAATTCAATTCCATTCAATACATGGACATTTATTAACCAACTAACTAGTAGTATGTGCAAGGGACTGTCAGGGAAGGGTTAACAGGCTAATAAGACTCTTATAACATATAATGTTCACTTTGACTCTATAATGGGACTCTGATTTTCAGTGTCGGAACTTTCCTGAACAACACAGATCAGGATTTACTAGACATAGTTCCTGCCTTGTAACTCTGGTCCATGTTCTGTCTGAATTCCTATACTTGGATTTTTCCCAGCACTTCCTATTTGTATGGGATGTCACTTAATTCTCTGGGGTTTTCTCAATTTAACTGACAGTTTTCTCATCTGTGAAATGTGGATAATTACATTTGGTTTTGTAAGGAAAGAGCTTCATAAACTATAAACAGCCATTTAAATGTGAATTGTTATATTGTATTGTCAGATCCTAGGCAACTAACAAACTTACTTTGAGTCCTTATCTGGAAAAGACAGTAGTAAAAATTATTTCCTACCTATCTCAGGATATTGTTTTAAGATTAATAAAATTAGAAGAAAAAAATCTATAAAGCTATGTAAGTTCCTTGGAAATAAGCCTATGAATAAAAAAAGTGTATTGTTATTCAGATATTGTTATCTCACAGTAGGCAAATATCAGAGATACAATAAGTAATATTTGACTTTATTCAACATGACTGAAAAAGTGAGAACTATATTAATTTCTTTGTTGTAGTTCCATGGAGAAGCAGAGTGAATGGACAAGCTGAGCCTGGTAGTGAGGAGGACCTATGTTAAAGACTTGCCTATTAAATAAATATCATTGATAGCAGTGACCTGGGCAAGTCACAACTCAGTGCCCCAGGCACCTTTCTAGGACCAAGAGTATAAAGTGGTTGTCAATTTGCTTTGGGAAAAGTTTCTGAACTTCTCCCCAAGCTCCAGGTTGTCTAAATGTTGCTCTCCAAGATGAAACTTAATAGTGAACTTGAAGGTCTCATCTCTGTGCCTTTGGGCCAAGATTGTGTGTCGATTCTAGTTCTGAGAACAGTAATGGGTAAGAGATACGGAAATGACAGGGCAAGGACATCTCAATCATTTGCCCTCTAATCAACCTTCTCTGACTTCCCCCCAAAACACTCCCTTGAGGGTGTTTGTGATGTTCAGGGAGAGCTAGCATCTCTGGTGTGAGGGCTGCTCATTGACCTTTGGTGTCCACCTGTCACCCAGCTCCAAGAAGCTGTAGCCCCAGCAGAGGCCACACCATACTGAGGTAACCGTCTGTGCAGACAGGCTTAAACCAGGCTGAAGGTAACATAAAGCTGTCCGTGAGTTAGGAGGATGTCTGCCCCAAGCACATCCAGTTGGAATTGGTGGATGAGAACAATTTGTTCCAATGGTCACTGAGCCAACTGAAGCGCTTAGAGCCTGGTTAGACATGGCAGAAGTAGAGGTCACCCACTGCATCCCTGACCGTAGCCAGTAGTCTTGATTTTTGTCCTGCATTGGACTTTGGATGACTCTGGAACAGTAAGGCTGGTGACTCTGTGCCACTCTGCCTCACTTAAATATTTCTACTTCCCCCAGGAGTCAGGATATCACCTGTGAGGCCATTGGGCCTCTTCAGAAACCAAGGAAGGACAAACTCTCGAGCAATTGGCCTAGCACTTACAGGGTGCTTAAACACCCTCGGACTATCTCCACTCCCTTATAGGGCTTGTTTCCCCCCTGGTTAGAATGTAAGCTCCTTGGGGGCAAGAACTGCTCCCCAAGTCAGTATTCGCAGGGGCAGCACTCCTTCGACCCTCGGTAACAGAGTGGGCTCCTAGAGCGCCTGCAAGGGACGGGCGGGTCCCTGCGTGGGCAGGAGGGGTATTGACTGCTATAGGGCCTTCAGCCCCGCTCCCGGATGGCATTGTCCTTCAGGAGTTCCTGCCCAGCCCGGCGGATAGTGCGTCCCTGCCGTTTCGAGCGCGGCTCGGGGCAGGCCCGGGCCTCCAGCAGCGCTCTGCCTCGCGCTGGCCTCCCCGACAGCTGCGGGCGGGGCCCCGGCTCGAGGGGCCGTTACGGGAGGGGGGCGCTCACAGAAGCACACTGTGACACGCGCCGGCCGTGCCCGCGCAGCCGGCGGCGCGCAGGGAGCGCAGGCCCGGGGGGCAGTCTATGACCAAGGTGATGTGCGCATCGCCTCCGCAGACCCGCCCCACAGCGACCGCCAAACCCGGCTGGGGAGCGAGGGGCCTGGGCTCCCTCCCGGGCCCTGGCGAGGAAAGACCGACCGCCAGGAAGGGCGGGCGGGCGGGCAGGGCAGAGCGGAGCGGACCCCGGGGGCGAGATAAGGGCTCCACACACGGCCACGCCACAGCCTCTCTTGAAATGGGAACTGACTGAGCGAGGGACTTGAGGCTAAGGGGGCTGAGGGGAAGGCGGGAAAGAGAAAGGGGAGGGGCCGAACCGAGGTGGAGGAAGGCGTGGGGGAGGGGAGAAGCCTCCTTTCCCTGCGGACGGCGCTGATTGGGCCGCCGGAATCCAGGCGCTGATTGGCCGCGTGGGCGAGGCGGAGGGGCCGTGCGCAACGGCGTGTGTGGGGCCGTGTGCAGACCCGCGTGTGGCGCAGGCTAGGACCCCGAAAATAAACAGCCGCTGCCGCCGTCCCTCTACCCTCCTCAGGAGCCGAAGCGTCCAACCCCGCTACCGCCGCGGGCCCTCTTCGACGTCTTAGGTAACCTCCCTCCTGGTTTTGGGGAGCGGGGCTGAGGTCGGGCAGGGCCAAGACCGGGGCGGGCGGGCTGCCCGAGGCCAGCAGGGGAAGCGGCTGCGGCGGCGGGGGGGGGGGGGTGCGCTGAAGCGGCAGCGATGGCGGCCGAACTCTGGCCCGCCGCCGCCGCTGCGTCAGGCGGGAAGCGTTGCAGCCGCAGCCGTCCCTGGCGCCCGCCCCGGCTCCGCGGCGGCGGCGGCGCAAGGGCGACCCTTTGCCCTTTGGCCCGTTGGGCCTGGGCTCAGGCCCGTGTCTCTAGGCCGTCAGAGCGCGGGGTCGCCGAAGACTAAAGGAGACTGGGCCCCGCGAAAGCTCCCGGGCGCTCGGGGCGGCCCCGGCCACGTCCCTGGAGGGAGGGAGAAAGAGTGGGCCGGCCGGCCGCCGTGGCGGGGAGCCTCGAGACAGCCTGCGGAAAGGGGGCCATGTGGCGGCGGAAGGTGTCCGGGTGCGGGGGGAGGGGTGGAGGCTCGGCGTCGACCATGTGCTCTGGGCTGAGGGGCCCCCGGGCCAGGGCTATGTGCCTCGATGGACCCGGGGCGCCCGGCTGCTAGGCCTGTGCAGTGGGAAGTTTAGCCCCCGGGAGTCTTTCTGGGAACTTCGTTGGGGCCCTAAGGTTATCGGAAGCGAATGATTTACTTGTGTCTATTGACGTAAGGCGAGCATTTATGGCTGTCTTCTTTACAACATAATCCAAGTTCTCTAAACAAGTTAACCAAAAATCCCCAAAGCCCACCGGTTTTTGCTATACTTACTAGGTTTTTCAGACCATTTAAGTGTTCTAAAACAAATTTCCAGAAATTTTAATGTTGGTTTTAAAATGTTTGGATTTTGCAAGGATTTAAACATGATTGAGTCAATCTCCATATCCGGTCACAAATGATTTTGGAATTAGATGACCATCCAAATTGAATTTTTAGATGATATTTTGTATAAAATATGAAATATACGAAATATTAAAAGTGGTTTCCACATGCTAACCACATGGCCTGAGCTGGAAGGCACTTTTAAAAGTAAAATAGCTACATCTGGTCCTGAGGGTCTTAAAAACCTATTGAAATAATTGTAACCTAAATTGGCTCTGATTGAGGCAGTTGGTAGGTAATGTTCCCTTTTTCAGCACAAAGAGGAAGATCGCAACAGTAATATAGACCAGTAAGGAAACTGGAAGAGCTTATTCGGGTATGACTGTATACTTTGATTTACTAGCTTAATTAAATTTAAATTAAAAGTCACAGAATATCGGTATTCTTATCTCCCCTGCTTTCCTAAAACCACGTTCTCAGTTTTTTTCTCTCCCAGCCCCCCATCACTGGCCTTTGGCCTATGTGATGTAATGGGGGAGGGGTAATAGGCTGATAGCTGCATCACTTCAAATAGTAATTTATGCTCTTATGAGGTCATCCTTTTTTTTTTAAGCAGGTTTAAAGCCGTTCAGTTTAGAATATATTCCATGAAAATACTGAGTACTGAATGTATATTCTTTCATGCTGAGGTTACTATTTTACATTCATAATAATCTTTTGCATTTTGACAATTTGCAGTAATGAAATTTTCAGCAAGGTATGCAGACTGTGCTTGTAAAAAGATTGAGTCAAATCTGTAAAAATGTACTATCATAATTATTGAGAAGAGGGAGAATTATTTTTATTTCAGGTATGAAGTTTGTATAACTTTACCTTTTTATTTAAAAATTGAGTGTCCTCTAAATGATATTTAGTGTTCTGCAAAGCACCATTGTCACTTTTCTTACCGGTGATAGTGGAAACACTGATTGTTGCTGATCTATTCTAAGGAGTGACATTTCATCCAATTCTTCATGCCTAACTATAGATTCACATTTTAACAAGATTCCTGCAGGTATTTGGTAAGAGGAGAAATTTATTGGGTTTTTCCCCCCAATTAAAAAAGCAGCTTTTTTAAAAATCAAGGGTATAATACTTGTACACTTCAAAAAAAATTAAAATTAAATAAATTCTATTTCATCCAGAGTGTCTTAACTACATAGTCTCGGAACAAATTTCAAAACTCTGTGTACTTGACCACTTGTTTAATGAAACCAGTATGGGATAAAATTAAATTCCTTTTCAACAAGGTACATGAGTTTTATTACATATTTTCACCTGTATCCTAATACTTTAAAGATAGTAAGCCTATGTATTTTAAAATTATTAGTTTCCTCTAGATATCAGGATAATACAAAGGGGTCAAACTAAGCATTCTGATTTAGTCTGCTTAAGTTTTTAAAACGTGGTGGATGGACTATGCATTTTATAGATGGGGAAACAAAGGATGACTATGCACTGTATTTTGTTGTAAATAGCTATTAAAGCAATGAGAACCCCATATTGTGGAAAGTTATTGTTAAAACAGGACTTTTAAAGCAATTTGAACATTAGATTCTCTTTTAAAACTATGTACCACTGCAGATTCTTTTAACAAATCTTTGTTAAATAATTTAATTTAATTTTCCTAATTTATAAAATTAGAGGGTTGGACTTAGGTTATTGCCAAAGTTATATCTAACTTTAATTATGGGATTCCATCATAGAAAATACTGATTAGTATATACTTTTTATAATCTGAATACAACCTGTCCTGCCCTTTCTTCCCCGCCCCACCCCCAAGATTATTTCATGTTTTCATTTCTGCCTTTTGACAGTTGGTATAACCAGGGCTTTAGTATACTGGCACTTCTTGTTCCCCATTCTCCTCAAAGCTATGGAACCTTGGGTAAAGTGTTTAAACTCTGGAGTTTGATTTATCTCTAAAAATGGGGGGTGGTACCTTGCTTCATCTTAACCTAGGTCCATATCCCTCCTTTTCCTCCCCCCCATCTTTATTATCATGTTAATGTGCAGCTGATTTATTTGTTTGGCCATTCTGTTGGACATTTGGATTGTTGCCAATTTTTCTTTATTTCATGTGGTGTGACTAGAATCAAAGGTTCTACAACCTTGTATAAATTATCTCTTAAGATTTTCTTTTAAATTGGGCCTCACTGTGACTCATTCAGTTTTTTAAAAAAAAATTGTTCATCTCAGTTCTGGGCCAACACTCATTCTGCAGATAAGGAGGGGCACCTCTGCAGCACCAGAGGCCACTCAGTACATAGTTGTTTAGGGAAGATGTTAGATCCTGGTCTTCTCATGCAGTCAGTTCTTTTTCAGTTATACTACTTCATTTGATCAACCTATCCTAGGTATAGAGAATTTTCTTATTCTAAAAGCTGCATACCTAATTAGTTTGTAAGTTTATTTACATAAGATAAAGGGGGAGTGCCTTCTTTGGGTAAGAGCAAACTCCTAAGTCTTGCTCTGTAGATAGTATCTTTACTTGATAATTCAATGACTGATTACCTTGTCATTGGCTTCTTATCAGTTGCCTTTTGCCTAGGCTCCTTCTTCAGAGGATGGACTAGTGAAAGGAAACTTAACTTGCTGAAAATTTTCAAAATTTTCAAAATTGTCTGGTAAGATTTGAAGGGGAGAAGATTGAAACTGTTGGGTAAAATGAAATTTTATAATACTTGGCTTGTATTTCGCTGTAATAATGGAGCTCATAGGTATTTTTGGTAATTCAGGGTTGGCCATAAAAAGAAATATGTATTTAAGGATTTTTAAAAGGTGTATAGTACTAATAAACTTAATAATTTTTCCTCTTAAAATAAAAGTAATAAAAAGTTTTTCAACTGGGAAAGTAACTAAGAAATTGAAGGTTAAGATAAACTAATCTGTTTCTATAACATTCAAGGAAAAGGTACTGTACTGTAACTTGTAAAAATTGAAATAACCATGAATAAATTGAGTGCTTTGACCATACGGTGACTCCTCCTACCTAGATGAAAAGGATACAAATAGTTTTCCTAATTACCATTATTTATGTGAAAAATCTGTTAAAAAGCAGGAAGTCAAAATATTTGGGTTTTTTATTTATAAGGTAAGAACCTAATGCCTAGTACACACTCCATGTTAAATATAACTGATTAATTAGAATTGCTATGTTGCTAAATATATCAGAAGTGTTTTATAGTGATGTGTAAAAAAAAAGTTATAATTTCTTTCTTTTTTAGTTTTTCTTTTTTTTGCTTTTTGGAGGGGGGAAGGTAGGGCATTTGGGGTTAAGTGACTTGCCCAAGTCACACAGCTAGTTTTTGTGTTAAGTGTCTGAGGCTGGATTTGAACTCAGGCCCTCTTGACTCCAGGGCTGGTGCTCTATTCACTGTGCCACCTAGCCGCCCCTATAATTTCTTTATAATTGTGTGCCTTCTGGAGCAGAGATGACACCAGGATATAGTCCTCATGCCTGACCCCAAGGATAAAATGTGCTGGCAAAGTAGACCCAAATAGCTTATTTTACTTGTTTATCTGTGCCTGTTGGCACAATTTCAAGAATCTTTTGGGGAAACTTAAGGGTTTTTTTTGTTCCTTATAAACTGGTTGTGATCTAACAAGACAAAAATGGCCTCACTTTAAGAAAATGTGGCATAACCTTAAAGAAAAAAATGCCGCTCTTCAAAGAGCTTCTCTAGACCATCCTTCTCATCAGTATTGGACCACCTCGCTTAGGTATATAGGAAGGTAGTAAAGCCTAAGCAGATCTCCTTGTTCCTTTTTCTAAGTTTGTTCATTGGCTGGATGCCACAGGAAATTATATGTATGTTGACCTATTTGGAGAGCAAGAAACTTGGAGTCTGAATGGTAGGTAAAGAATTCTGTAGGTGTTGAGAAATTTTGGGGTGAGCCTAACTTGCCAGTATTTGAGGGAGTTTTGCCACAGTGATTTTAGTTAGTACTTAGCAAATATATAATTGCATATTTGCCTGTCATAAAAGGAGCTTTTCTGGATTTCTGGTTTTTCTCTCAAACATTTAGAATTTGATGTGTTCATAGTTAGATTTGTTGGATCTGGGCCACTTAACATGCTTGTTTAGAACTTGATTTTCTTCTCATTTTTTTTTTTTTTAGTCTTTTTGGAGGGGGGAAAGCAGGGCAGTTGGGGTTAAGTGACTTGCTCAAGGTCGCACAGCTAGTGTTAAGTGTCTGAGGCCGAGTTTGAGCTCAGGGCCCTCCTGAGTCTGGGGCTGGTGTTCTATTCACTGTGCCACCCAGCCGCCCCCAGAACTTAATTTTCAATCCTAGTTTTTTACAGTGCCTTCAATCTCATGAAACATCAAAACAGTTAAATTTCAAGCACATTTACATATACGAAAAGGATAGTTTATTATACTAGGTGTGACTTGAAGTGCAACTGGGATAGGGTATTACCTCCTGTAAGTTAGGAATCAGTGAGTGGTTAGAACATAGTATTTTAAAAAAATTGCTAGTGGCAGTAATAAATAAATAACATTTCATTACCTTTCTTAAAACTTGTTATTTAAAGTTGTCTATTACCTTTATAAAGAGAAACTGTAGATCTCTGCATCCTAGACAAACAGTGTTGGTCTTAAGTATTTTCACAGAGGATATATCATGTTTTTAAAAAGTAATATATCAAAAGAATTAAATTAAGGGAAAGGGAATTAATCTCCTTTTATTAGAAACTTATTTTCTAAATTGACTATTGAAAAAGGTAATTTTGTAATTATAAGTACAAACTTTCAACTATAATGATACAACGTGAATAGGATGTTTGAATAGGAATTTTTAGTGTTTAAATCTATAGTCCTGAGTCAAATAGGGGCTAATGCTAATCTGTGTCAGGTACTTTGTTTTCCTTATTGAAATACATGCAAAATTCATAATTTTTAAGATTAATTTGAAAGAAACAATAGGGCTTCTGCAGTAGATAGCCAATTACCCTGGGGATCATTAAGAGCTAGGTACAGATCAAAAAGTTTGACCAAATGGTACTATAAATTCTTTTAAAGAATTACTGAAATAACTTCTTTTACTCTTAATTTCTGCATATGCCTCCCCCCCTCTCCCCCAACCTGGCAAATTATCCCTTGTAATAATTTTTAAAAGAGAAAAATTAACTTAAAAATAGCAGTGCAGTTCACCAAGTTTTTTTGTTTTTTTGGAGGGCAATTGGAGTTAAGTGACTTGCCCAAAGTCACTGGGCTAGTAAGTATGTCAAGTTTCTGAGGCCGGATTTGAGCTCAGGTCCTCCTGACTCCAGGGCCTGTGCTCTATTTGCTGTGCCACCTAGCTGCCCCAAGTTCACCAAGTTTGACAGTATTACTGGGAATTCTTTTTGATTTAGCCCTCTTACAAGCTGGTAGACAGTCCTACACTGAAAGCTCAAATTAAGTTTTGGCCTGCGTGCAAGTATTGAACTTTGTAAACTGAGGACTAAAGCCAGTGACAACTTTGCCCACCTTGCACTTTGAGCTATATGTTGTCCGTTATAGCACCCCCTAGTGGGAAGCTCACAATATAAGATCTTATTTCCAGCAAAAGTATATATCTAAATATAAAACCATAGAAATCAATGGTCAAGTTAAAAGTTAAATTCTAATCATATTTTATTGTGTAGGAGGAACTCCACTCAATATACAGTATCTGTAAAATAGCCACTAGGTAGCAGCTCTTTTTTTGAATGATCATATAAATCTGTGTAGTAAGAGTCTTCCTGTTATATGTAGATTTTAAATTTGCTTCCTTAACAGCACCATTTTTGTAAGTACAAGTGTATATTCTGTGGCATTGTAGATATCTTCATCTATACCTTATCTATAACTGGGTTTAGTAGGGCTTCAAAGAAATTTTAAGATTAAAACAGGCAGGCATAATAACTTATTATTCCATGAAGTAAAAAGGACTTGAACTATAGGTTGTTGATGAGGAAATTAATTAGTTTGGCTTATTGTGATATGTGGGCATAGTATGTAGTATGTTTGAGGCTTTAAGTTCCTTGTGCTTCTTGGCTTTGATCTTCAGCGTTTTTACACTATACATTCTATAATTGCTTCTTTTCAGAGGTTTTGCATTGTGGCTTGGCACCAAAGTTAAAAGTGTTAAACTACATGAACTGATTTGTACTTGCAGAAACTGGCAGGTGCAGAGATTACTTTGTTTTTGCATATCTGTTTGGGGTTGGGGAGGCATATACCGCCAACCCCCCGTTATAGGATAACTTGTCCTGTCACATTTAATACAAGGAATCTGAATGAATTTTTATTTGTTTTCATGGAAACATACTTTTAATATTTATTAGGAGATACACAAAATGCTTTTAAATTTTTATTGATTTATAAGCTCATTTTTGAAAAACCTAGAAATTAGTATGCTATATGTTAGTGTTGGGTAGAAAAACTTTAAAAACAAATTTCTTTCTTTCTGAATATGGCTAATGACTTGGCAGAAATTAGGAAACCATGAGATGTAAATAATCAGTAGCTAATTCTTCCATTTGAGTGACTTAAGATAACTGGACCTTTCAAAATTCTTGTGGTTTAATAAGAAAAATGTTTCAATTTGGAATACAATAATAAGGGTTTATGAATTTGGGACAGTCTAATAAGACAGACTATCTAATTTTTTTTTAACTCGGTCCTTTTTTTTTTTTTGACTTTTTGGAGGGCAATTGGGTGTTAGGTGACTTGCCCAAGGTCACACAGCTGGTAAGTGTTAAGTGTCTGAGGTCATATTTGAACTCAAGTCCTCCTGACTCCAGGGCTGGTGCTCTATTCACTGCGCCACCTAGCTGCCCCGACTATCTGATTTTTAAGTAGCTTGTGATCTCTAGTAGTGGGGGGATAATAACTAAAAAAATCTATAAACTAAAAGCCTCAGGGCATGCTCCTTTCTGGTATGATTTGCTGTATTATCCTGAGCTTTAATGATATGATTATAGGGCTAAGGAGATCTATTCTAACAAAAACCCCAAAACTTATTGGGAATGAAATGGTTCGGGCCACTTCTACAACCCACTGCAGTGTTAAACCAGTTGGAAACTGAACCTTGCCTGATTTAAGGATCTTGGCAGACTCTTGACCTCGTGTGAGTGGTGCAAAGGTATTTATATGATAGATTAGTCATAGCAGAGCTATGTGAATAACTGTTGATTTCAGAAGTAAGCTATTGAGGTACAAACGATCCCTCCTAAGGCATATGATAGATGACTTAAGAAATAAAAAATTCATGAACCTATGCAGTCACAAAATTTTGGATCTTGGAGGTCTAGTCCAACTCATTTTTCAGATGAGGAAACTTGAGTCCTGCTTGTGAATTACATTTATACATTTTAATAGCGAGCTTATTTATCAGATGAAGATGAACAAAGTTTCTGACATGTAAGTAACTACAATTCTAGAATCAGCAACATATTCCATAACAATAACTTAAAGAAATAGATGTATATTTTTATCTTAATTAGCTGTAAGTGCTTTAGTGAATGTACTGATGCATAAGACCTCATACTTTGAATTCTTCTTTATATTAAAAATGCTTCTGTGGTCAGTACAAATGAAGACAGGTGGTCTTTCAAAATTTCATAATTGGAGCTACTTTGTTTTGAATTTAAAATAAATTCAGTAGAAAAAGCATTGAATTTAAGAACCAGCAGACCAGAATGCTGTTCACTAAGGTTGTTGTCAGCTACTAGCTACTTACTTTCTATGAGTCTTGGTAAGTCACTTAACCTCTGAAGCAGTTGATCATCAGTAAAACAGATAGAAAATACTTTCATTAAATAAGAAAAAAGCTACAATATTAAAAATATATATGCAGTAATTATTTTATGAAACCATGTAAGAATTACTGTAACAATTCTTTTACTAGTAATTTGTAAGCTGAGAGTATTTAACTTTGTGTACATTCCTAAATCACATACTTACACTTTTGTAAGATATTACAATGTGAGGCGGTGTCATCCTGTCACTTCCCTTTTTTCCTGTCATTATCAGTTTTCAATGGCATGGTATGGGAAATAAGTCAATGAAAGTTATTTCTGGTGTTCTAATGGTTGTATTCTTTAACGTTTAGAAGATCTAAGCGCAGCAATGAGCAGCAACGAGTGTTTCAAGTGTGGACGCTCTGGCCATTGGGCCCGAGAATGCCCTACTGGAGGAGGCCGTGGCCGAGGAATGCGGAGCCGTGGAAGAGGTGGTTTTACCTCAGCGAGAGGTATTTTTGTTGGAAAAAATTTTCAAATTTCAAAATAGACAATTACCAAGGTTGATCTAATCTCCCAACTCTTTGTTTCCTGTCTGTAATAGGTTTCCAGTTTGTTTCTTCATCTCTTCCAGACATCTGTTACCGTTGTGGTGAGTCTGGTCATCTTGCCAAGGATTGTGATCTTCAGGAGGATGGTAAGTATTTAACACTTCTTTCTCCTCCTGCAGAGTGGTAAGCATAAAAAGAAACCCGACTTAAAACTTTTGTGTAGCACATTGTATAAAATTCATCTTCAGTTTATCAAGGTTTTATAGTCTTGGTCTGCTTCTTTTCCTTATTGTTGAAGCCTGCTATAACTGCGGTAGAGGTGGCCACATTGCCAAGGACTGCAAGGAGCCGAAGCGGGAGAGAGAGCAGTGCTGCTACAACTGTGGCAAACCTGGCCACCTGGCTCGAGACTGCGACCATGCAGATGAGCAGAAGTGCTATTCGTGTGGAGAGTTTGGGCACATTCAGAAAGATTGCACCAAAGTGAAATGCTATAGGTAAGGATGACTGTGTAATCTTAAATTTAGAAAAAGAAAAATCAAGGACAGCAGCAGTGTTCTGTTAAATCCCTGTACCTTGAAGGACTTCACATCCTGTGGTTTTGTTTGTGACCAGGTAAGATGCTGACATTGTACTAAGAGACCTCTTGTGGCATGTGAGTTGGACTTTGGGAGCAAAACAAAATAAGATGTTCTACAGCTACATGCTACTTAATAATTTGCTCATTTTTACAAGTAGGAAGGTCATCTAAGATGATAAATACAAAGATATCTCTAACTAGACATTTATTTTGATGGATACCATTTAAGCTCTTGATAGATCCTACAGCTGTGTTCCTTAAAATATGGGGCAAAAGATTTGTTTAAGATCATTGGTTCCTTTTTATCAACATCTGGTTTTGACAGTGAGGAAAAAGTGAAATGAAGGAGTGGGTCAGTGAGGCATAGTGTAGCTGCATGCAGACTCTTGCTCTCTAGCCTCTTCTTTTTCTTCACCTAGAAGGCTTATTCTCATCCCTCTCTAGGAATTTCTACATAGTAGCATTTTTCTATTAACCTAGTAGTTTATAAAATCTTTGTCTTCCCTCTTCTGCTCTCCCCCCCCCCCCCCATGCTACTGCTCTTAAAACCTAAATTCAGGTTTTAATAGGTTAAACTGCACTAAGACCTTTGGGATACCCTAAGTATGGTGGAGGGAGGCATAGAAAGCTTGATCTTGAATCTGGAAGGGACTTTAAAGCCCATCAAGTTCAACTCCCTTATTTTACAGATGAAACATTTGAGGTAATAGTATTTATGTAATTTTATTATTTAAAGCAATTTATAAATATTCATGTTATCTTCACAGTCCTGGGCAGTAGTTGGTGTTATTATCCATGTTTTACAAATTAGGAATCTGAGGCAGAAGTGAAGCGACTTGCCCCAAGTCACATAGTAAAGATTTGGACTCAGGTTTCACTGGCTCCCAGACCCATTGCTCTATCCACAGCACCACTAGAAAGCTGGCTAATCCGGGGTCAAATAGTGTCTGAGGTAGGCTTTGAACATCTTAAATCTTCCTGATTTCAAATCTAGCAATATCTTATGTACTACAGTATGCTGCTATCAAGTGATACTAGTTCCCATTTTGCAATGAAGAAACTGAGGAATAGAGATTGGTGTTTGTCCAGTTATTGCAACCAGGAGACAGTGGATCCCTGGTTCAAACTCTGGTCTTTGGACTTCTGATGCCATTGTTATCTTTGGTATGACTGCTGTGCCTTCAGTGGATGTGAGGAAGGCTTTTTTTTTTTTGGTTGAATTTTAGGGATTTTTACTCAGTTGTGCATATGGTGAATCTTAATTTGTAATTAATAGAGAATTAACATCTTTTGTTCCTCTTGTATCTAGCACTAGACATTTGAGGTCAGCAGTTAGTTAAAACCTACCTTTAAATCAAGGGGGAAATTTTGCCAATTTAGCCAGTTTAGTGTCTTATAATTATGTGAACGTTTAAGCCATGTAGTGCTGCTGGGATGTCTTTATGTTCTTTGATAAAGGTAATTCTTTTCCTGATCATTGTTAAATAAGTGTTTGTTATGGATACACTTCTTTGAAAACTCAGTTGCAGCTTTGCCTTGTGAAGTTGGGTCGGTTAAACTTGATTTTATTTAATTGGAAGTTTCGTGTTTTTCTAGGTTAATAAAGTAATAGGAAATTGCTGGTTTTGAGTATTTAGAATAGACATTGAGAAGTATGTTCTTAAATCATGTGGTTGTACTTTGACTTCAATCTAAGATAAATATGCTGTGTTTTAGATTGGCTGGAATATTAACATGCAGTTGAATTAGATCACAGGGCTTTATGCTGAAGCGTTTTATAGAACCCGGGAGGATTGGTGTCCAGGTGTTCAAGTATTGTTTTTATTTAGTCTGGTCTGGTTTAACAACTCTGGTACAGAATAAACCTAGTGATTAGATACTAATAGATTATATATATAAGAGTGAGAAACTATCCAGATAACAAGAAATTAGATTTACTAGATAAGTAATAAAAGTGACACCTTATTGAGGTGTTTGGTGTGCTTTAGTTATGTTTGAAGTCAGTTCTGGGTTTTTATGAAGCGTGTTTCTTGTAGTGAGTTACTTCTCCATTCCAACTCTTACATAGGCATCAAATCAACAAAAAGCCTATTTATGCAGTATTTAGTCTAGATGAAAACTAATGAAATTTCAGATGGTAGTAGAGTTGTTAGTCCTTGTCTAACAAAGGGAATCAGAACTGAGAACACTTGTAAGTTTTGCTAGCTTAAAAAATATCTTCACAGATATTACCGTATCATTTTGTGAGACTGTATCAGAAGATAAACTCCTTCCTCTACTTTGTCACAATATATACAGTTGGAATTAAATGTGCACAGAAGTATGACAAAATTTGGACCAGTCGCATGGATTTGATTTTTGGTTGCTCTCAGAGTGTACTTTGAATGAACTAGGCATCAGTGCTTGAATAGAATAATAGCACAAAACATTCTCATCCTTACCATTGTTTCCTCCCCTTAGTTGTTTTATTAGTGTGATATTGTCTTGTCTCAAAGAACTAGTAGAGTTGTCTGGGGCACTAAACATCATAGCTTTAATTTTGTGCAACGGCTAATGATTAGGTAGACAATTTCACATTTTCTGAGCACCAATGTGAAAACTCTTTAATTTCTTTTTTTAGGTGTGGTGAAACTGGTCATGTAGCCATCAACTGCAGCAAGACAAGTGAAGTCAACTGTTATCGCTGTGGCGAGTCAGGGCATCTTGCACGGGAATGCACAATTGAGGCTACAGCTTAATTATTTTCCTTTGTCGCCCCTCCTTTTTCTGATTGATGGTTGTATTATTTTCTCTGAATCCTCTTCACTGGCCAAAGGTTGGCAGATAGAGGCTACTCCCAGGCCAGTGAGCTTTACTTGCCGTGTAAAAGGAGGAAAGGGGTGGAAAAATCGACTTTCTGCATTTAACTACAAAAAAATGTTTATGTTTAGTTTGGTAGAGGTGTTATGTATAATGCTTTGTTAAAGAACCCCCTTTCCGCGCCACTGGTGAATAGGGATTAACGAATGGGAAGAGTTGAGTCAGACTAGGAAACCCTCTCTGGGTTTCTTGGATATGATCCCATGCAGGAGGTAAAACAGATTCTGGAAGTGTCTTTGAACTTCCATAAGTAACTTTAATTGTAGTATAATGATGGCCTTGGATTGTCTGACCTCAGTAGCTGTTAAATAACATCGAGTAACATCTGTATCAGGCCCTACATAGAGCATCTAGTCGAGTGGGAGTAAAAAGATGTATATGCCTGTTAATGGCCATGAGAGAGAGAGAAATCAGGATAAAAACCTAAACAGTAACAACTCCGTCGCAATGTGAATGCTGGAGATACAGATGGTGAAGGCAAGGTTTGGAATAAATTTTTCAAAAACTAAATCTAAAACCCAGAGTAAACATCAATGCTCAGAGCAAGCATAATTTGGAGCTATTCAGGAGTTGCAGAGAAATGCATTTTCACAGAAATCAAGATGTTATTTTTGTATACTATATCACTTAGACAACTGTTGAGTTTCATTTGCTGTAATCAGTTTTTAAAAGTCAGATGGTAAAAGCAACTGAAGTCCTAGAACATAGAAATGTAATTTTAAACTATCAATAAAGCTGGAGGAGGAAGGGGAGTTTGACTAAAGTTCCTTTTGTTTATTTCAAATTTTCATTAATGTACATAGTGCAAAATGCCATATTAAAGAGGGGACTGTGGAGGACTGAAAAGCTGACAGTTTGGACTTTTCTTTTTGTACTAACTCAATCATGTCTTCAATGGTTAAAGTTAGCAATTAAAACATGGAAAGGCATGGGGTTAAAAATTGTGTCAGATTATTTTGCAAAAGAATAGAATGTTTAAAGCTTTGGTTTTTATCATCCATTTACATATTCATAATAGCATTTATAGGTTTTACATATATCTAAGTGATCTCAACACAGTTGCCTCGATTTAGCCATATATTTTCTTTGGTCTTTAATGTAGATCTGAAATACTTTACCTCCACAATATTAGAGCTGGAAAGAACCTTTAGAAAGTCTCCCTCAGTGATTTTTCCCCCAATGTTAGCCCAGTGAGGGTAGGGGCGGAGCTACAGTCAAGTTCAGGTCTCCTGGTACTCCTGTGAACTCAAGTACCACACTGCAGCTCCACTGTGGATGTAGTTAGGGGTTCATTTGGGGAGGGTTTTTTTTTCCGATAGGTCCAATACAAACATTATTAAGTGCCTACTGTAAACAAGGCACTGGATTTAGCCACTTGGCTACAGAGACAAACGGAAAAACATTCACTACCCCCAAGAAAGTTAATTTGCCTTTTCCTTGTGATTGGGAGTTTAAATATGCTCCCTGTATCAGTTATTCACTTCATGCAAATTTTGACAAGTTACCACTTTAGGGTTGAGGTCTTGGTGCTTCCTTCAGCTTAAGGGTCTATAGTGGTGTGGGTATTCCAACTATGTATTGAGTTGAGAGTTTTGGAGACTATTAAGGCCACTGTGACTTGGCCAAAATGAAAGGAAAACATGGTTATAAATACATTATATTTCCCGGTGTGTTGAATGGATGCTAAAGTAATATTTAAATAGAAAGCAGTAATTATTTTAGTGAAAACTACTGCAAGTTAGGCAGCTTAGGAGTATTAAATTACTAATGAAAACAATAATGATTTAAATCTTTTACACTTGTATGAAGCAATGCAAAAGTCTAGTGGACACCTCAAGACAGTTCTGCTATTTAGTAAATCAAAGATTATTTTTCCAATCTTGTAGAATGACTGGATACCACTTGCCAACAAAACACAAACACTAAATAAAATTCAAGGTGACAAAATTGTGGCCCACTCGGGGCAAAATGTTAATTTTTACTCTAGAAATATATTAGCCTAAGCCTTAGTTGTTTTTCAGTGTAAAACAGCTTTATGCATTAACTTAAGCCCAGCTTTGGCAGGTGAAGTCTTGAGGCTACTTTGCTTGCATCCAGGATAGAAAGGCATATGCCAAGACTGGGAGCAGGCTTTGTGAGCTGGACATTGGGAAGGCAAAAGGGAATTTCATTTGGTCTTAGAGCTGTTGCATTCACCCATCCATCTTTACATTGGTGGTGCCTAGGAACTTTGTGTATGGAGAACTTTTTGAAGCTGGCATGGAACAAGAACCTGTTCTTACCACAGTGCAAAGTGTTTCCATCTCTCATACATTCCATTTTTGCTTTTAAGTTTACCTTGCTTTCATGTAGCTTGAAAACATTAAACGTGGAAATATTCCTTTTGGAAAGAATCTAATTGAGGGTGCTGATAGCACTGTTTGTGTATGGATTGGTGTGTGTATAAACACTTTCCTGTGAAACAGTATTAATATAATATGCCTGAGTAATTGGGTGTTTGAAGAGCAGTGTGGGAGGATGCCATGGAATGTATGAAGGCACTGTCCAGCCTGTGTAGGAACTACTGTTAGATCTAAAATTTTTGTTGATATATGTATGAATGGTGTTTATAAATGTGTGGTCTGTGTTGGGGAGAGGTGATTTCTCTTTGGATCAGCAGGGTTATCTAACTGGAAATTGATTCCTCCCACCAGAGGAGAGACATAAACACAAGACAGCCAATATTTTACATTTAACTTTTAAGACATGTTCTAAGGAGTTTTCAAAAGCACTTTAGTGTACCTTTTTTGTCCTTCCTGAACTTAATATACTTGTTAGGGGAAATATTAAATTATATTTTCTCCTCCTCTCTTCATCCCCTTTTTTTTCCTCTCTCTGTGGATTATTAAAAATAAAGTGAGACCCAAGTCATGGGTTGTTTAGGGAGCCAGAGCCAGGAGTATAAAACCCCAAATAACCAGTGTTTTCTGTTATCCCAGTTTCTTCCTTGGCCTTTTTGATTCAATAATGTTTCTCTTCATATTAATGATTTTGATCATTCTTACTCTTAACACTGCCCTGACATATCCTGATAGCATTTATTTCCTTATTTAATTGTAGAGAAGTAGTTAACTCATTGTAGTGCCTGAAGAGAAACTCTTTGGATGACAGATACTCATAGCCAAGTCAAATTTCATTGAAGTGTAATCTTGTCACATCAATGCCTTAATGCAAGTGGCCCACGTTCCTGGCTGTCACTTTGCATGGGCTTGCTAAAAGTGTGGAGCATTGTTCTTCCACTAACTTAGCAAGTTTGTATTCTATTTTGAGGAAAGATTCAACCTTAAGGTGTGTCTATAGAACTATTGAATAAAAATATTGTTGAACATTACTGAAGAATTTGAGGGGAAAAGAGTTTAGTAGAAACATTTGATGTGGTAAGTCATTTTCCTCATTTGTATGGCAGTTCTTGGAGGAGGGGAAGCCAGTCTAGTTGTGCCCAGTAACATCAAAGAGGTGAAAGGAAGAAGTACGTAATTAGTAGTGTCTGTTAGGATAATTAGCTGACATCATGATGCAGTTCTGTGTTTTCTGGCACTTGGGAATTGTTTTCCTGGTAGTAGTGAGTTGGCTTGTGTTGGGCCACCTGTTCTAGAAATGGAGGCATGCACATGGGAGAGGTGCTTGGGGGTTTAAAGATGCTGATTATCAAACAGTTGCTCTTACGAAGTTAAGGGGTTCTGGAAAGGTCAACCTCTGACCATGCTCTTTACCAATTAAGTATTACTTTCAACCCAGGTATGCCCAGCAAGGAAGCTACCTTGTGTTAACATTTTGCTATGAAGTGCCATTCATCTACCATGATGCCAGCATTTTTTTCTTAAATAAAATTTTAATAATAAAACAACCTGTTAATTTAATCAGTCTGTGTATTCTTGTTTTGAGTTTTTTTTTTTTAATTGAAAAGGTTCCCCCTTTCTCTTCCTCTGTATTAGGTGGTAGGTCAAGAACTTCACTCCTGCCCCAAAGAATTAATGTGACCTTCAGCAACGAAAGGCATCGGTGATGGAATTAACTTACTGACTGACTCATTGATTACATCTAAGACAAATAATGCACCAAGGACTCATGATAGGTTTGTGCTTTCAGGAATCCAACTCAGCATTAGAAAATGACCTGTTCTCTGGATCAGCAGAGTACTTCAATTTGGCACCTTTCAAAGCATATCCACTTACAGTTTTAAAAATATAGGGGTTTGGATCAGATGATATTTTGGAAATGATACCTGGCTTGGGGGAATTTCTGAATATAGGTGTGCTAGCAAACTTAATTAAATTACCACAAATTTGTTACAAAAGGCATTTTGTTTTGAAACTTAATGGGGTGCCAAAAGAACTCTAGTTCACATTTGTATCTCTCTTCTGGAGGGTGGAGTTATATATCCTTCTCTGGCTGCCTTTTCCCTTTGATTTACCATCTGCTTTGTAACTATCCCTTAAGCCATCTACTCTTACTGTTTACTGGCCTGGTTCTGTTTGGTAGAGTTCTTAGCTGAGTACTTTGCACATTGCCTAGCCCACCCTAAGCAATTTTTTACATTACTTTCAGAATGTGGCTACTCAGAACATTGTCATTTCCAAGATGAAACAAAAAAACTAGTACACTTTGTTTTGAGAAAACTTAAGTTTATCCAAAGACATTGATAAATCCAAAGACATGAGTTTTAAACGTGTGATGGTAAATATAAGACAAATGTTAGCTTTCTGATTATAAAATGTTCTTGTGCTAAGGACTAAGAGTTGATGGTAGAAATAAAATTTAAACTTAACATTGAAAATTTCTTAACATTCAGAATATCCTGTGTGTATTAGGAGTATTCTGACTTGCCCTTATAAATAAACCAGAGCTGACGGAAGGCAGTTGTTTCATGTGAACGTTGTACCCCAAGAACATGTTTCAAAATGGTATCTTTTTTGATCCATGTAGAATAGTCTTATTGAAATGACAGGCTTGTACCATATCAAAGAAGTGGTCCCTTTGAAAATATAATTGAAAAAGTAACAGAATGTACCCCTGTGACTATTTAGAAAATTACTTTTATTTAAAAATTATTTAAATATGATGAGAACCATGTAAGCATTTTGGTAACCTGGGTTGAATAGGAACTTAATGACACGTTAACAGTTCTATTTCTTTAACTGAAATTTGGCCGCAGGGAAGGTTATATCCGCTAACTGGTCTGGGTGGATTAGGCTGTTTCTATTTTGTTGCTGCAGGACATTTGGAAAATTTTGTTTAAGATCTATTTTCCAGTGCTATTTTATAGTTGAGGATTGACTTCCTAAGGAACTTGACAGCAAATAGAGAACAATATATCCTAAAAACAAAGCTACTCAAATATTCTATAGCAGTAACTGCTAGGCCCTGAAAAAAGTTTAGAAAACAATTTAGTATTTTGTAATAATGTAAAGATAGTAATATGCTCCAGTGCCTAAAGAGTGGAAACAAGCATGGTCTACATTGACTATCCAGGGAACCTAAATAGAGATTAAATGAGCATCAGTGTTTCAGTTGCTACTGCTGTCTTTAATATGTTAGCTCTGATAAATGATTAACATTTAATTTTCCTTGTTGTGGAAATTGGAAGATCCTTTTGAAAGTTACTTGCGTGGCCCTGGAAGTTTTAACTGATGCATTTCACTATGTGGATGGCTTTTTATAGAATCATAGAAAAATCACTCCATTGACTAAATAGTTAGCTTCAAATTGCTTGTTAAATATTTATCAATGGTATTTCCTCCGTAAATATTCAGTATTTCTGTTTAGCCAAAACCAAAATCGGTACCAGTGAGTGCTGTTACATGTTCTCCTTCTGTTCTGCCACAACTAACTTCACAGGTTTCTGAGGAAGTCTGCAGAAAAGTGTTTTGGTGTAGACAATTTTGTATTCTATACAGATAATGCTCTTTGTCCTGTTAATTCTCTTGAATAGAGACCAAAAGTCCTGTCCCTTCCTGCCCCAACCTAATCATCCTGAAACCAGTTCAGTCCTATCATTTCACTGATAACTGAAATAATCCCAGAGTGGTTAACTGGTTTGTTTGTTTTGGGTCTTTGGGGTGTTAAGAGCCCTGTGGACTAGAAAAGATAGGCATGCTGTCATGCTTTTGCATTCTGTTCCCATATGGTGTTTACAGAAGATAAAACTAAGTCTGAAAATTGTCAAAACCTAGTAGAAAAACAAGTTAATTGATTTTAAGAAAATTATTTTTACTGAATTCACTTCTACAAACAGGTGATTTTAAAAAGAATTGTTACAACTTGGACCATGGACTTAAGTCTGTGTGGGACAAAGCATTTATCTCAGAACTGTGTTTTGACCTGATCTCATGTGGTGCCAGACAGATGAAGGCTTGCATGTATTCAGGGCCCTATTTTCTTAAGTATGCTAAAACTGTGTATGTTTTTGCTTTTTATTTTTTTGAACACATAGATAACAATTGGGTATTGTTGGACATGGGCCCTCAAAGGAAACTTAATACTGGCATATTAAATTAAATGAGAGCGAGCCTCACTATTTAGCAACTGATAAACTGAGATAACATTACAAACAAGTTTTTTGGTTATAAAAGTTTCCCAACCAAAAGGTCTCCTCCACACCCCTCCCCCCCCAAAAGGTGAGCCTCCATGATGATACTTCTATTACTATCCATTGATTGAGAAAATACTTCTGACACTACCAGTGCCTTGGTAGGTCTATGATATCTGACATGGGATGTGCTTGAGCAATTCAAATTGTAATCTATTGATTTCTCAACCTGTGCACCATTAGTCCATGCTTTCCTTTCAGTCCTCCACAGGAGATCCATCCATGTTCTGGAAACTTTACACAGATGGGCCTCATTAATACTTATGGCTGTTGAGTGCTCCTATGACTGACCCATCCCTTTTATGGTCATACATCTATTGACACTTGGTTTGTGTGTGCAGTATGTCCTTGGTCACATATTGCAGTCTGTTCAGGAAAGGCCACTAAGCTTTTCTCCAGTGCCCTTTGGGTGACCAGTAATTGATTCCTCAGGGATTGTGGTATTCCATTATTTACATCCAAATAGCATCACCAGAAGAAAGAACATATTTTTTTTTAAGGGAGATTTTGTATAAAGGAGATAAGGGTTGTTCAGAGTACTGTCTGTTTTCTGAAAGGCAAACAAGTGCCTTCTATTCAGTTCTGAGTCCAGCTCATTGTCCATCTGCAGTTCTGTCAGCATAGCAGCTGTGTGGGCCATGTATCAAACTGCATGTCAGAGATGGAATATATCTTTTACATGATTTATCATTCATTGATAGACCAAATTTGAGGGTGATTGTTAATCTCATTTAGCAAAGTGCAGATGTTATCTGCAAACAGCATCATTGGTGAGGGATTGGCAGACTTGGAGAGCACACATTTCCCTGTTTAATGCCTGACTTCGTTGATAATCGGAGGAGCATAAAAGTTATATCTGGCAAGGAATCTTGTATGATATTACCACATATATATATGGGACACTTAACTAGAGGCTAGAAGATGGGTATTCTGTCAAAATCCTGCCTCATATCCTAACCACCTCACTACTGTATGATTGAAGATGTGGTCTCTGCTAGAGCGTGGCTCCTGGAAGTCTTGCCTGTTGTGATATTTTAATCGAGTGACATCTGCATGAATTGTCTCAGAAGATTGAGTAGACACAAGAAAGACGTATGGTTTGGTTATTGATGCTTTCACCGTTTCCTCTTTTTGGTAGTCATCATGCATGTTTTGTTTTTTCTGCTTGGATTGTTTTGAACGTCAGTAACTGTGTCCTAATAATCATACAAGTTGCCTTCAGCACAGACATCCTCTGTGTATTGGCTTTTGTTAGGTTATTTTTATATCTATCACCTTTGAGTGTCATTCCTTAAATGCTCATGGGACGATCTGGCTTAAATGGGTCGCTTGTCAGTCTTTCTGTAAACCAGTTTTTGTCTCCTGCCTCTCACTGGTTTTAAGGCGATAAGCTTTTGTAGGTGGGCTTACAGACTGGTGCGGGCCTTGGCTGCCGGGTTCTTCAGGTATTCACTAGCAGAGGCAGTCTTCAGTTCAGCAACCTTTAAGTTGCTTGTTCCACTGCTAGAGAAAATGGTGCTGGTCTTTGACATTCCCGTGTTACCCATTTTCCAGCACCAGTAGCTTATTTAAGTAGATTGCATTAGAGTTTTTACGTTTGTTTTAGTATTTTCTCATTTTTATTCTGATTTTCTCCCTTTTTGGATCATTTTTGACAGCTTTTCCTATGCTCACTTTTGCATTGAAACTATCTCTGCGAGTATTTTTTAGTTTTATAGTTTTAGCCCCTGGTTTTATTTATAGGAAGAATCACAATATTGATGTCATTTTTCAGTTTTTCACATATATTGGCTTGGTAATTGGACCAGTGTCCCACTTTTAAGAATATCAACAATTAAATCAATGCCTACATATGGTCTTTGTGATTCTTAACACCCTTTGTCCCTTTTCTCACCAATCTGTTAATACCCCTGAAGGAGTGACTAAGGGCCTAAGGACTGAGGGTTTCTTTGTATTTTTCTTGATGGAACCTACTAGAGCTCACTTGCATATGGCCTTTGAGAATTTGGGTTTGCCTCAGGCCATAGTGAAGCATCATAGTAGGACTTTAGTGAGAAAATACATGATCATAAAAGGTTTCTTTGAATCCAGTTAACACTTTCAGAATTAATTTGCATTTTATTAATCAACAGTAACGTGTACATTTGGTAAATAATAGTAACTCATTGTAAAAGATCACATGTTCATTATATAGAAGATGTGTTTGCTGCTTATACTGGTCACCCACATATTTTGTTGGAAATAAAGATGAAAGTGACAATTCTTGGTGTCTTGTGGATTCTCAAACCCTTTGCAACAAACAGTCTCAGTGGACTCCCAAGGATCTCAGGCACAGAGATGAGAAAACATTTTTGGAGGGATATCAATGAAAAATGTTACTTCCTAAACAAAATTAGAAATTAAAAATCTCTGCAAAGTCTGAATTCCATCAGAATAACTTAATAGAAGGAAATAGTGAAATGCAAAACACCCAGAAATGATTCAATAAAACCTAAAGTTGCAATTTTTTTCTCCATTACTGTGAAAATCATTTTCCTCCCATCTAATCTTTTGATGCTTTTATCTTTTCTTTCATTTTCATTCTTAATACTTTGCATGGTTCCTTCCCCCATACTTTCAAATGGCACCCAGGCCTTTCCAATCATTATACATGAGGACTAGCTTTTCCGAGTTAGCTCTAGTCGTATCTCAGGTAAACTTGTTTGGTTCCTCCACTTAACTATTGTCTGTTCTAAATTATTTGCAGTTGTGTTTCTGATCTCATCACACTGAAAACCACAGCGACATCTTCGTTGACAAATCTAAGGGCCTTTTTTTCACCTCTCATTCTTTACCTCTGTGCAACGTTTCACATGACTACCTCCTGAATATTCTCCCTCAAATTTCATCTCACTTCTCATGGTTCTTCTACCTAACTGACTGGGTCTCCTTTGCTGCATCATTTTCATCCATGTCACATCCCAACTCTGAGGATACCTTAGACCTCTGATCTGGACCCTCTAATGATCTCTGGCTTAATATGGGCCCAGTTATCTTAATATAAATGGTTTTTGTATCCAACTATGGTCTCTATTCTAGTTCTGTGTCACTAACTGCCCCATGAGACCTTTCAAATTATGCCCTGCAGACGTTTCAAATGCAGCATATTCAGAACAACTCATTTCTCCAAAAATTTTCCTAACCTTGTAAAGTGACCTTCAATTGTTTAGGTTCATAACTCTTGGAACATTCATTTTCTCACTATATCCAGTCAGTTGTCAAATCTTTAGTCTCCTTAATGTCTCCTTGTTTCCACTTCACATAGCCAATATCTTAAATCAGGTCCCCATCCTCTACCTGGACTGTTCTAGCTTGCTAATTAGTTTCACCAGTCCGAAAACTTGCTAAAATGATTTTCCTAAAAGTATAGATCTGATCATGTCACTGCCATCCCTCACCCCTTACTCAAACTCCATTGCCTGTCTTAGATTTAGGGTCAAATATAAAAGCCTCTGGCATTTAAAACCACCAGGTGGCTCCTCTTCGATACTGTTTGCCTTCAAGCATTATGGTGATGAACTTTGTCATCCTTGCTACTTTACACATGTGATGCTCATCTCCCATCTTGCTGGTTGTCCCAATGTCTGGAACACTCGAATTCACTCCCCAAACTCTTAGAATCCCTAGTTTCCTTCAAGACTTGGCCCAGATGTCACCCACTTTTTAAAAAAATGTATTTTTAGTTGTCAGCATTGACTTTTATGAGATTTTTGAGTTCCAAATTTCCCTCCCCCCACCCAGACAGCATGCAATCTGATATAGGTTATACATGTGTAATCATTAAACATGTTTCTAGATAAGTCATGTGGAATAAGAATCAGAACAAAAGGGAAAAATCACAAGAAAGGAAGTAATATGTGCTTCAATTTGCAATCAGACTCCATAGTTCTTTCTCTGAATGTAGATAGGTTTTTCCATCATGAGTCTTGGACTTGGCTTGGATCCTTGCATTGCTGAGAAGAGCAAAGTCTGTCAAAGCTGATCATCACACCATATTGCTGTTACTGTGTACAATGTTCTGGTTCTGCTCATTTCTCTCAGCATCAGTTTATGCAAGTTTTTCCAGGTTCTGAAAGCCAACTGCTCCATTTTTTATGGAACAATAGTTTTCCATTACATTCGTATACCACAACTTGTTCAGTCATTCCTCAATTGATGGATATCCCCTCAATTTTCAATTATTTGCCACCACAAAAAGAGCTAAAAATGTTTTTGTACATGTGGCCCCTTTCCCTTTTTATCTTTTTGGGATACAGACCTAGTTAGGGGCATTGCTGGATCAAAGGGTATGCACAGTTTTATAACCCGTTTGGCATAGTTCCAAAACGCTCTCCAGAATGGTTGGATCCGTTCACAACTCCACCAACATTAGTGTTCCAGTTTTCTCAAATGTTGGTTTCTACAGGCAGTCTTGCCCATTTCCCCAGCTATTTGTGCCTTTTCCATCTAAAGTTATTTTATTTGGTGCATTCTTATTTGCATACATGTTGACTCCTTCACTGAAATACAAGCTTCTTGAAGGAAGGGAACTTTTAAAATTTGTATCCTCAACGACACCAGCATTCTTGCCTATTCTAGTAATCCCTTATTAAGAACAAGGTGTATTTAATGAAATTCTTTTGGTGGGGGAGGTAGTGATGAAAATTTCATTACCAAATAAATGATTAGACCCACTCCAGAGTGTTAAGAAACTACAAAAACATTTAATACTAACTAAAATAATGTCATGTGCAGACAATAAAACAGATGTTCAATGGTTGGGTAGAAGGAAAAAGGGGCAGAGGAAGGGCGCATGGTATTCGGTAGAATGCTGCCTAGGAAAACCTGTACAAATGAGTAAGTTCCAGGTCCTAGAAGAAACTGATATTCCATGGGAAAAAGTGGACATCGCTTCCGTTTACCCTGAAACATGGGAGCGAGAGGCTACCTAGTTCAACAAACACTTAAGTTCCAATCATCTACACTCTTTTAGGCAGGGGAGACATACAAAGATGAATTAAAATTTATTTACCTATGTCCTTGACAAGCTTACATTTCCTGTGGAGATAAGAGGTACACGATTCATTGATAAAAGTGTGTAGAAAAGGTACAAAGTTCTAGGATTCCAAGCTCTTTGTCCTTTTCTTTTCAACTTAAGAGATTTGGATCCTCCATAGATTTAGAGCGGGAAGGAACCTCAAAGGTCATCTAGTATAACCCCTTCTTTTACAGGTGTTAACATCCCCAGAATGGTTCTGCAACGTGCTCCAAATTGCACCTGGTAGTAGATGGAAAAATTGGAATTAGAGCACATTGACTCTAAAACCACTGGTCTTTGTGTTTAGCTTCAGGGCTTTCCTTTAAAAAAGAATCATAAAATATCATCTCCAAGACCATTTAGTCCTTTTGCAAGATTCCAAATAGCCGGTTAGACTCCCCTTGATGATCCCCAAAGACAGAGAATTCTGCTTTTCAAGGCAGCCTATTGCACCTTGGACCATCTCTAAATGGTTAGGAAGTTTTCCCCTTATGTTGAGCCATAATTTGATTTTGTGTAAATCAAAATTAATGTGATCTTGGGTCTTTCAGCAAATATCTTCCACACCTCAATTTAGTACAGCAAAGCTTTTAATAAACAAATGAGATAAAAGCTCCTAAAGTGAGATTCTTCATTCATATATCATAGTCACATGAAAGTGTATCAGTCAAAAAGAGGCACACAGGACAAATTAGGCTCATTTCCTATATATTTAGAAGGTACAGTGTGTCTGAAGCGGGATTTCAAGAGGGAAAAAGGTTTTCAGAAAAAGGAGCCTAAAATTTTTGCTGTGTTCAGTTTAACTGAGAACGTGCCAGCCTTCCTATCTGAAATTAATTGTGGGAAGACATCAGAAGCTCTCCTGTTTGTTATGTGAGACTACTAGTTCACAACATAACAACGGTTTAGTGTTAGCATAATAACATTTGCATGATTTGTGGGCATCCATTTTTCGGTTTATTCTCAAGACCAAGTTCTTATAAAGCAACAAAGTATCACCATAATTAATATTTGACCATAAGCAGTAGAACCAGGAGGTGCAATGGATAGAGCATTGGGCCTGGAGGCAGGAAGTACTGAGTTTAAATCTGACTGTGTGACCCTGGGCAAGTCACTTAACTATTTGCCTCAGTTTCCTCATCTGGAAAATGAGCTGGAGAAGGAAGAGGCAAATTATTTCCATATCTTTGCCAAGAAAATCCCAAATAGGGTCATAACTGAACAAATAGACCCTTAGGTAGAGAACTGACTATCTTAGTAAAATAAAATAATAGATCTGTCAGGTGAACTATCCCACAGCTTCTTAATCAGCCATATCTACATCTGCTCACTCCCTTCGCTAGACCATTCTGGCTGGACTATCAGATTACTTCCTAAAATACAGTTCTGATTATGTCACGACGGAGATAAAAACTTCTTCATTTCCCACCACTCAGAAGAGGAAATTGAAACATTTCACTGGCATTCAACCTTCATAATTTGACCAGTCTGCCTCTTCAACCTTATCACATAAAAGTCACTCATCCTAATTTCCAACCAAACTGCTCTCTGAATATGACTTGCATTTTCCCACACCAGACCCAATTTTTAACTTAATATGGAATATTCTGCCCCTTCCCCTTCCCTGACAAAAACCAAACTATCATGTCCCATGTTAAATGCTACCTCTTCCTTGAAGCCTTCCTTGATTTTCCCCAATTAGAGATGTTCTGTTGCAGATCTCTCCAGACTCATCAGACAGAATACTGCCTATGATTTTATCAACAGACATGCATTATCTCACTTTGAAGGGTCCTGAGGGAGGAGGCACTGGTTCGGTATTCGACTTTGTATCCTGGGGGGGG
>CM053583.1:371983171-372008284 GCA_028627135.1 Pseudochirops cupreus | reverse complement strand
AAGGTCTGCATTTCTGCTGTTATTTTTATGCAGTTTCTTTGTTGTTATTTTTTTTTAAATGACCAATGATGTTAATAAATAAAGTATTTATATATACATGAAATCAGGGAGAATGGTTATGGAGTGCGCTGCAGCAGTGCAGGTTATGCATTAGGCTGGACTGTCATAGAAAATTGCTGAGCCTTACAAAAAAAGTCTCCTTTTTTTTCTTTTCTTTTTTTTTTCTGTGTTGAGGTAAAAGTTTCAGTGTTTGGAAACCTGCACTCTGCATGACACAGCAGTGGCGTTCCCTCCTAGGAGCTCCCATAGTCACAAGGATTGAAAAATTCAATATCCACATCCCATTCCCCATCCTCCCACCCCCACACCCACTCAATTCTGGGGTTTGGAGCTGTAGCCCTCTCCCCTTTGCTTAAACCCAGCCCTGGTTCTCACAAAACAGGTACATTGTCATCATCCACCACATGAGCGTGCTTATGGGAAAAAAAAAAGATGATAGCATTGGATATTTTCATTACACTGTAGACTTGAGGTTAAGAATACTAGTGCTAATGACAAAAAAGACAACTATTTCCAAAGCTAACATCTTTTGGATACAGTACCGTTTTTACAGAAGTTTCCTTCACCAGGTTGGGTGTAAGAAAAAGGATTTTTGCAAGAACTTTTGATCACACCTTGAAGATTTTTCTATGGGTATATATCATTATTGTGAAGTTCTTGCTATCTCCAAGCAATCAGCTTCAGACAAGATTAAAAAGACTTTATGTAGAGTTAACTTCTTTTTCATAAAGTCTAATACACACACACACACACAAAATCTTTGACCTATTAAAGCAAAAATTGGAAGATAATCATTTATAACACTGAATTAAAAAAGAAAACCTGTACACCATGGAACAAAAGTAGTATATTAACCATAGAAGGGAACACTGCAGAGTTATTGTTGTGTGCGATGTCCATTTTTTCTTTTTAAAAGTCCAGAGTTTATTCTGAGTCACTGCTGTCAGAGCTGGATCCACTTGAACTGCTGCTTCCAGATTCTGAGGAGCTGCTGCTGTTAAGACGAGATGGACCTCCAGAGGGGGCAGAACCAGATTTTTCTTTTTTAGCAGGTTTCTTGTTGTTATTTAGCTGCCCACTCACATCCTGTAGTCTCTTTTCTAACTCTTTCTTCTTTTCCTGAGCTAACTCTTCTTTAGATTTTGCTGCTTGCTTTTTCCCAGTTGCAGAAAATGGTTTTCTTTGTTTTTTCTGTAAACATGACTTGACATATCTCTCCAGTTCTCGCAAAGTGGTGGGTTTCAGAGTTTCAAAATCAATTTCTATCTCATCAGGATTAGAGTCCCTGAGGGAAGGCTCCCGGGACTGAATGATATGGACCACTCGGCCCAGTTTCTCCCCGGGCAGCCGATTGATGTCTAGGCTGAGCTGCCGCTTTTCATCATAGGTCATTGGCAAACCCTCTTCCTCCTCATCTCAGTCATAAGAGGCAGATGCCTGCTTTCCACCTTTCTTAGGTTGCCTGCTTGCTGTCGTTGTACTGTTGGCCTTTTTAGCTGGTGTTTTCTTCTGCTGGGTTTGTTTGGTCGGCTGAGCCACCTTTGCTTTTTTCTCCTCTTCGGCCTTCACCTTGTGCTTCTCTTTCTCCTTCTCTTTCTCTTTGTCCTTCTTTTTCTTCTCTTTCCCTTTTTTCTCTTTTTTTTTTCTTTGGTTTATTCACGGGCGCCTGTGACAGCTGCTCATGCACCGCCTTCAGCTGTTCCTGGAGTTCTGCCAGTCTGGTCGCTCGTTCTTCTTCAGAATCTGAGCTGTCCGAGTCAGACGAACTCTCCTCACTGCTATGGCTGCTCTCCGTGCTTTTACTGACGACAGGTGCAGCTGGAGGTGCTGGAGGGGGCGCCTCCACAGGTTCATCAGGCATTTTTGCAAACCTCATCTCAAACACATCCTGAAGTTTCCTGGCCATGGCCACCACCTCATGGTCCGGAGGATTGTACTTGTAGCAATTCGAGAACATTAACCGTATGTCGGCTGCAAAGCCTTGTGCATCCTGGTACTCTCGGCTCTCCATTTTCTTTTTAACAGTACTGAGATCCATGGGGTGTTTGATAATATCGTGATAATCATGGAGTTCCAAAGCCTCTGATCCACAGGCTTGTAAAACGGCCAGGCGTAGGCAGCATGTTTCTTAGAAAGCATCTCTTTGAGGATGCTGTCACAGTACTTGAGGTGCTCGGAGAGTTTGCCCTTCTTCCCCGCGTGCTGGGGGACCTTCCCGTCTTCTAGATCTTTCTTTGGTGGTTTAATGGGTCTGCCTCCGCTCTCCCGTCGGGGACCACCTTGTCCTGTTTAGGGTCTGACAGCGGGGTGGGCGACTCACTCCGGCTGGCGGTGATTGCTGAGGTTGTCGGCGTGGTCGTGTCTGCTTTTCTCTTCACTCCCTTTTTCTTCACTACGGGTGGTGTTGGTGGAACCACAGGCATGATGGGAGTGGCAGGAGGAGGTGGGGCCACAGTGGGAGGGACCGTGACAGATGGGACATTTGCAGTGATGGTTGGCACTGGAGTTGCTGCAATCACTGGCATCTGGGAGTCAGCGGGAGGGACATTCTGAAAGGGAGTCAGTGGGGAAACAGAGGACACGGCTGCCGCTTGCTGTGCTCCTGCACTCTGTGCTCCCACTGCTGATTTTCGACCTTTGCCCTTAGGAGCTGGTGGTAATAATTCCACTTCCTCTTGTGGCATCAGGGCTACCTTCTGCTGAAAAATTTTCTCTAGGGCTTGGGCCATGAGGACTATATCATCTGTGGGCTTGTTATAAATATAACAATTTGTAAACATTGTGTTGAAATCCTGCATACATTCACTCGCACTCCAATAATAATTGTTTTCCAGTCTCTTCTTAATAGTCCCCATGTCCATTGGATTTTTAATTATTTTATGATAATCAGGTAAGTTCAATTTAATTGCATCTACTGGTTGATAGAAGGGCCAAGCAAACTGATGCTTCCACAAAGTTTTCACCACAACATTCTGCATGTACTGCAGCTGGTTGGTCTTCCTCCCAGGCTTGTTGGGGTTGGTGACTTCTGGGGGGGGAGGATTCACAGGGCCCTGAGGAGCCAGAATCGCTGATGTTACCGGCGACATTTTCTGAAGTCTCTATCTCACTTACTGTCACAGCAGCAGCTAGGAGATTCTTTCTTTCTTTATGCTCCCCGAATAGGATTGACATCCCATTTCCAGGGCCCAACCATGCAACTGTATCTCTAACACACTTCATCAACTTCTGTCCACCAATATTTTCAGTGGCCTTCAAGGGGGCAAAAGGCATTCTCTGAGGTGCACCTTTTTCCTGGGTCTGACCCCATGTTACAGATGAGCACTAAAAACAAAGTAAAGCAGAAAACCAAATCTAGAGGGCTGGTTGTTTGCCCCGGCAGCTTCAGCAACGTTTGCCTTATAGTCCCTCCGGTTGCTCTTCCAAATGGGTAGAATTTTAAAGGAAACTAGAGATTCTAAGAAAGCAGATATGAGGAGAAAGGCATGAGGGGAAGCAGGTACAAGGGTAAGGAAATTAGAGATGGAACATCCTGTGTGAAGAACAGCAAGTAAGCTGGTAAGGCTGGACCCACAGAGGGAATGAGTAGGAGTAGTAAGAAGACTGGAAAGGTAAGAACAGGTCAGACTAAAAAGAGCTTTAGATGTAAACGGTTTATCTTGGAGGCAGTAAGAACCTCTGAAGTTTACTGAATAGAAAAAGACAGGGTTAGATCTATACTTTAGGGAAGAAATCACGGACAGCTCTGCAGAAGACGGATGGGAGTGGGGACTGAGCGGATGTGTGGGATGAGTGAAAGATGAGCTGAGTGATTGTAAGGACAGTGACATCCTCAACAGTAATGGGGAAAGTAAAAGGAGGGGTCAGTTTGGAGGGAAAGAGAATGAGTTCTGATTTGGAGTGCCGAGTTGTAGACGCCTCCATGACGACCAGTCTGGGATATCCAGTAAGCAGCTGGTGATATAGGACTTGGGGTCTAGACACAGATACACAGATATGAGAGTCAACTACATACAGATAATGAGAGAGCCCATGGGCCTTGAGGAAGGTCATCAAATGAGAGTGTAGAGAGAAAAGAAAAAGGATCCAGCAAAGGAGACTGAAAAGGAATAGACAGGATGTGAATCAAGAGATGCCAATGTCAAGATATAGAACTTCAATAAAATCAGACCAATGAAAACATGGCAAATTTTCTTTCCTAAAAAAGTATTTAATAAAAATATCTCCACAATGATTAGATGTTACAAACTTCAAAAGCAAAATTATTTACACAGTAATAAAATTTTTATACAAAATATATTGCTGAAATGTTCAGCATGTGAACAACCCAACCAGGGAAAATTAGGGACAGCATACCAAAAGTTGTAGACCATCTTTTAGATTAAAAAAAAATGGATTTTTATGACTTAAGGATGGAACTAAAGAGAAAATATTACTATGAAGCAATCCCCAAAGCTAACAGGAAAGTTATTGGAGAAGGACCACCTTTCACCTGTTGTGACAGTTTGTTGTTAATGAACAGCACCAGGTGGATGGCGAGAGTGTGTAGAACCACGGATGAGATCCAGTCCAGGCAACACCAAGACCCTAAAATCCAAGAAGCCTCTTTGCCTCCTCGCTCTGGGCCAAGAGGGTCTCACTGGCGTACTTCTGCAGAAGCTCCATCTTCTTTCTTCGTACAAGAGCTTCCTCGATCTAAACATACAAATAATGAAGAATCTCACTCTGTCCAACGAGCACCTCAAGTCTCTATTGTGTAAGAGTCCAGTGCTTTTAAAAGCTCTATCTACACAAAGCCAAATATCCAAGTGAAAAGCGAAAAATGTCATCAATGGTCAAATCAACCACTTAAGTCACCTTTCTGCTTCAATTTTCTCATCTGTAAAATGAGGAATTGGAAGATTTCTAAGAGCCTCCAGTTCTGAAATTCTCTGAACTATTATTTCTACTTAACAACAGTAAAAGCTAGCACTTATGTAGCACTTCAAGGTTTGCAAAGCACTTTATAAATATCATCTCACTTGATCCTCATGACCACCCTGGGAGGCAGATGTTATTAATATCTCCATTTCAGAGGAAACTGAGGCAGACAAAGGTCACATGACTTGCCCAGCATCACCCACTAGTAGGTAACTCAGACCTTCCTGACAAGTCCAGTGATCTATCCACTGCGCTGCCTAGCTGCCTCAGAAATACGTGAATTAGTCAATGCCAATCTTCATCCATAATTTTAGTGTCCGACAGCAGCCAATTTCCCTGCCCAACTTACGACTCAGCCAAATGCCTAGTATGACTATGACACACTTCCTTAGTTTGAAAAAGAACTAAAATGTCAACCGTGTCCCATGGAACCCCAGCGCTTGGGACTGGGTCCCTCCTAGCTCAGTACCTGCCTCAGAGGGAGATACTCTCATCTTAGATGTTCTATCTAAGTCCTTGTATTCTCATCAATTCTTATTCAGAAATGACTTCCTCTCTCAGCCCTCTTCTTTCCCATGGGAAAAGCACCCTCTTAGTGTCCATTTCCACTTCACTGCCATTTCTACCAGACACTGGTTCCTTCCCCATGATTCCAGCTATCTCAGATACCTGCCTTTGGGGATGAGCTCATTTAGAGGTGTTGGCACAGACTGGGGTCAGGAGGCAAAAAGGGACTTGTCCTCTCTCATACCCTACATCTACAACTGGTCACCAAATCTTGTGATCCTATCTTTACCACCTCTCCTGCTCCTCTCCCTTCCTCTTCAGCACAGTCCCCAAAATATTTTAAACCTTTGTTGTCTCTCCTCTGGACAAAGTAATAGCCTCCTAAATGGTCTAGTCCAGAGGTGGGGAACCTGTAGCCTCGAGACCATATGTGGCCGTCTAGGACCTTGGGTTTGGCCTTTTGACTGAGTCTAAATTTTACAGAACAAAAGCTTTAAGGGGATTTGTTCCATGAAGTTTAGGTTCAGTCAAAAGGTACACTTGAGGACCTAGAGGGCCACATATGGCCTCAAGGTCAAAGGTTCCCCAGCCCTGGTAGTCTATGCCCTTTGTTCCATCCTCCACAGGGCAACCACAATAGCCTTCATGAGGCACAGGTAGGGTTGAGTGACTCCTCACAGCTGCAGGATAAAGGAAGAAATTCATAAGAATATCCTTTGCCTCTTGCATTCAAAGTCAGCCTCCTGCACTCTCCATGTGATCTAGCCCCCAGCCCCATAAGGAACTAGGTCCTTGAAGGAAGGGTCAGGCTTCTTCTATGGCTTTGTAGTCCAGTGCTGGGGCTAGCACAAAGAAAGCCTTTAATAAAAAAGTTTTTTACTTACTTGAGTAGAACTAGAGTACATCAGATTATGTTCATTGGAGCGAGAAAAAAGGATTTTTTTTTCCTTCAGAGTAATTTCTTGGTTACTTCCTAATATTTCACAAGATAAAAAATACAATTCTGTCAAGAAAACAAAAACCCTCCACTACAGGAAGATAATGAAGACTATATACAGAATGACAAAAGAAAACCTGGACACTTCTGTATAGAAATGCACCTGAAGAAAGGTCAGGAGAGGGCTGTGGGGAAGCTTGGGTCCTCACATTTTCAACCTAGTTAAAACACTCAGGAGTCACTTAAGCAACCCTTACTGAGGACATGAACACTTACACTGGAACCAAAGGAAACTGTCTTCATAGGAAGGTTGGCAAAAATGACGGTGAAAAGCAAGAAACTTCTTCCTTATTCTGATGGCTGCTGGGCTTAGAGTCAGGAACACCCGAGTTCAAATCTAGCCTCAGACACTAACCAGCTATGTAACCCTGGACAAGTCATTTCACATACAGGTGAAGTTGCCTCCATTTCTTCACCTGTAACCTGGGAGTAGTAACAGCACCTACTTCCTAGGGTTGTTTTGAGGAACAAAGTGTCTAGCACATAGCAAGTACTATATAAATGCTAGCTGGTGCTGCTACTGTTACTAGTACTACTGCTGCTGCTGCTACTCCTACCACTACTGCTACTGTTGTTGCTACTGCTGCAGACACTATTGCTACCACTACTGTTCCTGCTGCTGCTGCTGCTCCTACTCCTGTTGCTGCTGCTACTTCTACTGCTCCTACTGCTGTTTCTACTATTGCTGCTGCTGCTGCTGCTGTTACCACTACTACTGCCACTATTGCTGCTGCTAATATCACTTCTACTGCTTCTACTGCTAATACTATTACCACCACCACTGCTATTCCTACTGCTACTACTGCTGCTGCTGCTGCTACTGCTTCACCCTATGAGGAAGACAGCAGAAATATTATGGTTTTACAGCTGAGGTAACTGAGGCTCAGAGGAGGGCAGTGACTTGCCCATGAGCCACAAAGCTAGTAAGTGTCAAAGCTGGGACCTGCACCAACATCTCCTCCCACTACATAATAGAATTACTCGCTGAATCAGTTGTCAGCACCATCACTTGAAATGCAATCACCAAAGCAAAAAAGAAACCCCTCTGCCTAAGCCATGCCTTAGCCAACCTCCTTTTGGAGAAGGCCGTTGGGAGGAAGGTAAAACAGATACTATCATTATGTTTAGAAAGTAGCCGAAGAAAAAGGGGGAGAAACCAGGTCCTTGGAGCATGAGGGTCAGGAAAACAAAGAGTGATCTGTGTGTACTCTGGGTGACAAACATGGCTCAAGGGATTTGGTGACAATGTTTTTAAAGAAAACTCCTCCCTGTGAGGCCACAACTGCACAAGTCTGCTCCTTACCTCTTGCTGGGAGGGCACTGGGACATGAGCGATAAATTTCTGCTGCCCGTCTTCTCCTTCTTTCTCCTTGGCACTCTCCTCATCAGACTAGAAAATGGAAAGTGTACTTCACAAACCACCCAACACAACTACCTGGAGGTTAGCACACAGTACTGATTAACCCCAATTACTGTCTCACCTTACAAGGACTAGATGTGCCAGAAAAAGGATGTCCCTGTTTTTTTCAAATGCTGTGCCTAGAGCTCCAGATGCCTAAGCCTTGCTCATCATCAGGATCTGCATTTCTGATTCAATTCCTTCTCTAGCAGGAGGACTAAATTTCAGTTTTCCTGGGCCTTCTGATGCTTCCCACTTTCCCTGCATCAAGTCAGCCAATGGAATCAGGAACAAGCTTCCTTCCATAAAAGAAGCTCGAGTCAGAGCAGAAATTGGTTTGCTTGTTATATTCTCTGTTACTGTCTGCTGATTCCTACCATCATTGAATCTGGGTCTCTTTGCCTTCAGGTTCTACCTTATCCTATCCATCCTGAATAACACACATAAAGTATTCCTAAACGACTTTATATGATCTCATTCCCCTTGTTTGGAGAAGTCATTGTACTCCTCTTGGCTGGGCCTAAGTTTCCCATCTATGAAATGAGAGAGATGAACCAAATAATTTCCAAGGTTTTTTCCAGTTTAAAATTTTGAATAATATCAACATCTCTGGTGATGGGCTGAGCTTGATTTAATGAAAAGGCTTCATGTTGTCCAGGTCCCAAATGTTTTCATGCAAAGAATAAAAAAATACAGTTCTTCCACAACCAAGGAGAGTGAACTCAAAGGGACCAAACAGAAAGTGAAGGTGACCTGGTTCATGCCCTCGCTATGATACCTCATCATCATTCACAGCATAGATGTTTATTTCTTCTTCCTCCTCTTCTTTGTCACCTCGTGCAAGCCGGGCCTCTCTCTCAGCTTTCCACTTTTCTACTGCTTCTGCTATGACTGATTGAACACAAGAATAACAAGTGTTATTCACTCCCCCTTCTAGTCTAAGCTTATTGAAAATCAAAAGAATGACCATCTCCAGTTGTGCTACTGGGAGGAGAGAGAAAGAAGTGAATGAATAACCACCTAGACTGATGCCCATCTTTGCTCCAAACTTCCTGACCACAAAAATCTCCCAAAGCAATTCTGTACTCAGGATGCGCTAATTCTATCCAGTTCAATAATTCAGTATCTACGAACTTGCATGTGGGAAAACAGTCATGAAAAGGTGTATAAGGGGGCACCAATCATGAAGTGAACTGGTATTTTTCTTTCATGACCGTTACTTACCTATGATATACGCATTATTATAGATACTGAATGTTTGCTGAATGCATACACAGCTGTTTTTGTGACACTTCAAATGTTTATGTTTCTGAGATAAAAATTTTTAAGATAGGCTTAAATTAAGTTTACCTTTTTCTTGATTTTCTTGATTTTATGTTAATTTGACATATAAAGAGATCTGAAAGTTAAGCGATTGATTACCTTTTTGTACTCTCAAAATAATTAGATGTAGAATGAAAAAAGGTACAGTCACCACAGAGCTCAATTTCTTTTTCCCTTATCTAATTATAAGATCGGATTTTTTAGAGTTATAAAGGGAGGTCATCTAGTCCAAGTGCTTTCATTTTCATTTTATGTTTTATAGATGGACAAAATGAAGCCTAGAAATATTTGGTAACTTGTTCAAGATTGGATCTGGGATGCAAACCCAGATCCCTTTGATTCCAAATCCAAAACTGCCAAGTGAGTTTGGCAAAATTAGTAAATGTTCTGAATGGGCTAAATTTCTGATGGGGGCAAAAAATGAGAGCTAAGTACTAGTGGGTCACCCCACCTATGCACGGGGCAGAAAGAGTGATCTGGGTAGAAGTGGAGAGGTATTTGAAAGGAGAAGTGAAGTAACAACACGGTAAAGACAAAACAGCTCTGAGAGATTGAAGCACTCCAATGACTTCAATGGCCAAGCCTAACTCCAGAGACCAATAATGAGCCGTGCTCCCCATCCCCTGATACCGAGGTGAGGGACCAGACACAGAAGGGGACAAGCATTCTGGAGCCCAGCCTGTGACTGTTCTTGCCCTTGTCCTGACACATACCATGTGGCCACGAGAAGTTATTCCCCTTCTCTGGCCTTGCCTCCTCCCCTGCCAAAGGAAGGGGTCCTTGAGGGACCCTCCCAGTTCTAGCACAGCATGAGTCCGTGATCTAAGGTTTATTTAAAAACAGAATGAACAAAGGTCATTCTCAAAGAGTCAACAACTGTATTTAATTTATGTTTAAAGTCTTGTAGTAAGTGCTAAGTGGGTGATATGGTAAGTGGAACAAGCTGGGGAAAAGGACCAACAGGTACAGCCTCAAGGTATTTACATCATATATAAAATGGGGAGGGGGTGCTAAAAAAGTGAGAGAGAGACAAGAATAAATGAATAAATTTCCAAGAAAAGATGTGAGCATAGGAAAAAGCAGCTCTCCACAGAATTACACACAAAGGAACTCAGAAACAAGGCTGATTTTTCACAAGCACTTCCGAGTAACTTGTTCCATGAGGAAATCAGTCTTCCAAGCACAGGAGAGCTCTCAGGTGGAGTGAATGGACAAGGAAGAAGCCACCATCAGAGACATGAGCGTAGAGTACAGCTGTGAGGGGAGGACTGACTCAGCCATAAGGGAGAAGGGGGGCACTTCACACCCCCTAATGGCCTGTGCATGGGCAGGTGGGTTGGAGGCAGAGTCCTGACCAAAGGTGGCAGTTCAGATAATTAATGCAGAAGCTGAAGGATCTGTGTTGCTGAATGTATACAAATCCCAGAGTTCCACATGACCATGTGGGGAAAAACTCTCTAAAGGATAACAGACCCAAATTCCCTCCACTCTCACCTTCTGGTGCCTACAAACTGGGCAGTAAGTGACTGAGCTGTCCGATGAAAAGGTTTCACCCAATGCTGGGCGGTGATAGAGGCCAGACTTGGACCAAGAAGACCAGGGTCAATCTACTCCTGCCTCTTTTGGCAGCCGTGTTATTCTGAGCAAGACATCTAACTTTGCTGTGCTTCTCTGTGAAATGTCTTTTCTGTCACTAAAAGAGTGAGGATGAGGGCTCATAGGACTTCTATTCAAAGTCAGCTCAAATGAGATAATATTTGTGAAGCACTTAGCAGAGTGCCTGGCACACAGTAGGTGCTTAATAAATGCTTGTTCCAAAAGAACTGACGAAGTCTGAATGCAGATTGAAGCATACTTTTTCAACTTTATTATTCTTGTATTTTTTGGTCTGTATTTTCTTTTTCAACATGGCTAATATGGAAATGTTTTGTATGATTGCACATGTATGATCTATATAAAATTGCTTGCCTTCTCAAGGGGGGAAGGGGAGGAAGGAAGAGAAAGAATATGAACTCAAAATTTTTAAAAAAGAATGTCAAAAATATTTGTTTACATGTAACTGTAAACGTCTGCTTACATGTTAACATATAATTGAGAAAAAATAAATGCTTATTTCCTTCCTCTGATACGTTTTACAAATTTTAAAATACTATATAAGTATTAGTTATTAATATTACAATCATTAGAATTATAATCCTAACTTAACGAATCAGGCAAATCACTTACAACTCCTGGATGGACAGATATTTTTGGAAATGGCTATGATGTAAAGCAAAAGGCCTCAAAAAGCTGAGATGATATTTGTAAAGGGCTGAGCACCCTGCCCAGCAAAGACTAGGCATCTAATAAATGCTTGTTTCCTTTCCTTTGCTTTAAACAAATACCTCTGGACCTCAATCTCTTTATCAGTACAACAGGAAACATTATTCCTATGAGGATCAAATGGGAACAGGAGATAATGGATGTAAAAGAACTTTAAGAAGCACAGAGTACTTGACAATGTAGGATAACAACTTAGCCCATGGTAGGGAACCTGCAGCCCTCTAGGGCCTCAAGTGTAGCCCTTTGACTTCACAAAGTTTGGGTTCAGTCAGTCAAAGGGCTGGCCTTGAGGACCTAGAGAGTCCCACGTGGCCTCTAGACCCCAGGTTCCCCAACCCTGATTTGGCCTATTCATTCCCTTATCTGCAAAATGGGAATTATGGTAGCTAACTGACAAGCTTAGTCTAAAGATCAAGAGATTAAAAAAAAAAACCAACCCTAATATTATCACAGGAGGCATTAATAGAAGCAACATGTTATTGTAGGGTCTATTTAACTAGGACTGGCAAGACTGATTGCAGTGTCTGGTTGGTGGTCTTTATGTCTATGTTGGCTTTTTGGAATTTTAGAACTGGATGATTCCCTTCTTCTGGAAATGCAAATGAATTCATATTATTTGCTCAAGAAGTGATAAATACACATAAGCATTTATACACAGCGATATTAATCACTGAGGATTGAGGTCTTTCCACTCGTTAGGATCTTTGTACATTAAAAAGTTCTCTCTCCATCCCTGACAGAATGAGTTAACATTCAGATGTAGAACTCCAAGGGGAAAAGTTATAAGAAGCTCTCTTTGATACTCACTTGAAAGAATAACCTAGGGTCACAGGATGCCCAGTACTGGCCAGGCAACTAAGAGTCAGAAGCTGGGAAGATGCACAACTAAAATAGCAATAATTGTTTACCATCCTATATACCTATGCAGTTTTCATTGTTTCTCATTTTCTTGTACTTTTATCCCTAAAACAATTCAGGAAGGTATCTGATTGTAACTTCATAGAGAAGTGTCCTATCTCTTCTCAAACCTCCTCATCTGACTTGGGATCCTAAAATCCTTCGCATCCCCCTGGAGATGTATTTTGCATGACTTCATATGCATAACTGATAGTACATTGCTTGGGGGAAGGGCTGGAGAGAGGGAGAGGATTTGGAACTCAAAATTTTTAAAAATATTAATGTTAAAATAAAGTATTATTATAAAAAGAACAGAAAGATGCTGTTCAAATGGTCATCTCTTTATACCTTTCTTTTCATGCTCCTGCTCTAAAGGTTCCAAAATGCCATCATCTTCATCTCGGTAACCATAGTATTCAGCATCAATAGCCTTCATGAGTTCAGCTCGAGTCTTCCTTGGAGGAGGAAGGGCTAAAAGAATCAACAGCCACAAAGTCACCTTGTTATATACAAACAAAACCTTTAACTACTAAGAAATATCAACATTTTGTTCACACTAAATTTCTAGAATGTAATGTAATGTAATATAAACTTGGTCTTACAGTCTCTGCCTTTCTAACTAATCCTTAGGTAATTTCAGAGAGATACAGACGGATGCTACCCATAGTAGGCACTTAATCAATGCCTACTGATTGATTTTGCACTTCTCTTCAATCAAAGCAGACATTGTAGTGGAAATCCCCAAATCTGACAAGTCCTTTAATCTTTCTGGGATGAAGTTTCCTCATCTAATACATGAGAACTTGGGCTAGATAAGATTTAAGGTCCTTTCCAACTTTTAATCCTATATTACAATATAGAACTCAAGTATTTACCATCAAACTAAGAGTCAGCACCTTGCCTTTCCTCTCACATGCCTGGTTTCTAGAACAGCTTAATAATATTCCAGCCCTCAAGGCCTCCTCCAATACCACACCACAGGGGGGAAGAATAATTGGGTTCTCAAAAGCTAGGCCAGTGAAGCTTATATTCAGATCATTTTACCAAAGCTGGAAAGGCAAATGCAGAGCTAGTGATAAACTATATATATATATATATGTGTGTGTGCATAGGTTAAGCACTGAGAATACAAAAAAAGGAGCTGCCCTCAAGCTGCTCACAATCTAATGGAATATGAATTATAACGAACTATAATTATCCTCTCACTGTTTCTCTCTCTCTCTCTTCCCCCAAAACCCTATAGAAAAGAAAATTCAAACCTATAAAAGAGAATTCAGGAAATGGGTAACCACATGAATTATAAAATTATAGCATTTTAAAGCCAGAAGGGCTTTAATTGTAGAGTCTGGACTCCATTATTTTTCAGATGAGGAAACTTGCCCACAGAGATGGAGGAGCCAGGCCTTAGGGCTTTTAGGTACTAAGCCTGACTTCAAGTCTGCTTCTCAAGCTCTTCCCAGTATAGCAGGCAGCCTTCTTATTTCAATTCACAACTTGAAAACAACTAGCAATGAGATATAACTATGCTTTTTTCCTTACTTTTTGCTTTTAAACTCACGTAATTGTGCAAACTGAAGACAAACTAAAGAAGTCAGACACATAATGCTGAAAAGTGAAAAGAAACAAGACCCTATTCCAGTCATATTCTGGAACTAAAGAACCTCAAGTATTGAAACTTGAGTTTTCAATAAAATTGTACAAAGTATGTGTGAAGTTACTTACGTTCTTTTTCAAAAAGCTCTCTGACACCTGGTAGGTCTTTAGCTGCTCCAAAGTATTTGTAACCTCGATTTCCTGGAACTTCTTTCCCTTCATGGTCTAACATTTTAGGGCCAACTTTCTTATATTAAAAAAAGAAAAAAGAAAGAAAAGAAAAAGTCTCATTAAAAAAAGTTCTCAAAGAAGGTGCTTTTGCCCTAATGTTTATGAAGTCTTCAAATGAATCATGACAGATAAACTTATATCCTGACACGGCAGGGTACAGAATATTCACCAAAATTCATAGACTAAAAGCTCCTTGTGAACAAAGACTGTTTCTGCTTCTGTCTTTGTATCCTAAGCACCCAGTATCAATCCTGTTACATAAAAAGTGACTAATACATGTCCATTAAATTTAAAGTACCAGACCCCTAAAAACAGATGTATGGTAGACAAAGACACAACTTACCGGGCCACAGCAAACTCTTTTCTGCCTGCTCTCTTTAAGTAAATGAATAGTCATTTTTCAAAACACCCCATTTGTTCAAGAAGTGACAAGACTCTGAAATGGCAAAATATGTATTTCTTTTATCCCTGGCTTCAATAGAAGGCTGCAGGAGGAAAAAGGTGAAAAGAGGACTTGAGCCAGAGGAGAAGAAAGTCATAAGGGGAACTTGGAGAAGATATGGACTACTGATACATGTTTAATCTGCAGAGAAGAAACGGAGGAAAAATTTTAGGAGTCCAATTTCAAGGCCAAAATCAAAGACAACTAAGGGACCACAAAAGGATGAAGGAGGATAAAATCATTAAGCAGTGATGCCTGAGAATAAGGAGAAGCTAGCTGACAAGGCCAGGCCAGATAGGTCAGAAAAGGTAAGTAGAAATATAGAGTTAGGTGACAAAGTGCACTGGTGAGGGGGCAAATTGGTTATAAACGGTTTTAATTTTTAAAAATGAATAATGGCCTGTAAAAACTTCTAAGCAAACACTCAGGAATGAGGTGTAAGTGAGGCAGGTAATTTTAAGAAATGAGGCTGAAGATCCTAATCATTGCAGAGTGTGCAGTATTTCCACTTCTACCCAACTGTGTGACCCCCTGGGGCTGTGAATGGGGGCTCATCTACACCCCAGAGAAAGTAAAGGGTTGAGAAAATGCTCTCTCCCCCACCCCCAACTGTTAGACAGGACAAAGATTTCTAAAAGAAGATCAATGCTTTAATGGACAAAAAGGATTCTGAAGTAAAGGAGGGGAGAGCTGACCACAGACACAATAGGGAAGGAGAAAAGGGTCTTCCTAAAGAGAAAAGAGCTAGATATTCCAAGGAGAAAGAAGCAGCTCATCCTCCCAAGAATGCTATAGCAAAGCCACAGATACTATTAGGTGAGATGTCATCCATTTGGAACAGGGGAAAGAAATCAGAGTTGTAGTAACTACTGATAATTAAAGCAATTATTTGTCGAACTGCTAACAACAAGAGATGTTTGTCATATTCCTTACAACATGTATTCAAGACATTCTAAGGAAACTACCTAGACTTATCAAAAGATGACAACTACCCCCACATGGTGATTGATACTGGTACAAAAGACAGTTCTGGAAAAGGAACTTTAAAAGTATTAAGTCTTGAGCAAGAAACTGAAGGCTGTAAGGTCACAAGTTATTTTTTCCTCAATTTTACCCACTTAAAACAAGGCATAAAGAAGAAAAAAAAAGAATTTGGGACGTGACTAGCTCTGGCTTAGCTGGTAGTACCCGAGCACGAGACACAGTATTCTGTTATCACCGCCGTAAGACAAGACTGACAGATCCCTGATAAGAGATGAAGCACACGCAAAATGTCGGTGAGAATGTATTTGCTAGGCGTTTTGCAATCTAATCGAAAGGACTTTAAGCTACAAAGGATGGTGGAGGGAGAACATCTTTGTAGAATACCCAAGTTAAACATTACAGGGAGTAATTAAAAAGGAACAGCAGCTAAGATATTAACAAATTCACGGAAGGCAAAATACAAAAAAGAATAAAAGACCATAGTCTCTTAAGTGTATACTCAAATGCTCAAAGTTTAGGCAACAAACAAATGGAACTCAAGGACCCAATACAAAGGGGCATATTTGACATTATGGATATCAATAAGACTGGAGGGGGAGAAGGGGAGATGAAATCCATGACTGGACTATGGCTTTGGATGGGTATATTTTATCCAAAAGAAAAAGAATTGTCAGAACAAAAGGAGTGGGGATGGGGAGAGGATGGTAGCATATGTGTATTCATGTATGGAAAACCAGGAAAAAAAAAGGAGAAAACATAATGGGGGTGGGATATTTGCGTAATGGGCAAAAGAGGGAGAAATAGAAAGGACTGTCATTGGTATATACTACAGACCACATGGACAGAAAAAGAAAACAGATGAGCAACTTGGGTGACAGATCATAAACCTGGCACAAAAGCATGAATGGAGTGATGTAGTGATGGGGGACTTCAATCAACCATCTAGCAGATGCTAGAGCTCTCTTTCTGCCAAAGGTAGAACAGGTAAAAATCTCCTGACTTGCCTTGAAGATAATTTCATCCTTTAAAAAGTGGAGGAACCAAGAAGGAAAAATTCTGTTCTGGACCTGACTTTTACTAAAAAGAAGGTACTGGCAGTGCTGGGGTAGAATTTAAGGAACCCTGGCAGGGGAGCAACCATCTAATCCAGAGTTTGTGATAGAAAAGGAGAACTACATCTGGGCAGCCCATCCCTGGAGTAAAATGCTTCAGTGAAATTAGCCTCAAGAGACCATGCTCAAGAATGATATTCTGAAGACACAAAGGGTATCAATTCCAAAGAAAAGGAAAAACGGGATTTATCTGAAGAGAAAAATGTGGATATGCATGGAATTTAACAGTTAATTTAGGTTTAAAAAATGAAATATCCAGATGGAAGCAAGGCCAGGTAACACAAAATTAATATAAGAACATGATGTAGTCCTATAAAAATGGTGTCAGGTATGCTAAGGCTAAGAATGAGCTATGGGTAGTGAGGAAAGCTAAGGACAACAACAAAACAAAGGGCGTGGGTTTGAGTTTTTTTTAGCTATACTGGGGGTGGGAGAGTCAAAGAAAGGATGGGACCTTTGCTGGGAGTGAATGGGATGATAAAGACTGACAACAAAGAAAAGAGAAAGGTGCTCAATTTTGTTTCTGTTTTCTCTTTCTTTACACTAGAATAGAACAAAACAAAACAAAAAAACCAATAGGGAGCTGCCACCCAGGATCAATCAGGAGACAGTTGTAAGAGAATGCCCAACTGTCCTTCAAGTAATTTGGCCCAGAAAGCTGGCATTTATGATTGCCTAGTCAGTGGTAACTGAAAGATCATGGAAAACAGAAATATCATTAAGGCTGGAGATTTTTTTTAAATGAAAAGAGAATAGAAATTTGCAAACTATAGGCTAAATGAATATGACTTTGATTCTTAGGGAAATTCTAGAATAGACCACTGAAGAGCTAGCTGGTAAGTATCTGTCTAAAAAGGGAGGCTGTGATTACAAAGAGCCAACAAAGTTTTATAAAGAACAGATTAGATCAGATTAACCTCATTTCCTTTTCTAACAGAAAACTAAACCAGAGGATGAGAGGAATGCCATAAATATAGTTTACCTAGACTTCAGCAGAACTTTTGATACCTGATAATACTCTTATGGAGAAGATGGAGAGATAAGGATTAGGCAACAGGTAAAAGACTTATTAGAAAGGAAGAGAAACCTGAGAATGGGTCAGAAAGTAATGCAATCAGAGGGATTCAGAGCTGGCTGGCTGGCCAAATTCAAAGAGTAATTGTTAAGACTCGATGTCAATATGGCAGAAATCTATAGTGGAATATCCCAGGGATCTGTGCTTGGCCTCATGCCATTTATCAATGACTCAGACAAAGGCCTAGATGGTATGTTCACCAAATTTGCAGATGACACAAAGCTGGGAAGTGCAGCCAATAATGAAATGGCAGTTAGCATCCAAAATCTTGAAAAGCTGTAACACTGGGTTGAATTTAATAAGACAAAATTCAAGAGGGATAATAAATATAAAGTTACCTGGATACAAAAAAAATAAGAGAGGGGAAGTACGGATAGACAGGAGGTATTCTGAAAAAGATTTGAGGATTTTAATGGACTGCAAGCTCAATGAACCAGCAGTTTGATACAGCTGATTTACCATTTGGCTGCATTATGAGAGGCATGGTTTCCAGGAACAAGGAGGTGGTAGCCTCACTATACTCTGCCTCTGTCAGGTCTTAACTGAAATACCATGTGCAGTGATGAGTGCCATACTTTAAGAAGAGGAAGTCAATCAGAATAGTGAAGGGTCTTGAGTATATGTGATATGAGGACTGGTAAAAGGAACTGGATATTGACAACACTGTACTGCTGTAGTTATTGTGTTACTGACTTCACTTACTGTCACTTTGTCATTCTAAAGGAAAAGCCAGCATGGACATTAGCCAGCTTGGAACCAAAACATCACTGGTTCCTCCACCTAAGTCCATAGCTGCTACCTTCAGAGCAACAAACCTCAGGTACAAATTCAAGTCCTCTGGGCAACTACTGTTGGCTTTTTGAGATAGGGTATGGGGAGGGGGCCCAGACCCTAAAAGCACTGAGGCTGGTAAACATCTTGATGGAATAGCAAAGCTTATCACTTTTCTTGGGTTGTGTGAATTCAATGAATTTCAAACAATGAATGGAAACTTTCAAAAACATTACATTGAAAGGTGAGTATATGTAACAATTTTAAAAATTATCCTTTTCAGCCTTTTTTTGGGAATTTTCTTTATTCAAGATATGTTTTTTCAACAAATTCTATTAAAGTTTCATTTCACTTACTCCATAATCTGGACCTCCCAGCTCCTTTATCCGAACCTCCCAATGTCCTTTCTCTCTTAGGAGTTTATTGATTTCATCATTCAGGTCTCGAATTCTGAATTCACCTAAACCAGCTAAAAATAAAAATATTAAGAATTTTAGTTCTATTATAACTTTTTTTAAGTTTCGCAGTAAGTGCATGAGTGACAGGGGGCTCTTACTTTGCTAGCCCTTGTTATTAGGATACTATATGAGCTACAGTTGCAAAAAACATTTATCAATCAAGGAAAAGACAACATTCATTCTTCCACAAGCAAAAATCACTTCTGCCAACAAAATTTATCTAGGAGGAAACTTGTACATCAATCTGAAAAGGTTAATAAAACTAACTACCTTCTCCAATACTCGGGAAACACATAAAAACAAAACATATTATATCATTAACTCCATAAAAACAGATTAAACAGGAAACACCTAAACCTGCAAGATGAGGAATACTCTAGTAATCAAAAGATTCTATATTTCAAAGCAACCAGTAAGCTCCGATAAGACAGGAGGATATTCAACTGGGATCCACCTACAACAAAACTGAATTTGATTCAAACAGATTTTGTTTTTCTTTGGGCCCCCAGCATTTAGCCCCCTGCTCTGCACATAGAAGACAACTACTGAATGGTTGCTGACCGATGGATTCTCCTCTCCAAAGCAGAGAAGATACATGTTTCCCAGCTGGATTCTTCCCACTGCCTTTTCCCATAGCCTCTTCTCTGGGTCTGTGCACTCATTTGTTTAAACCCAAGTGTACCCACTGTGAGCCCAACTGTGAGGAACAGTAAAGAAAACCCATTAACTTACGCTTAAGAGTCCTACCTTCTCTGCCACTAAACTGCAAGTTCTCTGAAGGCAAGGACAGTGACATGTCTGCGTTTTCCGTGCCTATGACGGGCCTCTGCCAGTGCTAAATAAATGTGCTAAATTAAAGATGAAACCCAGCTTACCATTTTGAATCTGTGCCACCTTTTTTGAGATCTCCCCAATAATCTGCAACAAACAAAGATGTTTTGCACAGCTTTGAGACCACCAAGAAAAGTAACTTCACACGGGTGATACAGGACCTAAAAACCTTCTGCTGCATGAATTCTTAAGTTTTCATAAAAGCTGAGAAAATTAATCCCCAAGTTGGAAAACACAAGTTTCCCTTCCAATTGTGCCAATTTTCAGGTCACTTTTTACTATGGTTAAATGGTGATTTTTAAAAAATCACCACTTAGAATGGAGAAACCAGAAGTAACGAAGTACAAACAACACTTGTGGGGTTTCATCGGTGTGGATGTGTATCCTCCCACTGAGGCACACGACTTCTCAGTGCCTTAGCCTTGTGGGCCATTTTCACAAGTTGCTATGACATAAATAAATAGACACTAAAGAGGTAAATAAATAAATCATCTAGCTGGTGGGTCAGTCTTCTACTGATGAGTCTCCTTTAAATTTAGCTAGGATCGTCAATGGACGACAGACACAGTGTGTAGGCCTTCTAGATTAGCAGGACCAGACATACGTGTGCTACAGGAGGCATAACCTTTCAGAACTCAGGGTCACCCCAACACCGCAAGACAACACTGGAGTAAGATGGTAGTGGAGGAAAGAGGAACAATATGTTCCAACACTGAATCATACAAACAGTGCCGTAAGCAGTGAAAAGAATAGCATATCAGACCACAGAGCTGAATAAAAACAAGGTCTCACATCAACCTTTCTGGCTCTGTTTCCTCATCTGTAAAACGAGGGAGAATGCTAAGGTGCTTTCTCTTCTAACAGTGAGTGAATCTTATGATTCACATGCAACTGAAATGCTATCACTTCGTTTTTGATAGAACCACTAGTTGTTGAATTATGTGACAGACAAACACTCATCTATACCAAACATACCTGTCGCCGCCATTTCTCCGCTTTAGGTAGCTCATTACATTCTGAGGCAAGAAAAGGTCTTCGTTCCTGAATGGGAGGAAAATGTTGATGCTGCATTTATTCCAAAACTCAAATGATCTTAATAACTGGCTACAACTGTGGGGAGCCTCCACATATGGCAATTACAAACCTACTTATGAGTTTTAATTCAAACAAAAGGTCCTTGTCCTCGGCCTGACTTACTGAGTTTATTTGAGGTGCACCTGCTTATGTTTTTGAGCTTCTTCTCTTTCCTTAACCCAATTTCCCGTCAGCTATAACTCAAGGAAGGACGGATGTCTGGGGGTTTCTTTTAAAGTACATTTTGGCTGAAGTCACCATGGCCATCTATTGCCACCATCAGAGATAGAATGGTGGGCTGATGGAACCATGGATCTCATCACATTTGGTAATTTTTGATTCTTAACTAGCTCTTTAGTTATGGATGGTATCAGAAACTGGAACTCAAATATAAGGACCAATAAGACCTTCAAATATTATGAATACATTAGAAACCACATAGGAATTCTGAAGCACTAAACATCAAATGTGATCCAAGAGAGAAGACTACTGGAATCTATCTGTAACACATTTGAATTTAACAAATAAAAATAATGTAAACCAACCTTAACTTTCCCTTCTTCAAGTTGAGCTTGGCGAAATCTCGCTAAGGCCGTCCTAAAATTGGAAGAGGAAATTCCATGAGTTTACTTTCAAAGATTTCCCATTATGCTAACTGTGAGTCAAGTGGACAACCCTAAATTGGTATCAGAGTCTAAACTACTCATGCACATGACTAAAAAAACGTAGTAACTAAACAGCGGCAAGAAGATAGTTGTAGGGCATTCCATGCTGTCAGGAATTTTGTGTTTATTCTGGCGCTTGGACAACCATCACTCCAGATAATAGTATCTTTATTTTAAGGATCACAAAATTACACAACTAAGAGTTACTATAAGGAACAAGGGAGCTTTGTAGCCTTTGGTGGGTGTGTATCTCTATTTCTGATAATAAGAATAATTCTGAGTAACTTGATCTTGAATAGCTAACTCCAGGAATTCCCGCTCTCTATAAATGCTTTCCCTTGAAAGTGAAAGGCACTGCTATCCACTATAAGTTCTGTTGGCAGGGTACTAAACATTAACTAGAAATTGTGATGAAAAGGACATGCTAGTGAACTTGGGAATGGATGGAAGATAAGTTTGCTTTGATAGCTGGTTTAAACTAGCATGCAGGGGGGGCTAGGTGGTGCAGTGACTAGAGCACTGGCCCTGGAGTCAGGAGGACCTGAGTTCAAATCTGGCCTCAGACACTTAACACAAAACTAGCCATGTGACCTTAGGCAAGTCACTTAACCCCAATTGCCCTGCCTTCCCCCTTTCAAAAAAAAAGAAAAAGAAAAAGAAATAAACTAGCATGCAGGGAGCACATAAAGATAAAAATTCTCAAAGCACTCATAATCTAAAATGATAACTATAATACAAACAAGTTCCAGAAGGATATTTCAATCTGGAAAAAAGTTGGTACTTACATGGCCTTTTCTGCATTTCGAGCCTATGGAGAGAAGAAAGATTGTTCATATTTATTTAATATATTGCTTAGCTGAATGCAGTTTTGCATAATACAACAAGGGTACACAAATACAAACAGAAAATAGGACCCATTAAACTTGTGAATCAAAATGATAAGGTAACAGAATCAAGGAGTCCTCCCTCTAGGATCCAGACTAACCACCACACTGAACAGTGATAAAAAGGGTTCTTAAATAAAGAACTTTAGAATTACTATAAAATAGGAAAGAATAGAATGGTATTCAAGCAATTTGTAATTTAATACTGTAGTCTATTTCTCAAACAGAAGATTTCCAAAGGGGAATCCAAGTGCTCTAGAGAATGAACATATGAAAACTGCCCAGTAGTGGCAACAGTAGAGTGAGTGAGCTGTCAAGTGGCGTATTCGAGCTTCTTTCCCCTTTTGGGTCTTCTCCCTTGCCTTTGTAAACCTTCCCTGCTACCACCTTTAGTCCACACTCTAAATTTCTACTGAAATTACAGTCAATACCACAAAGTTTAGCATTTAATTTTAACTGTACTTGTTTTGTGTTTTTAAATTTTGTTTCCCCAACAAGTAAACTCCTTGAGAAAAAGAGTCATTCGATAAATCTGACTATGCAAAGAGTTACATGGGTTTGTTTCTCCTTTTTTCTAGTTCAAAGATGGGGGAAAGTGGGAAGGACAGAAAATTTATTTTTGTTAGATGAATTAAAAATAAACTTAATTTTAGAAATCATAAACAATATATAGACAGATCTATCCATCTACATCTATTTATCTGTTCATTGTGTATGTGTTGGATACCAAATCCTTGTCAGAGAAGTTTGGTACAAAGATTTTTTTTTTCCCATTTGACTGTTTCCCTTCTTATCCTAAGTATATTAATTTTGTCTGTGTAGAAGCTTTTCAGTTTCATGTAATCAGTTATTTCTTTTCTCTTTTTTAATTGTCTCATCCTGGTTTGGTTAAGAATACATCTCTTTCCCAAGGCTATGGGAGATATGTTATCTACTTCTCTTGTAATTTCTTCTTTAATATGAAGGTCTAGTATCCATTTAGAATGTATTGTGGAAGAGGGTGTCATGATGTTGGTCTAGCCTTACTCAGTCCATAATGTGATAACAGCTATCATCCCATTTTTCTCCTGCCCTTTGCGGCTAAACTCCCTGAGAAAGCCATCTAACACGCTAGGTGCCTCCATTTCCTTTCCTCTTTCCTCTCCTTAACTCTCTACAGCAGTGGTCCTCAACCTTCCTAATGCCCAGACTCTTTAATACTCATATGTGGGCATATCTGCATGTGGGAGGACCCACCTGAAGATGGGTGTCTCGGTTCCTAAGACCATGGGAAATGTGTTTTCCGATGGTCTTAGGCGACCTCTGTGAAAGGGTCATTCGACCCCCAAAGGGGTCGCAACCCACAGGTTGAGAACTGCTGCTCTACAGTCTGGCTTCTAACTGTATCATTCAAACAAAACTGCTGCCTCCAAAGTTACTAGTGCTCTTTTAATTACCCATCTAATGGCCTTTTCTTAATTCTCATCCTTGACATCTCTGCAGCCTCTGACACTATTAGTCATCCTCTTCTCCTTCACACTCTCTTCTCTCTAAGGTTTTTAGGACACCACTTTATTCTGTTTCTTCATCTACCTATATAACCAATTCTTTCTCAGTCACCTTTGCTGGATCTTCATCCAGGTGATGCCCACTAACTGTTGGCATCTTCCAAAACTATCCTTTTCCCCTCTACACTACTTACCGTGGTATCTCATCAGCTTCTATGGATTCAATTATCATTTCTATGCTGATGAATCACAAATCAATAATTTATCCAGCCCTAACCTCTCTAGTCTGACCTCTAGTCTCCCATCTCAAACTGGATATCCTGTAGACATATTTAACTCAACATGTACAAAACAGAACTCATTATCCTTCCCTCACACCCCTCCCTTTCCAAACTTCCCTATTACTGTTGAGGGCACCACCATCTTCTCAGTCCCCAAGGCTGGCAACGGAGATGTCATCTGTGACTACTCATTCTCTCATTTCTCATATCCAAACTGTTGCCAAGACTTGTCAAGTCTACCTTTGTAACATCTCCCAGATCTCTAATATATGACCCCTTTCTCTCCTCTGACACTGCCACCATCCTGGTGCAAGCCCTCCTCACATTGCACCTAGACTACCACGTAGCCTGCCTGTCACAAGGCTCCCCCCACTCAAGTCCATCCTCCACTCAGCTGTCAAACCGATCTTCCTAAAACACAGATCTGACTGATGAGGGGGAGAGGGAGATGGATTTCTAGGAAATACTTTGAGGGTTCTAGTCTGAAACAAATTACTGGACTCAAGCAATCTTTTGGCAGAGTTATAAAAGTTTACTGTTACACTGACTTTGCAGTGGGCAGGAGAGGAGAGTAAGGGACCTGCAAAAGTGGAGGAATTAGATACAGGTTTTAAAGCCATAAAGCTGTCAATCAGAGATTAATTATGCTAACTAGGTGAGTAAGGGTGGCATTAGGAAGGAGTTTAGGAGTGATCAGTGCTTAAAGGGACATGCACTTTTTGTAACAACTGTGCAGGCGTATTGCCCATAATTTACTGGGAGACAGCCCATGGGCGGGCGGGGGGGGGGGGGGGGGGGGG
>CM053583.1:371884056-371982671 GCA_028627135.1 Pseudochirops cupreus | reverse complement strand
TTTTATGGGTATTTTGGGGTGGCTATGTGAGAGCTGCGATGTGTTGCTGCTTCTACGCCGCCATCTTGGCTCCGCCCAAAGCATTTTCTCTTGATGCTAAAATAAAAGCCAGGAATGATTTAGGGAGTTGGAATGGGGCACTTTCAGACTTCTTGTATCCCTGTAACTTATCCCAAGTTTGTTATTTTTTATCCTGTTCTACTGCTTCTAACAGTTTTGTTGTTTTGTCAAAACCTCCAGAGGGCTGTGTCTGCCGTAGGGAAGGAAAAGGAGGGACCAAACTGGGAAATCTCCTTTGGTTCCTCAGTTGAGCCAGGTGGGAGAGAAAGTTTAGCCGAAATCAGCAGAGAAAGGAGGGGGCCAGCACAATCCCTGGTGCCCCCACGGAGGAATAGAAAGGAGGTGGCTTGGGAGCTGTTCCTGACCTGGTCTGGGACCCTGGAAGCAGGAAGAAGAGGAAGGGAGGCAAGGGAAAGCACTGGTGTCCTGGAGTGGTTCTCACCATCTCACCACCCCTAGCCATTAGGGATGTTCCAGAAAGAGTCTCTCCTGGACTGTGCCCAATCGAAAGGGCTGAAGACATGTTTGTCATACAGTTGGGAGCATCTAAACCCTTGGGGAGGAACCATAAAGAGTCTTCTTGGAAGCCAAAAAGAGTCTGGTTTGCCAAGTGTCACTCCTTTCCTTTGTGCAAGGGGCATTGGGTGTTTGGAAGGGAAACTCTCAGCAACTGTAAACTGCTTCAAAAAAAGTAAAGCAACTGTCTGCCTCAGCACAGCCTGCGCCCCTGAGGCAAGTTCCCCTTTTGGGTTTCAATCTGCCACCTTCAAATGTCAAGACCCCCCAGGCCACAGTTAGGTCCTCTTCAAGAGAAGTTTAGACTCAGGGCTTTTTCCCTCTCATTAACACCATTTTAATAAAAATCACAGGACATTGAAATTGATAGACCATAGGAATCAACTGGTTTAACCCCTTCATTTTATAGAGAAGGAAACAGGCCCCAAAGCCAGCTCAAACACCACCTCCTACAGGAAATCTCCCCACCCCACTTACTATTGCCTAAGGCTTCCCCAACCCCTCTGGAACTACCCTCTGAACTACTGGAGTGGTTGGCCATTTCCTTCTCCAGTAGATGGAGGCTAACTCAGTTAAGTGAAGTGACTTGCCCAGGATCACACAGCTAATAAGTATCTTAGGCTAGATTTGAGTTCAACTCTTTCTAACTTCAGGGCCTGTGCTGTATCCATTGCACCACTTAACTGCCTCAAAATATAATATATAAAATAAAATACGTGCTTGTTGGCCGACTGACTCCAAGATGGAAAGATTCTGGCTAATGTCCCACAACTGGTTCGTGACAGAAGCAGAACTGGACTCGGGTATGTCTGGATTCCCGAACTAACAATTCCACTTCCACTTTACGTGTATCTGTTTTGTTTTTGTTTTTCCCACAAAGACAGTTTATAGTGTTTTCTTTTTTAACCTAGTGTGCCTCGATTAGAAAAGTGCCACCTCTGTTAACAAACAGCAGTAATAGTAACAGCATTTACATAGTGCTTTGGTCCTAAAAGCAATCCAGTAAGGCAGGTGCTACATTTTACAGATGAAGACACTGAGGCTCAGAGAGATTGTGACTTGCCCTGTGTCACAGGTTTTCCTGACTCTAAGGCCTTTGCTCTATCCACTGTATCATATAATTGCCCCCAAAATCCAAAAATAAAAATCTACTGATTCCCACAGCCCTTCTGAGATTCATTCGTTTGGACTAAACATTGATCTGTTCTGCTCTGCTTTTTAAAAATACAACTACTTCTGAGGAGAACATTGACATATAATATCTTAACAGGGGTGACTTTCTTGGGGACCTGGACCCCAAGAGAGCTTTGGGTGGCTGGAGAGAGGGGGAGGGCTCCTATCTGGAGAGCTTTTTACAAAAAAAAAACATTTTAAATGTACATTTTCCTTGCAATTATAGTGCAGTTTTCAATCATCACCATTTATAGGTGAGGACCCTACGGTTCAGAGGGGTGAAGAGATTTGCTCACAGGCTCATACAGCTATTTTCTCACTATTCTGAGTTGAAGGAGAGAAGGGGAAAGGAACAGGGGAAGGGAGGTCCATGCCCATGATAAACTTCACCATCCAGACTTTGGGCTGTGTGACCCTCTGAGGAACAGGGTAGTTCCCCTTCCTTAAAAGCCTTGGAAAAAAGAGGTCCTAGAGATGGAGCTAGGGACTTTCCCCAGCTCACGGTGGGTTTTGTTTTTACCTTCATAGTTTGTTCTCCTTTCTCTATCATAGGACCTAGTCATGAGCAAACCAAGGGACAAGGCCAACAGCATTGCAAGTCAACCATTGTTCAGTTGTTTCAGTCATGTCTGACTCTTTGTGACACCATTTGGGGTTTTCCTGGCAGAGATGCTGGAGTCGTTTGCCATTTCCTTCTCCAGCTCATTTTCCAGGTGAGGAAACTGAGACAAAAAAGGTTAAGTGACTTGGCCAGGATCACACAGCTAGGAAGTCTGAGGCTAGAATTGAACTCAGGGAGATGAGTCTTCCTGATTCCAGGCCCAGTAAACACTCTATTCACTTCCACATTCAGCTGAAACTCAACTGGGTTCAGTCAAACTAAGCTGGTTTAGAGTCAAGGTTTCTTTCTAGCTGACTTTAGCTAAGTGAGCTGTGGGGTCCCAGACAGTCCTAGGGTCCTTGGGAAGCACTTTAAAATAGAAACAAATGTCCAGAGGTATTAATCCTGAAAACCTAGAGGAATCAAGAGTCCAAGGGGCACTGGATCAGGGAGGGGCTGTAGAGACTGAATAATGGTCCAGTGGTGCCATTTTCCTTCCCTTCAGTCCCTTGCTGTGTAGGAGGAGGGTAATGACCTGGGGAGATTAGGGGAGAGGACAAGATGAAAGGAAGAAACTGTGCCCAGTTTGAGCTGGAAATCAGTGTTCTGAGCAGGGTTTTAACTCCTGGCTGGCTCTGCCAGTACCCGCTGGCTGCCCCCGGGCAAGTGACTTACATTGTCTAGGTCCTATCCTTCATTTCATGGTACAGTGGACTGAGAGCTGAATTCAGAGGATTGAACTTGGAAGCAGGCACAGAGGTTTGAAGCTTGAATTCTGGCTCTCTCACTCACTGTTAAGGTACTACCACTAGGCAACGGCCTGTGTCTCAGTAGCCCAGCTGTCTGAGGAATACACCATGCCCTGGAGGTTTTAACTCCTTCCTCTCTGTAAGAGCTTCTACTCAATCCCTGGGCAGCAAAGTGGCAGAGTGAAGAGTGCAGTGGGCCTAGAGTCAGGAAGGCTCATCTTCCCGAGTTCAAATCTGGTCTCAGACACATCCCAGGTGTATGACCCTGGGCAAGTCACTTCACCCCATTTGCCTCACTTTCCTCACTTGTAAAATGAGCTGAAAAAGTAAATAGCAAACCAGTCCAGTAAAACCCAAATGGGGCCATGAAGAGTCTAAACTACAACCTGAATTTAAAAAAATTACAGCTATGTTTCAGTATAATTGGTCTTTTGTAATCCCATATAGTTCATTTTATGCATTTAAAAGCATGATTCTGAGAATGGTCCATAAAAAAAACACGAAAAACCCAACTGTACAACACCACTACCCAATCCTGTGCTGTTCTCCATCCCAGTTGGTAAGAATATGATTTCAAAGGTCCTGCCCATGCTTCACTTCTTTCCCTTCTCCAAGACTATCTCCATGGTCTGAGCAATGGCTTTGAAAGCATCGTGTGAAGCACCATTGCAGTTCTGGAACCATGAATAAGCATTTATTAAATGCCTACTATGTATGTGCCAGGCACCGGGGCTAAGGACTCTACAATTATCTCACTTGACTGTCACAACAATCCTGAGAAGTAGGTGCTATAATTATCCCCACTTTACAGTTAAGGAAACCGAGGGACACAGGTTAAATAACTTGCCCCAGGTGATACAGCTGACAAATGTCTTAAGGCTGGATTTGAACTCAGGTCTGTCTTGACTCTAGGTTTAGCAACCCCCTCATCCACTGGCCACTAATCTTATTGGCTGTTGTTTCTCCCTGTCAGAATCTAAGTTCCTCAAGGTAGGAACTGTCTTTGCTTTTGTATTTGAGCATAGTGTTGAACCCATAGGGCTGAATAAATGCTTTTCCCTTCATCGTATGACCATACCTGTTGGGTTCAGTTTCCTCATTTGTACAATGGACTCAATGACCTTTAAAGTTTCTTCCAGATCTAGAGCCCTCACAGGTTGTACGGGATGGATCGCTCAATCAACAAGCACGTATGTTCCCACTATATGCCACCTTCCTGGAGACCATTAGGAACCAGGAGTCTCAGAGAAGAAATGTACAGAGGAAATGATGGCCCAACCATCCTATTTTCAGTCTCCTGCCAAGGGCTCAGCAAATCCAAAGGCATTATTCTCTACTAACTACCATTACTACTAATGGCCCTGGGCATCCTATGAATCTTGAGGTCAATGCTCCTGAGTGCTATGGCTATACAATTGTAGTAAATCTTTGCATTTGTAAAGCATCCTACTCTGGTCATGTCCATTTTCTCATCTGATCCTCACCCTGTCCTACCTCAGGGATCTTATTCTCACCTTACGGATGAGGAAACTGAGGCTTCTGTGAGCATGTGATTCACCCCAGGTTACATCTAAGACTAGAAATGTCTAATCCTTTATCCTTTTTGGCACAAGTACAGAACTTGGGATCGCCAATCCTGCAGATCCCTGAATATTTAAGCCAGAAAGGTCTATGACTCCAATCTCTGTTGAAAACAGAAAAAGTGAAACTGGGAGAAGTGAAGTATTAGGGAGTCATTGGCAGAGCTGGGATGAGAAACCAGTGGGATGTAGTTGGGGGAAGGTACACTGGACCGAAGAGCAGGAAGCTTGGGTTCTAGTCTCATCTCTACCCCGAAGTCTGCCTAACTTTGAGCAAGCCAATGTTTCTGGGCTTTGGGTCCCTTTAAAAAAAAAAAGGAGGTATTCAATCTCTCAAATCTCTTCCTATCTTGAAAATTCTGTTCTGACTCCAAAATCCAGGATCCATACTTCCCCACCCCTCCCAATATATGTGCTCCTTGGTGGTTCTTTGGCTTACTTTTTTTCCTGTTTCTTGCCTGAAGGGATAGCCCCAATGCTACTACCTCCCTCTGCCCATAAGACAGACCCAGAAACAAACACACACACCCTGTCTGCCAGGAAATGAAGAGCTGGCTGGGGATGTGGTTACTTTAGCTTGAACCTAATGCAAGTGGGAAAGGTTGATGGAGAAACAACAAAGCTCTCTTTGCATGTCCACTTTTTTTTTTAATGAAATCTGTTTAATGGTGTACAGGGGTGTAGCAACTCTGGGTCGGCTAAAATTTCCCAAAAGGCAAGTTTCGTATTTTTAAAAATAAACATTTTTATTAATAAAGTTTATAAATCCATAAATAGATGAAAGGTAAAATATCAAAACATGACTAAAGTATACAAAGTTCACTCTCAAGGCCTCACATTCCAAATTGCCTTGGCCTTATCTGGGTTAGGTCAAGTCAAAAAAAGAGAATGATTCCCCATGTTCTCCTGAGGAGAAAAGTGACTGAGGAGCTAAGGAGACAGAGAAAGTGACAGAAGAGAGAGAAAAGGGGACCCCAAAGGTGGCCACCCAACACTGTCATCTCTGAAGTAATTTTGGAAATGAAATAATTGAATTCAATATGAATTAAGAGCTTTCTTCCCTCCTACTTGCATTGGCAATCCAGAATCCATGCTGGATCTCAACTTTCTGCCCTCGAGGGACCAACAGACAGACTGCTATGGGACTGGGGGCATCTATGCTCCCCCCTCCCAGATTCAGGGCAGATCTTTTTGGGGATGGCAGTTTTACAAAAATGAAAAAAAAAACAACAACCAAAAAACAAAAACCCCTATAGTCTTGGAATGATTCCCCACCCCTACCATTTAGAGTAGAGAATGCCCAAATCTGTTTCCAGTTTCTATTTTAAATATATTGTAACATGCAAACTCTAGTCATTCAACAAGCCATCTCAGCAGATGGCCAAGATTAGACAGCTCAGACCCCTGGCAGATAATGAGGCAGACCCACCCAATCCTAACCATGTTTCTCAGGCCTCCATATGATGCTAGGACAAGGCTACGGCCATCCCTGGCTTCCCTGGGTCATGTTAACTACAACTTGAAACCCAAACTGGCCTGGCCTGTCAGAGCTGGTTGAAGATGAAATTCCATCAGAAGCCAGTGTCCACTTGGGCTGTTTGCTTCCAGAACAGCAAACCTCCTGCTGGCCTGGCTGGCTGCTCTTGTTCCTAGCAGCCCCTCCCCCTGCTCTTTGGTAATTTATAAACAAGGAAGAGATTAGAACAGGTTCTCCTCACTCTAGGGGGCAGGGGAGGTGCCACAGGGAAGGACATTTAAGAAGGTTGGGGTTCGCCTAAGCCAAATTAAGCAGTTACCCAATAGTCTCTGATGGGTAAACACCAGGCTGATGGAGGGAAAAAGGTCTCACTCTTCTCACCTGCTCTTCCCAACGCCCAAATTGAATGACCTTTTCCCAATTCCTTTTAAATCTGTATATTGAATTCACTGAATACACACTTAGAATCTACCAATGTGTGGCACCGTGGTATGCCCTAGGGCAAAGCTAAATAAGATGAGGTCCTTGCATAGGGGATAGCTATCCATGCAAGACCTGGTAAGTCTGAATATGCAATACCACTAAGAAAAGGGAGGGTGGGGAGGACTTGTTACCTGGGGAAAGAGGTAGCCTTTAATCAGGGCCTTCCAGGATTTTGATGGATGGAGATAGTGAGTGGTACATGTCAGGGGGAATCAGGGGGACTTTCAGGCAGAGTCGCATAATGTCAGTAAAGGAACAGTGCTGGGAAAAGATCAAGTCTAGGAGGAAAAGCCTGGAAAAATAATGGAAGGCCTTGAATGGCAGTCTGAATTTGGGATGTATTCAGCAGGTAATGGTGAGTGTATGGCAGGGGGGTTATCACAAGGGCAATGATATCAGAGATGGACTGGAGCAAGATTAAGTCTGGTGACATGTAGGATGTGTCCCGGGGGAAGAAAAGGGAAGCAGAGGCCTAGTTGAGAGGTGATTACTGTAATTCAGGCTTGAGGTGATCAAAAAATCTGCAGCAGGACAAGAGTGCCAGGAGCCAAAAGGAATGGAGGCGATTCTGAAAGAAGTTGAAAGACGAGCATTTGGATTGGATTTGGGAAGAAAGAAAGTGGTCAGAGGCAGGGTAACTCAATTTCTAAACCTGAGGAGCTGTTGAAATAGGAGAAACTGGGTTTTTTGGGAGGAAGGAGAGTTAAAAACTGGCCTTAACTTCTACTCAACATGGGAAATTCAGGACATGATGTCAAGGGACCCGGCCAAAACTAATGGAACAGCAGCAAGAAGCTGAAATTATCCTCCACAAAAACCATGACAGATATCAGGAGTTCCCCTTCCTTTACAAGAGAAGGGTAAACCTCATTCTCCACTGGCCCAGGTGAGCAAGAACACCCCTACCCCACCCCCGGTCTTATAGCTAAGGCATACATTTTTAACCAAAGCCCTTTCTTCAGCCCAAATGCAACTAACTACATAGTAAACTCCAGCTTGGCAGCAGTATAGGGGTTGAAAAATCAAAGTTGTGGGAGCTAAGAAACCAACAGAAGCAGCAAGCTATGGTTCTGCCCCTGTGGCTGTAGGCTGATGAAAATTCAAAGTGCCCCCTCATAGAAACGGGGAATTCTACAGTGCTATCCCCAGCTTAGGGAAATAGCAATCTGTAGGTGCTAAGGTGAGTAGGAGAAACCATTGGTCCCATTTTAGTCCTAGGAAATGATTGTGTTCACCACATTACAGCATCTTATTGAATGCAAAGCCCTTTCCTCACAATAACCCTGAGAGTGGAGAGATCTGGTTTCCAGATACCCATTTTGGGTGGTTTCCTTTCCCAGCACCCAGGCAGTTACAACTTCAAATGGGTGGTAGCAACGGCCAGGGATGTAAGGTTTCACATGGCCCTTTTTCAGAAAGAAGCCCCTTCTTCCCCCCTTTACACTATTAAGAGAGATCTGGGAATAGAGTAGCTCTCTTCCAAACAGATGCTACTTCAGGGACTAAGGAGTCCAGCTACTTGATTCTGTACTAGGGACAAGACAGAGGTGACTTCTGTGCAATGGAGACCAGACACTTTTTATTGGGCACATGCAGAAGTCTTCCTAATCCAGACCAAGAAAGAAAAAAGGTACTAGGTCCTGGTCCCCCTACCCCACATCACGAAGAGGCAAACAATCTAGTTAATCCACAACCATCCTCAGAATCATTAAGATTTGATAATTTAGCAGAACCCAAGATTTTGGCAGTAAAGATTCTGGGAAAGCTGAGATATCTTAGGGCCCTGTACCTCTTGTTGGCAGCTCTGTGAGGGAGAAGTCTGGAGCTTGGGAGAGAGAGAGATAGGAAAGTCTGGGAGGAGAGAAGAACCCCTGCCCCTCTCCCTAAACAAGTTCAGTCAACTACCAGAACTCATCTGAGATCATCACGACCCTTTTCTGTGTGTGGCTGCCTTCTATGAGGCCAGAATGGGGACAGACCTCAGCATGGCAGAACTCCCTTTCTGAAGGCTTGAAGCTGCTCCACTCTTCCAAACTGCTATCCCTGCTCAGCAATGCCTGCAGTCAGCCTGGCTTGGTTCCACCCATCCTGAGGGTCTAGCCTGGAAGGGAGGGTAGGAGCATATCACAGAGCCTATCTCCTTCAGCCATGAATTGATGAGGAGAATTCTTATCCTGAAATCCAAAGAAAAAGGTCTGAGGACACATAGCAGCCTATATTATTAGAGTGGGAAGACAGTTAGTGGTAAGTTGAGGATGGGTTATTTTTTGCCGCTCAAAATTCTACACAGAGGTAACAAAAATAGGGCACTCTGATGCTAGAAGGCCCCTGAGAATGTGCCCAGATTCACTAGGTCCCCAAGAGATAAGGCCTGGAGATACAGCAGATACAGCCTTCTCTTATTTTCCATTAACCTCACAGACTACAAGTTAAAAACTGTCCCTCTAAGTAGGGTCCTGAAGGAATCAGAGGCAGGGAGGCTAGGTTTCAAAGTCAGAGGAGACTTAGTACCTAGTAGCAATGAGGGCAACATGGGTTACCTGGGAAGAAGAGGGAGGCAGTGATGGGCAGGCCAAGGTTGGTATCCTAGAGAATGAAAAACATGAGGGCAGAGGACTGGGGTACAGAACCTGGCTGATAAAGGCCAAGCAAAAAGCTCTGTGCATATGAAAACTCTCGATGCGTTGGCCACTTCTGTGCAGCTTCCAATGATACCAGAAGGCTTATGAGGACGCCCCAAAACAGCTTTGATGCTGCTTCACAAATCTATTTCTAAGAGACCTACAGTGCCCAGAAGAGTGGGGCTAAATTTTGCTAGGAGGGTGTATTTTTTTAAAAATCACTTTTCACTTGGAGAAAGGATAAGCTTATTTTTTTTTATCATTTTAGCAGATTTGAGTCTGCAGGAAATAAAAAGCTAACTTTTCAGTAGGGCCTCCCATTTCCTGAAGAGTGACAGCAAAGGAGAAGAGGGGAGTTTCTGGCCCTACCTTGTTAGAGACCAGAGAAGCCCATGGCCCACTGTTCTAACAGGGAGCTGGTATGGGTTTGTGCCATCACTGACCTTCTTCTTCCTGTGTGCTACCAACTCAGTGATGAGCTGTAGAAGACTGCTCCAGATGGAAATTTCTAAGTGTTTTCTAGTCTGAATCTCCAGGCCTCAAGATAAGGAGTCTTTCCCTCCCCTAATCATGAGTGAAAAGTAGATTCGAAGGGCCTTACAGCCCCCCTGTGATTCTGGGGCAGATTCACTTTCTGTTTAATTAACAGGTTTACATTTCTTCTAAAAATATAAACCTTCTCGGAAGCTAGTTTCCACTGAAAGAGAACACATGATCATAGCTGGTCTGGGGGAATTGCAACTGAACCCCTCCCTCCTTGTTCCTGTCTGAGCCTTGCCTCCCCTGCCTCCATCCCTGCCCCCAAAACATTTTTGCTGTTGATCACCCTAAGGAAAACTACCACTCCTGCCGGAATGAAAAACCTTGGGGTAGGAAGGAAAGGGGTTTTTAGAACTAGGAAAAAGAGCAAAGCTTTTTAAGCTTGAACAAGTCTGAGTCTGGCCTCTTCCCACCCTCTCACTTTGGGTCCTCAGGGGAGAGGGGAGGCTGAGCTGAACTGATGGGTGCCAAGACGGCACAACACTCACCACACCCTGCTCATCCAATGCTGTTTGCAGAAGGGGTGGCCCTGGAAAGGGCAGATTGCACCCTGGGCCAAGAAAAGAAAGCTGAAGTGACCAGAGTCACTTGGAAATGACCAATCAAAACAGTATGAAAACCAAACAGAGGAAAATAAAAAGGCCTTAAACCCTATTCAAACTCTACTTCACCCAGATGGGCCACTGCGTAGCTGACCTAAAAATGAGAAGAAAAAAAAAAAGCTCTTGGCCTCATTATAGTCTGAATGATCAGAATAACCATGATAGAAACCAGGATTGGCAGGGGGAAGTGGGTGGAGATAGAGGAAGGTGGGAGTGGTACCTTAGAGATCTCAATGGGTACCATCTCTCTTTCAGAGTGGGGGGCAATTCTGTCCACTTGCCTCACCAACTAACTCTGGGAGTTTGGATGGCTCCTGAAATGTGAAGGCTTTAAAGGGACACAGGCAAAGGATGCTGGGTAGAAGCTACTTTTACCTCAAATGAATTTGGGGGGGGAATGCTCTGACCTCCCTTCCTCCTTTATGCATCTAGACCAAAGTCAACTAATCAGTAAGCCTATAGGTCATCCTTACAGCAAAAGAGCCAGAAGGAACCTCAGAGGTTAAGCTAAACCCTATCCCCTAATCCTTCCTTCAGGGAAACTTTCCCCTTATGCATTATGGCCATACCAGTAGACCCAATTGCCTTAACTATGTCCCTTTTAAAAAGAAAAAAATAATCAGCAAAGCACAATCATAACTGCTCTGGCCGCTACAGAATCGTTGGTCCCCCATTTTGGGGCAGGAGTTATTGCAATAACACTACTTAGCATTAGGTCAAAGAAAACTACAGTATTAGCACTGTCTATCATTCCACTTGCATTGGTGCCACCTCCTGGCCTGCCCACTGCCATCAGCACCCACAGCCCCAGCCTTCTGCCACGTCCTTGCTGTCAAGTTTGATGTTGTCTGTGTTCTTCTCGCTGAACACAGGCCCTCCGTGCCTCATCATAAGCTCAGTGGCCACCTTCACAAAGGCTTCCTCTACGTTGCTGGAGTCCTTGGCAGATGTCTCGATGGCACAGAGGATCTCATAGCGCTCAGCCAGGAGCTGGGCTTCAGTCAGCTGAACCTCTCGAAGGTCACTTAGGTCTGACTTGTTACCTGGAGGGAGAAGCCAGTTTGTGTCAGTTAGACAAATGGAATCTTTTCCCCCAGGGCTGGGGTTTGAGGAGGATGCAGTGGGAAGGAGGCAGACAGAAGATTGGGACAAGGCTTCTGCATACAAGTCAATAAGCACTGATTAAGGACCTGAAAGTGTTCATCATCTTCCCCAAACCCTACAATTAAACTAGTTGCCCCCTAAAACTTCCCTCTTCTCGAAGTCTCTCAATGACACCACTATCCCTCTAGTTGTCTGGACTCCTCAAAGCTACCTCTGACTTTTTCCTCTTTCTGTATCTCCCAAACCCAATTAATTACCTAGCAAAGGGCCAGGTTTAATAAATGAATGCCTATTCACTCGCTCACTCATTCATTCATTCATTCGATAGCCTAGCTCTACAATATTGGACACAACCATCTCCCCCATTGTATTTTACTACCCCTTTAATCTGATTATAATTATTGGCTCCCAATTAAGCACTTTCCTGGGTGTTGGGGAAAACACAAAAATACTACCATGTGGTCTCTGAGGTCATGGAGCTTATTTACAATTCGGCATTGAGATGAAATGGAAAAACTCTAATGCAGAAGAGGCGATGAATGTGAGACAAGATACCAAATGCCATGAGTCAAGAGAGGGAAGAGCTTGAAACTGGGGGTGCACAGGTTTCAAGGGGTAGAAGGTAGAAGATGAGTCTGGAAGAATAGACGAACCGAGTTTTCTCTTCCTCCCATTCAGATGGGAGATGCCTTCACGTGCTAGGGATAGACATCCCCCTAACTCATCAGTGGGGTGAGACTTGCTAGTTACGCTCACCTGGTTAGCCTATTTGCTGAGCAGTTAACCAGAGTATGGCTTCTGTGTAAGCTACAGCTTCTTGGAGCCACAGGTGGGCACCAAAGGTAGATGAGCAGCCCTGAAAAGGGCTTGGTACGCCTCCATACCAGAGCTGCCAGTCCTCCCTGAACACCCTCACACACCCCCATACAATCAAGAGCAATGAGGAGACATTTCAAGAAGGCAGATTTCAGGTTAACATGAGGAAAAACTACCTACCAATTCTATCTCTGTCTCAAAATGGCTCTAGAATGGCCAGTGTAGGGACTGGTGTTTCATTATGCCTTATCTGCTACAACTGGGGAGGGGGAAGGTAAAAGAAAGCAAGGAACAGTGATCCAGAAAGAACACTGAAAAAGGCCAGAAGAAAACAGACAAGTAGGAAGCTTTGAAAGATGAATTTACTATATCATACTAAAACACATAGATATACACTATATTATAGTATTAAAAACAGCAGTGAATCTGGAGTCAAAGGACCTGAGTTCCAATTCTGATTCTACCATTTAATACCTTAAGTGACCTTGGATAAATAAATCATTTAACCGCCCTGGTTCTCAGTTTCTTGAAGTGACTTGACTAGATGGCTAAGGCCCCTTTCTGTTCTAGATCTAAGATCCCTAAATCCTGCCAGTCTGTGCTTTGAGAGTAGTTTCTATAGCGGTTGAGTGAGTGGGTAGTAAGTCATGGTAGCATTTGATGGGGGAAGGAAAGAGAGAGAACAGATGGCAGTTTGATGGGATAGAAGGGTCAAGGGATTTTTTTTTTTTAGGATTGTGAGAGCTAAGCATGTTTGTAAACAGATGGATGGGGACCAAGAGAAAGGGAGAGATTAAAGATGTATCACGTGGGAAATCGATAGGACAAAGTTCTGGAAGAGGGGCAGGAGAATCTAGAGATCCTCAAAGTGTAATTGAGAGCACAGGTAGAGGAATGAATTTTAGCAAAAAGGAGGATTTCCTTTGAGAGAAGAGGGAAGGAGGAAAAGGTGTTTAAAGAGTTTTGAGGAGATGCAGAAAATTGAGAGAACAAGAAAAATGGCTTTTTCTCAAAAAAGTAGGCAACATGATCATGACTATGGAAGGAGAGGGGCTAAGGGCTTAAAGACACTTGAAATAGTCATGAGGAATGAGATGGGGAACCAATAAATTAAATAAAAGTGCTTAATAAATCACTGAATGAATGAATTTTAAGCATGAAAGTAGAGTAAGGTCCAATAGGAAATGCCTTCTGAATAAGTAGCTTTTCTCCCCGGACTGGCTGAGAACCAGTATCTCAAAGTAGGGGTTTATGTTTAAATCCTTGGCACGCTAGAGTAGAAAAAGAATGATGGATTTGGAATCAGAAGGCTTGGAAGGCTTGGATTCAAATCCTGATTTTCCCCCCTTCCTCCCCCCGCCAGGGGTACTCTGGGAATTTCATTTCTCAGATCATCTGTCTTACATGGAAAATAAGAGAATTGGGCTTGGTGACCTTTAATGTCCTTTTCAGCTGGCCCACAGTTCCAGTCTCAAATCACTTTGAGAAACACCTGGAGTGTGTGTGTGTGTGTGTGTGTGTGTGTGTGTGTGTGTGAGAGAGAGAGAGAGAGAGAGAGAGAGAGAGAGAGAGAGAGAGAAAGAGAGAGACTGCCTTTGAACTAAGGGTTCTGAGGACTAGAAATGAAGGTATTTCAGTTGAAATTCTGGCTCTATGACTATGTATTTATTTGGGGCCTCAGTTTCCTCACCTGTAAAATGAGGGGATTAAGCTATGGCATAGCCTACTTTGAGATACTGATTCTCAGCAGTCCAGGGAGAAAAAGCCCCTATTTGGGGTTAGGTGGCCAAAGCACTTGTAGACTGTGGGTGTTTATTAAATGCTTCTTGAATTGAACTGATTTGACTGCCAGGAAGTTGGAGGAAAAGAAAGCCCTATAACTCACCAATCAGCAGTTGGACTATGTTGGCGCCTGCATACTTTCTGACATCCTCAATCCAGTGAGGCACAGAGAGGAATGAACTCTTTTTGGTGATGTCATAGGCAAGGATGGCTCCATTGGCGCTTCGGTAATAGCTCTGGGTGATGGTACGGAAACGCTCCTGGCCAGCAGTGTCCCAGATCTGCAGCTATATGAAAACAGGGGAGAGACCTAATGAGGGACAGGTAATTGTGAGCACCAAAGGAAACCAAGGGAGATAAAGATACGTAAAGGGCTTTACTCACTATTGATCTGGCAGGGAGACAATGAACAGAAAGAATCTAGCTGTTTGCAGCCTCAATCAAGCTATACCAACAGGAAGGAAGGACTCTGCTGACCTGACTATAGATGGAATCCTTGTTGGAATTCTGCTCCTTAGCCCTTACCAGCCCAGCCAGTCTCATGGAAGGATCTTAAGTGAGAGCACCTTAGGAATTGGACAGAAGGTTCATGACATAGCCCCTGGCCCTCAGGGCAGCAGGCAAAGAAAGGAGTAAGCACCTGGGCTAATGTTTACCTCTGGCTGCCCAGGGAGTTGTCCCTGAGCCAAGATCCTAGGAGTTATTTCCTAGCTTTTCTATTTCTAATAATCATGGAATTCAGTGCAATAAGAAAAGCGCCCCCCCCAGGCTCATTTTAGAGTGTCCTAGGCTACTGTTCTCATATCACTGAAAATGAGTCTCAGGGAGACTCATCTCTAAACAGAACAATTTACTATCATTGACCAGCAGATTGATCTAAAAGGGTCTCTCTAAGCCCCCTTACTCACAAGACAATGATAGTAACACTCTCAAACACCCAAGGAGAAACAGAAGTATCCAGAACTCAAGATGGTGGATCTCTGGGGGAAGAGTCTACCACCTTGCTTTGCGGAAATATCTTGTTTGCCACATTGTTATCTACCCAACATAGACATAAACACTCACAAGGGGAAGTATCAGACCTCAGCAGGATACTTCCAAATTTCATACCACCCCTAATTCTGTTTGCAATGTTGCTATGGGTAGCCCCAGGAAAAGATGTGGCATGTCAAATAACATGATGGTCTTACAATCTCTGCTTCCTCATGCCTTTCCTTAGCTGGATAGGGACATTACCTAAGATGAGCCTATAAAACCACCAGTGAAAAGGTATTTCCTGGGGGTGTGGGTGGGGAGTGGGATACAATAAAATAGAGACCATAATAAAATATAGAAGCCCTGTTGAGGGAAGGGCTGAACAAATTCTGGCATATGGCTACAATGGGATACTACTGTGTTGTAAGAAATTAAGAAGTTTAGTCCTGCCTCAATTCTTCCTCTAGGGAGTTTAGGGCAATAAATTGGAGGGGAGGGCTGAGCTGTTGGCTCCTCTAGGAAGAAAAGATAAGACTGCTGCCCAGGGAGCTGGTTCTAGGAGGTAAAGGCAGACTCTCTCTGAGAAAAGTATCTGTAGATACTTATATGAATTGATGCAGAAAGAACCAAAACAATTTATACAACATTGTAATTTTGTAATCTTTAATGCAACAAGTAGTATGTGATGAAACATGTTACTTACTCACCTCCTAACACAAATCATAAACTCAAGAGTGCAAATTGGGACATTTTTTTCCCCATTTTGGACACAGTCAATGCAAGAATGTTTACTTGACTATGCCTGCTTTTTTTTTTTTACTTGGAGGCAATGAGGGTTAAGTGACTTACCCAGGGTCACACGGCTAGTCGGTGTCTTAAGACAGGATTTGAACTCAGATCTTCCTGACTCCAGGGCCAGTTGTTTTATGACTATGCCTATTTCTTTCATAATTTTTAAATTTTTTTTTGTCTTTATTGTTTGTTCACTTTTAGTTTTACAAGATTCAGTTCCACATTCCCTTGAGTCTCACATTTTCTCCCCCTCTCTGTCCTCCCCCACCCCCCATGGCATATGCCTATTTCTTATGAGGACTTTTTGTTTTAGTCTTTTTCCTCTCATTGAAGGTGGAAGGATATGTACGTGGGTTCATTGTTAAAAGACCTAAGCAGGGTCTAAGACTATTGGGGTTCAATGAACAATTTCCACAAAGATTTTTTTTTAAACATCCGACCACTATTACAATATAGAGCATTCGATTTGCAGTTAAATGACTTGGAAAAGAATCCCAAGTCTGCCACTTACTAATTATGTGACCTTGAGCAACCTCTGTGGGGCTCTATTTCCTCATGGGGATTGGACTTAATCAGCTTTTGGTTTCATTTTAATCTCATATATTTTATTTGATGCAAGAAAAAACATTATTCAGGAGTTCTTTATCTTGTTCAGACTCTCAACCTGTGAAACTTTCTCTACTGCCAACCCAAAGAAGTTCATCTTGAGTGGCTCGCTAGCTTGCCCCTTCCCCCAAGGCCAGGTGGGCTCAGGTACCTCAGAGGAGAAGCCAGAGTCAAAAATGATAAAGATTGTCTTGCACCAGAATTCAACAGTTTCTCTGCTCTTAAGTCTCTTGCCCTGTCTTTCCTACTCCCTTCATTCTACAATTAAGGTCACTTTTCTTAGGTTTCAAAATTCTTTCTTTTCCCCCTTACCTTCATCCTCTTTGCCCCCAAAATTCTCACTCCCTTGGTGCTAGGTATTAAAGAAAGCAAACTAATTAAGCCACAAGATACACTTAAGTATTTATAGAGAAATGAATCAGTTTTAAGGTGCAAGAATTCTCTCCCTAAGCATCCCCATATGAAATATCTAGTCCAGCCTAATTTTCTACAGATAAAGAAATGAGGCCCAAGAGGGTAAGGGACTTGCCCAAAGTCACATATTTGAAGCACGATTTGAACCCTGCTCTCTCCTAGTTCACAAGTTTTCTCTTGTAATAAAGAAACACAATTAAGGAAAACAGGGACCACACTGACAATGTATACAATAGTCTTTTCTAAGTAGTCTATTTCTTTTCTCTGTGCTAGGAGAGAGATGTTTCATTAGCTGTATCCTAGATCTTGTAAAAGTTATTCTGTATTAAGTTACCTGTAAACTTCAAACTTCTAGTTCTCTTTTATCTTCATATTATGTGTTTTGTCTTTTTCTCTTTGAGAGATTTTATCTTTAGAAGTGGCAGTAGTAGCAGCAGCAGCAGCAACTTAGATGGTGCTTTAAAGCTTAGAAAGAGCTTTCCTTACAATGGCCCTGCAAATTAATTTACCCATTTTACGGGTGAGTAAACTGAGACTCAGTTAACTGGCATAACTAACCCAAGTGAGCACCCCCCTGACTCTACATCTCTTTCCACTATTCAAGGCTCTCTTACTTTTCCCTTTCTTTATGCCTAATGACCACCTAGCACAATTACACGTTTTTAAAAAGATTACATCAGTCCCTGGCTATATGCAGCCCTGGAATGAATGATGCAATCTCAACTCCACACACCATCGTTTCCACAGTATTTCCCTCCTCAGGACATGATGTTTCTCATTTTCCTCCAAATGAGATGTGGGAGGACTTATGGAGAAGCAGTTTGCTGGAGTGGGCAGTGCTTTACTTGGAATAACTGGTTTCAAATCCCACTTCACTCACTGACTAGCTATGTGACCCAAGGCAGGTCACTTCCCCTTTTCTGGTCTGTTTCCTCATCAATAAAATGAAAAGGTTGGACCAGATGGTCTTTAAGGTCCCCTCCAACTTTAGATCTCTGATCCCAAGGTGACTAAAGAAAGGATAAAGAGCCCTCATCCCAATGCTAAAAAGTTTGAGAGTGGGAAACAATTCGTAAACAAATATATACATGATGCTATCCCTGTAATAATTATGTGGAAAAAATCACGTGATAACAAAGCATGTAATGTTTTATATACAGTTTATCCTCAAAACAACCCTGGTAGGTAGGTGCTATTATTATACCCATTTCACAGATGAGGAAGTTAAGTGAATTGCCGAGGTTATATAGTGTCTGAGGTAGAATCTGAACCAAGGTCTTTCTTCAAGTCCAGTTCTTTTCTCTATTAGCTATGCTACCTGATTTTCCTGGAAAATGCCAGTTACTTGCACAGGAACAATTTCAGGTTAGATGACAAGGTTAAGAGTTCTATGTGCCACATAGACTTTCAAGCTCTGTTTCTTGTTGTTATAGCATCCCTTAATTATTTGGATTCCATACAATTTTGCTGAAGGATCTTAGATCAAAGAAAGAAAAAGGAAAAAGGACCCATTGGTACAAAAATGTTTATGGCAGTTCTTTTTGTGGTGGCAAAGAACTGGAAATTGAGGGGACTGTCCATCAATTGGGGAATGGATGAACACTTTGTGGCAGATGACTGTGATGGATACTATCGTGCTGTAAGAAATGATGAAAGTGGTTTCAGAAAACACATGGTAAGACCTATATGAACTGATGCAAAGTGAAATGAGCTGAATCAGGAGAACACTGTATACAGTAACAGCAACACTGTATGAGGATCAACTGAGGATGACTTAGCTATTCTCAGCAATACAATATACAATGATCTAAGACAATTTCAAAGGACTTACGATGAAAAAATACCACGCACCTCTTGAGAGAGAACTGATGGATATGAGTGCAAATTGAAGTATAATTTTCTCACTCCCCCCCTCCATGATAGAGCTAACATGGAAATGTTTTGCATGATTTCACATGTATAATTAAATGATATAATTTTGTTTGCCTTTTCAGTGAGTAGGAGAGGAGTGCAAGGAAAAAATTTGGAACTCAAAATTTTAAAAGAATGCTAAAAAAATTAAAGACAATAAAAAAAAAGAATTAGATCACTAATGCATAAAAATAAAGTTTAACTTATGTCAAATAGTAAATATATCTGTAATCCAGGTATGATACCTCTTGAGGCTTTGTCTTTTTTTTTCTAATCAAACCCACAATTTATCCATGAGGATATTACCTTAATCTCTAGAGAGGTACTCTTTTTTTGGGGGGGGAGGGAAGGCAAGGAAATTGGGGTTAAGTGACTTGCCCAAGGTCACACAACTAGTTAAGTGTCAAGTGTCTAAGGCTGGATTTGAACCCAGGTCCTCCTGACTCCAGGGCTGGTACTCTATTCACTGAGCCCCGCTTTGGAAGTGTTAAAGAGACTTGCCAATGGTCACACAGCCACACTATGTCGGTCTGACTCCAAGACTTCTATCCTCTACCCTCTGTCTCTCACCAGCACTGACAGGCAACCTTCTAAACGAGCCAAACAATCTCTGAGGGGCAGGTGATCACTTAACGTTCTTTAGTATCCCCCAGCTACCTAGCCCAGATACTTATTTCCAGGAGAGAGACTCAAGACTTCCAAGGTTCACTGAAGTTAAAAAATACAAAGTTAGGCTGAAGAAAACAAATTACAAGAAAGGAGTAAACGTGGTATCCTGAGAGGCAGTCGATCTTGACAGAAATAACCCCAAAGAAAACACAAACAAGAATAATAGATTTAAATGCTTAAAGAAAGTTGGAATCTTTTTACAAGGTACAGAAGCATAAAATATCAGCAAAGACCACAGAGAGCACCTTGCCCATTTCCCCTTCTTTTGAAAGAGGAAATGGACACAAAGAAGCAGTAATTTACCCATGTTCACAGCCAGCAAGGACCCAGAAGACCCAGAACAAGATCTTAATTCTCTCCACCTCTGAGGCTGACAGCAAGGAGGAGAGTCACGATTCTGCACTCTGACCTGTGGTGTCCTCAGAGACCAAACAAAGGCTGGGTTAAATGGCTTTGGAGGTTGGCCCAGTATGGCTATTTTTGTGTTCTCACTTAAGTATAAACTTCTCAGGGGTGGGCATACAGCCCTAAAAAACCCAAGAGATGGTAGACACTGCCATCAAAGCAGTGTGGAATGATGAAAAGGCTATTTTAGTGGGAGTCTGGAGACTTTCGTTCAAGCTTCAACTCTGCCATTAACTTGAACTATGGCTTTCAGCAAATCATTTCATGTATTTAGACTGAGTTTCTTCCTCTGTAATAAGGGACAAAAGGCGGAATGATAAGGTGGGAAGACACTAGAGTTGGAGGTGGAAGATCTGGGTTTGAATCCCAATCTGCTACTGACCACCTGTGCACATGGACTAAGGCAAATCACTTCCCCTCTATGGGCCTTGCTTTCCTCACCAGCAAAATGAAGGTCAAATCAGATGAACTCTAATGAACTCTAAGGCTCTTCTGGACTCTAGAATTCTTCTTGGTAAATCTTTACTGAATTTTACAAATAGTGTAGAAAATTTCAGCCCACCTCCATCGAATGCTCTAAGAGTAGATCTGACCTAACATCCAGTTTCTGGGTGCCCTTGTCCTATCCATATTCAGGGCAGCAGGAAAACAGCTGGCTAAGGAACTGGACTCAGGATCTGTTCATCTTTTTTGCCAGGACTTCAGAATAATGGAAGAGATAAAGAAAGCCAGTGAGAGTCAAAATAGCAGAAATGCCACTTACCAAGCTTTCCAAGAACTGAACTTGGAAACTAAGTCACAATCATTTCACTATGATACTGTCCTACCATATACCACCCCCCAAGAGGATGAAAAAAATAAAGGGAAGAGAGGGAAGTTAATTACTTGGCCACTCCCCTCATAGCCCAGACCCACATGACCACCAACACCTAAGCCACTAGCCAATTACCTACTTAATTAGATCCCTACCCCTATTAGAGCTCTAACTCAATATGAAATCCCAGCCCTCTGATTAAGTAGCAAGACCTGATACTTCAGTCTTCAAAGAAGCCCAGGGGAAAGAGAGATGTAGAGTTTAATGAAACTGATTAGATAGCATTCACTTTAGAGAGCAGCAGAGTGAGGACCAAAACACACAGACAATTCTCAGCCCAGGATTATCCTGGGCTGTAGAAAAGGACAAGACAAGAGCCTAGCCATCCTTCACTTCATTGTTATCTCATTCTTCCCAGAAATCCAAGGTGGTTAAGGTGGTTTCCCCTGATTCTCTTTTCTATACCTGCCCCACTTCCGCTCTTGCCCTTGCTCCCATCGGGTGAATAATCTGCCTCCCACACCAACCCCTAAGATCTCTACCAATCTCAAACTTAACACTGATTGTTCCCCCCACTCCTAGTTTCATAATATGACCTGAGGCATTCTTTCCTCCCTTCTTTCTCTAACTGAATTTTCCTTTTCTCCTTGGGGTGGGTGGGTGGGTGGACATTTCTTTTCTCCTATGCCTTAAACTCTGTTTAAATAAATTCCTTAAGCCCTACCAAGTGTTCTTGGAAACTCAAGGTTGATTAATTCATACAAAGTTGATGCCTCAGGCTTCTGTCTTTCTGAAACTGTCTCTCACTACCCATCCCCATCTCCAAACAAACTTTGGGATCACATGATAGACTTCAAACTACTTAAATAGCCAAGTCTAAACAGCCACATGGACTCCCCCTTCACACAGTCCATTTGAACAGTTCTCTGCTTACGTTATCTAAACAAACCAAGCGAATCAACATGGACTTTGGATTATAAAATTTATCCACCATCCCCCTCCCAGGCTTGTTTAATAAAATCTTAACTGCCAGCTAGCAAATCAGCCTTTTACTCTTCTCTGGTCTTCTTTTTCATGACAAAGTCTTATCCTCAGGATAAATCCCTGGAACCACTGACATCTGGGAAAAAGGGACTAGGTTCAGCAAAGGTGTAAAACCTTTCATAAATTAGTAGGGAAGGATCTCAGGGCCTCAAAGGAGACAACCTTGGAAAATGTCCAGATCACCCTGAGGAGGAAGTTTAATAATATTTGAAGAAGTGAACCAATTGCATTTCCCTCTCTACCTTCTCTTCAGCAGGGATTAGCCAAGAAAGGCACAGGAAAGACTCTCATGGGTTCAGGACACCATAAGGTCTTCAGGCAAATTTAGTGTCAGAGAGCTATTCTCAAATATCTGGAAGGCTGTTAGGTGGAAGAGGGATGACAGCTTTGTGTTGCTCCAAAAGGAGGAATCAGGGACCAATAAATGGTAATTTGGCAGCTAGGTGGTGCAATGAGTGAATGGAGAGCCAGACTTGGAGTCAGGACACTTGCTAGCTACATGACCCTGGGCAAGTCATTTAACCCTGTTTGTCTCAGTTTGCTTGTCTGTAAAATGAGCTGGAAAAGGAAATGGCAAACCACTCTAGTATCTCTGCCAAGAAAATCCCAAAATGGGGTCATGAAGAGTCAGACAACAAATACGGTAATGTAGGGAGGTAGATTTCTTCTCAGTTAAGTAAGAAAGGACATCCTCATCATTACAGCTGCCTGACAATGGAGCATGCTCCTTCACAAGATAATGAGCGGCCCTTACTGGAAGTATTCCAAGTAGAGGACTGAGCACCAGGCATTGTATCATAGAAACCTCAGAGATCATCACCTAGGCCAACCTTTTCAATTCAAAATGAGGACCCTCCTTGTCATCTTCCTCTTGAAACTCGGCACTCATCATATTAGACAGGTCTGGCCAACAAGTCAGCTGAGTAGCCAGACAGTGAAGTGGACAGAGCAATGAGCCTGAAGTTAAGAATTCTCAAGTTCAAATCCAACCTCAGACACTTAGTAGCTGTGTGATTTTCAGGCAAACCACTTAAAGGGTCTGCCTTAGTTTCCTCAACTGTAAAATTGGGCAACTGTTGTGAGGGTCAAGTGAGTTAGTCCGAGTGCTTGGCACAGTGCCTGGCACATTGTTTATTGTTGTTGTTTAGTCACGTCTGGCTCTCTGTGACTCATTTGGGGTTTTCTTGGCAAAGATAACTCGAGTGTTTTGCCATTTCCTTTTCCAGCTCACTTTATAGATGAGGAAACTGACAGAGCTGTGACTTGCCTAGGGTCACACTGCTAGTGTGACTGCCAGGCTGTATTCACTGTGCCACCGGGATGCTCTGGCAAACAGTTGGCACTTTATAAATGCTCATTTTCTTCCTTCTAGAGAGAGGCTGGGATGGTGATTAGAACTGTAGGAAGAACACCATGAGAGTACTACAGCTTGGAGCTTGCAGGAATGTTAATTAACAAGTTAATTTAATCAGGTTTCCAGAATTGGAATGGAGCTATCTATACACAAAGCATCCAAAGCTATCACCCTGGCTGTGGAGACTAGCACCCCATCTCCTAATAAATACTTATCTCTTTCTTCCTGACCTTGGAGTCAAGACCTGAGTTCAAATCCTACCTCTGACATTTACCAGCTATGTGTCAGATCTCTGGGCCTCAATATGAATTACATAATAGGGATGATAACTGCATCTGCCTCATAAAGCCCTGTCTTCTTATGATGACACATCTAGCTAGAAGTGAGTTTGCCAAAGGTCACACGGGTGGGCAGGGACATCCATGGAATTTGAACCACGATGATTCTACAGTCTCTAAGGGCTGGACAAGTCCCTTCCACGTATCACAATCTCCCACTTAAACCTGTTGGTAAGTACCTGTGACATACAGACAGCAGGTGACTTTTCTAATATGTGGTTATCACATGTAGACAGTCAACAGCCAAGAATGACTAGAAGGTGTTAACTGGTGCTTTGGCACCTTTCTGTCATCATAGAACTGCTGAGAGGATAGTATTCCTATAAAAAATAAACCCAAAAACAGGGATAAAAGAGCAGCCAGGCCAAGGAAGTGCTTTCTAGGGATTTCATAATGTCCCCACTGAGTAAAATTCTTATTTATTTCTGTATAAAATTATCCTTGCTTATTAGGTTAACAGGACATCAACCAGTTCAATTATAGCACTTTGGCTAAGCATTATTCCCCCTCCATCTAAACAAGAGGAGGCTGGGGCTGAACCATTTTTCCCTCCAGTAAAAGGGACAGTGGAAATTTCCTTGCTTCTCCAAACTAGCAGAGAAACTCAGAAAACTCTGTTCCCAGGACAACCCTTGTGAAAACTGGTTACACTGACCCAAATAGAAATCGCTATTTTTCATCACCTCCTAGGACAAGATGAATCAGAATTGGGAGTGTCATTTGTGACCTGAGTCTACCCACAACCCTTTTGTGGAAGTCTGCCTGTCCAATTTCACTTCTCCAGGGATGGACTTCCAACTACCACAGACCAAAGAATTAGGTGCATTGTGTAGGCATTATTTTGTTCAGGTTCTGACTTAACTGAAGGACAAAGGCTACTGGCATCTGAGGAAACTGAGGCAACTGGCCAAAGGTTCTAAAGCTTACCATGTCCATGTCTGTTTGGTCAAGCCATTCTATCATTAGGGAAAGAGTCAGCAATCCTGTTTAAAGTTCTGTCTCCCATTAAAACAAAGATCCCTCAAACATCCATTCTTGGTTTTGTTTTGTTGGTTTTTTTTTTTTTGCTTTTTGGAGGGCAATTGGGGTTAAGTGACTTGCCCAAAGTCACATGGCTAGCAAGTCAATATCCATTCTTATCAGTAACTTAGACCTTAGTGTGAATACATTTCTCAGGCTCTCTTCTGATTGGATGTTATGAAGGTGGAAAAGATAGAAGGAAAATCAGAAACAGGGAGATTGGGCAGTTATGTGGTCACTGGAGGAACACTGGGCCTGTTTGCCTAGGTAATGGATCTCTTCTTAATCTATTTTTTCCTCTTATTTCTCTATACATTCATTCTTAGGGAACTCTTCCTTCAGCAGCATGAGTCAAGGCCCAAAGACCATTTTTTAGAGCAACATGGTGGAATGGAGAGACACTGGATTTATAGTTAGAAGAGTTCCATATGGAGTTGGTCCTGGTTGAATCCTTAGCTACTGATTGGCCTTCCCATATGACTTACATACAGCAAGTCACTTTTTAAATTTCTTTTTCTTGGGCCTCATTTCTCCTAGCAGTCAAATAAGGTGGGTGGAATAGAAAAAGTCTCTAGAAAGTAAGGACTGGTCATAGGCACCCAAGTGCTTGCTGATTGACTGATTTCAACTGGAAAACCTGATTCTCCTAAAATTCTACTTTATTCCATTTTCCCCACCAAGGAATTTCAGGGCTACCATCTTAGGGTTAAATGTATGTGTACTCCTTTCAATAACACTCTAGGGTCCGAAGGAATCAAATTTACTATGGTATCATGACAAGTAATTCAACAATTATATTGGATTTCCAAAACAAGCCATACTTGCCTCATTTCTTCATCTGTAAAATGGGGTTAATAATAGTACCTATTTTCCAGGTTGTTATGAGGACCCTAATAAGATATTTTTAAAGTGCCTTGCAAACCTTAAATTGTTGCATAAATGTTAGCTATTATCACTACTCCCCCAAGAGGAGACAATTTAATGTAGGAGAAAGGGCACTGTCTCTGAAGTCAGAGGCCCTGAGTTCCAAACATGCCCCTCATACTTAGTACCTCTGTGACCCTGGGTAAATTATTTACCCAAACCCAAATTTCCTTATGTAAGAGGACAGGTTGAATTAGGTGACCTCTAGATCTTGTGACTAAGTTCCTGGAGGACAAACACAATCTTATCTTCTTTTATGTCTTCCTTAATAGCATCATAGTATTAGACCAATCGCATTTTGACAACCATTAGTTTTTATTAAGCACCTTTGATGTTAGGCAGTGGCATCAGAAGAGAAAATGGAATAGTTTCCTGCCCTCATGGAGTTTATATTTTACTGGGAGTGGGGGGGGGGGGGGAAGATACCATAACAAGTACACAAGTATAATATATGAGAGGAAAGGAGAGATCAGAGAAAGCTTTTAGGGAGGAAGCCTTGAAGGAGATGATGGGATGCATTCCAGGCATCATGAATGCCTTGTACAAAAGCAGGGAGGTGGGAGATGGGGATTACTGAGTTTGAAGAAGAGTTAGTAATCTCGTTTTTTTGAAATGCAGAGTTTGGGAGTGGGGAGAGTGTGAAATAAGACTGGAAAGGTAGGTGAGAGTTGGAGTCCCTTAAATGCCAGGAACCTGTATTTTAGCCTTAGAGGCAATAGGGAGCCAGGGAGAACTGTTAAGAGAGCGTCAGACCAGTAGTGCCTAAGTACCTGGTAGCTAAGTGGAAGAATGGTTGGAGACAGACTGAACTCTTTGAGATCAACCAACTATTATAATAGTCTAGACAAGAAGTGATTCAAGCAATTCAACAAGATCTGTCTTCCACACAAAGATACATACATGAGTATAAACACATTTTGAATATGTGGCAGTTTTAGGTGGCTCAATGGACAGAGCCCTGGGTCTGTAGTCAGTAGTAAGATCAGAGTTCAAATCTATCCTCAGACACTAGCTGTGTGACCTAGGGCAAGTCTCTTAACTTTTGCCTCAGTTTCCTCATCTGAAAATGGGGACAATAAGAATAGCAGGAACTACCTTGAAGGAATATCGTGAGGATCAAATGAGATTATTTGCTAAATGCTGTATAAATGCTAATTAGCTACCTAAAAGTTCCCATATGATGTAGAGCGCTAGCCCTGGAGTCAGGAGGATCTGAGTTCAAATCCAACCTTACACATGTGACACACTTACTAGCCATGTGACCTTGGGCAAGTCACTTAAACCCCAATTGCCCTGCCCTTCCCCCTCCAAAAAAGTTTTAAAAAAAAGTTGGGGGCGGCTAGGTGGTGCAGTGAATAGAGCACTGGCCTTGAAGTCAGGAAGACCTGAGTTCAAATCCAGCCTCAGACACTTAACACTCACTAGCTGTGTGACCTTGGGCAACTCACTTAACCCCAATTGCCCAGCCTTCCCCCTCCAAAAAGCAAAAAAAAAAAAAATAATCTAAAAAAAAAAAAAAAGAAAAGCTTTTAAACAATGAATAGAACACCAGCTCTGGAGTCAGGAGGACCCGAGTTCAAATCCTGCCTCAGACACTTAACACAAAAAACTAGCCATGTGACCTTGGGCAAGTCACTTAACCCCACTTGCCTTACCTTCCCCCCTCAAAAAAAAAAAGCAAAAAAAAAAAAAGTTCCCATATGGCAAAGACTTTGTCTCACCTTGTACAGGTTCTTATATATACCTATTAGGATCACATGATTTCTAGTTCAACTCTCATTTTACATGTAGGGACAACCAGGACCTGAGCAGTAAATTCTGGGACCTTAGCAAGGTCTCAGAGCAGCAGGATTTGAATCTAGGACTTACAAAGTTTACTAAATGAATACACATTTCTTTGAATTGTGTATCTATTTTCAAAGAGATGCAGTCGGTTTTCAAAACGAAACAGAAAACAACAAAAAAATAAAAATGAGATGAGAATGGAAAATGATGAAAAAATTTTTAAAAAGCCCAAACCCACAGAAATACACAGCGACACCAAGTATGGAGCAGAGTTTAGCTCCTTCTACCCATGGAAATTAAAGCAAAAGTAAAGTCTTCAATTGTCTGGAGAGCCAAACATTTTCCTCTGGCACTGAATGAATGTCTCCTGATGCTGTCTATGATCCAACATTATCTAACATAAGATGATTCTGGGAACTATAATATTATTCTTAATGCCACATTATGGAGTCACGCTTATTTGTGTTGCTATATACACATTAAAGGGGAGGTAGGTGGTGCTGCGGATTGAGAGCCAAGCCTGAAGTCAAGAAAACTCCTCTTTCCGAGTTCAACTTCAGCCTCAGACACTTACTACAGTGTGACCCTGGGCAAGTCACTTAACTGTTTGCCTCAGTTTCATCATCTGTAAAATGACTTGGAGAAACGAAGTAGTCCAGCATCTTTGCCAAGAAAGCTCCACGTGGGGGTCACAAAGAACTGGGCACAACTGAAAACAACTGAACAAATACACTTTAAAGCCTTTAGGATTTCTGGGTTGTAGGGAGAGGGCTCATGTCAGTTCACCTTATATGCAGGGGTGTAAAAGACTATTTTTTTTCTTTTTGGAGGGGGGAAGGCAGGGCAATTGAGGTTAAGTGACTTGCCCAAGGTCACATAGCGAGTAAGTGTTAAGTGTCTGAGGCTGGATTTGAACTCCGGTCCTCCTAACTCTAGGACTCTATTCACTGCGCCACCTAGCTGCCCCATAAAAGACTATTTTAAACAAAAAATGGCCAATATTTGTCCTCAAACTGAACATGTTAAGTTCATGTACCCTGTTTATATATATATATACATATATATATATATACATATATATATATATATAAAGAATTTTTAAAAGTAGAATCCTACACTGTTAGCACCAGATGAGGCCTCAGAGATCATTTAATGAAGTCCAATCCCACCATTTTACAGGAGTAAATGCAGAGATAAAGTGAGTTGCCCAAGGTCACATAACCAAATCCAAACGTACAGTCTTCATTCCAAGTTTAGAAACCTTACCTCTAACAGAAAACACTTATGAAGCCTTAGGCACTCTACTGACTTCCTCCTCTAATGTGGACTGTGGCAGGGGATTCTCTAGGGTTATTTCAGCAAAACAGGTCCTATCATGGCACAAAGACTGTGGTGTAGGGCCCAGGGAGAGCCACCCACTATGCCAGCCAGCCTTGGACTAGTCCAGTCAAGTTGAGAGGATTACTAAGAGGACTCTAAATTGATGAATTTTTTGGCCCACAACCCTCAAAGCCCATCTGTTAAGATGTAAGGCTCATGGGATCACAGATTTAAAGATGGAAGGGGGCTTAGAGGCCATCTAATACAAGCCCCTCTTCCCCAAAGACCTCCTATTTTATAGATGAGGAGCATAAACTCAGAGATTAGGAGGCTGGTATAACAGGCAGGCTTTCGATTTGTGTTGGAAGGTGATGTACACATATGAACAAAAATTATATCCTTTTTGTTAAGACCTGCTTAATAGAACACAATTCATACATCCAAATGGATGTTGGTCTGTACCTTGGGAGATTCCTCTCGGACACTTGAAATCATCTTGGGGAGCTACTCATTCAAACAACATCGTCCAAATGCTGCTCAAAATCCATCTCCTCTCTGCCTAGAGGCCAAGTGACTCAGAGACCCATGGACCACACATGATTTTCAACTACCAATATCATCACCAAATTTGATTTCAATAAGGGAAAAACTTCACCAACTCTCTTGATTCTCAATGCCTTTAAAAAAAAATACACCCTCACTGGAAAGATTTGGCTGACCTGAGTTTGTCATAAATGAGATTTTAAAAATTCTTAATGTAGTAGAGTCCTCTCCTGCCCATTCCTGGCAGGTAGATTTGCTTACTTAGGAGGGACTATGTGGAGCTCTGGACAGCCACTTCCACTCAATGCTGGGAATCCACCAGTTAGCAGACCCTCTTTAATAGGCCCCTTTAGGTGACAACATGGGATCTCTACCAAGGGGCAGAGTCAGTTTGCTTTGTTGCTGACTGTGTGACCCTGGGCTTTACGCTTGAGTATCAATTTTTTAAATCTGTAAAATGGGGTTATTTTATGAAGTTCATAAATTCCTTGCTAACAAAATGTTTTTGTCGTCTTAAAATGGGAAATTTCATCAGTGTAGAATACTTTTGAGGTGGAAACTTCTACCTTGATACTTGTTCTTTGAAGGTCTGTGAGAGTTGTTTGGGGCACTAAAAAGTTAGCTAAATTGTCTGCTGTCACATATCTCTTGTTTCAGAAGCAGGACTGGAACCCAGCTATTCCTGATGCCAATGCCTAGGCCAGGGGAGGGGTACTTGTAGCCTTGAGGCCACATGTGGCCCACTAAGTCTTCAAGTGCAAACCTTTGGCCAAATCCAAAGTTCAAAGAACAAGTCCCCTTAATAAAAAAGATTTGTTCTATAAAACTTTACACTCACCTCTTCCCACTGTATAAAATATAAAATATTGTTTCATTTGTTTTAAAAAAATTAGTCTCATCTCTTGAAAAATCTCATCTCATAAATGAGATTGCATTAAGTCCAAATGTCATATAAATAAAATGTATTTAAAACTCACCTGTTTCACTATTTTCAATTTGTGCCAATTTTCTTTTTTGGGGGGGAAGGCAGGGAAATTGGGGTTAAGTGACTTGTCCAAGGTCACACAGATAGTGTTAAGTGTCTGAGGTCACATTTGAACTCAGGTCCTCCTGACTCTAGGGCTGGTGCTTCATTGTACCACCTAGCTGCCGTATGTGCCAATTTTCTTGATATGGAATTGTTCACCTTGATAGGTTTTTTTTTTTGAGGGAGTAGGTGATACATAATTTAAAAATCACAGGATTTGTAAATTTTTAAGAGGCAGGTGGTAGTGTTAGAATTAAAAAAAAAGATCTGGGGTTCAAATCCCACCTCAGATAATTATAACCTGTGTTATAATTGTTGTGAGGTTCAAACCTTAAAATCTATGAAAAGATAGTTAACAATTGGCACAAGGGTTGTCTTATTCAATGACTCTGGATATAATGTTGGCCTGGAGCCAAGACTTTGTGAGTTCAAATCCAGCCTCAGACACTTACTAGCTGTGTGACTCTGGGTAAGTCACTTAACCTAGTTTGCCTCAGTTTCCTCATCTGTACAATGAACTGGAGGGGGAAATGGAGGAAAAAAAAACTCCATGTATCTTTGCCAAGAAAACTCCATCACAAAAAGTTGAACAAGACTAGAAAAACAGCTCTGGGAAGTAGGTGTTAGGTGTTATTATTATATTATTAGTTATATATATTACTTATATATTAGTTATATTATAACTGAGACAATGGAAGCTCACAGGTTAAGCTACTTGCCCAGGACCACGCACATTTACACGTCCGGGTTTTCCTGATTCCAGGTCCAATGCTCTAGCCACCAGGCTATCTTGCCTAGGACAGGGAGTTGTCTGAGGTACATGTAGCTGACTTATTCAGGGTCACCCCGCTGGCAATCCTCTCAGATAAACAAACTGTTTAAGCATTCTGGCATATTATATTTGCACACAGCACCATTAACAAGAACCATTTCTTATCTGTTTGTTCCAAAGGTCCAGCAGGATCTCTCTGAAAACTGTGCTGGTGGTGGCTCTTGGCTCTGGTTGTCCTAATAATTGAAAGTAATAACAAGGCATGATTTTACTTCTGCCTGGTCATTTCTCCAGTGGATCCTGGGCACAACTGGAGGTGTTTGTGGAACCAATGTGAGATCTAGAGCCAAGAGCCAGGATTCTTTTGGAGGTCTGAATTTCCTCATTTGTTCAATGAGTTAATGTAGCTCGTGTTTCAAAGTTGCCTTTAGATCATTCCATTTTCTGTGATCCTGGTCTCAGACAGGCTTTGAAGGGCTTAAAAAGCTCCTGCTGTGAGGATGCTGATAATATAATATACCATTAATCTGGTATCATAAGGGTCATAAACTCTAAAGTGCTAACAAAATGTTTTTGTTGTCCAGAACTCTGAATTTCATCTGTCTAGCTGTGTGACTCTTGGAAAGTCACTTCACCCTGTCTGCCTCAGTTTCCTCATCTGTACAATGAGCTGGAGAAGGAAATGGCAAACTATTCCAGTATCCTTCCCAAGAAAAACCTCAAATGGGATCACAGCATTGAAACTCATGACTCAACAACAGGGAACTTTGCTTCCCTGTTAGTCTTATAGGTCATGACAGCTGTGTGGGGCTCTAAAAAATTAGTGACTGGTAGGAGTGGTGGCACAGTGAACAGATGCTTGAACCTGGAATCTTGAGAGCAAATCTGGCTTCATAAACTTACTGGCTGAGTGACCCTGGGCAAGTCACTTAATTTGTTTGCCTGAGTTTCCTCAACAAATAGGAACAATGATAGCACCTATCTTTCAGGGTTGTTGAGGATCAAATGAGATATTTGTAAAAAAAAAAATTCTTATCATAGTACCTAGCACAGAACACAGGGAGCTCTTATTTAGTCTATTTTATATATAATTCACTTCCATACCATGCCCCTGTCCCCCAATAGCCTCAAAGTCAAATACTTGGATTCCAATCCCACTCTCCTGAAAAAAATCCTCCTGACACATATTCAAACCAAGCCAAGACCCAACCAGAATTTCACATGGTTCAAGTCAAGTCACTTAACTTCTTATCAGCCCCATACAAGTCTCTAAAACACTAAATTGCATATAAAGTCCTGATCAGCATTGATAGAGTGAATTTTCCCACTGGATACCCATGAAACCAAAGGTCTGGTCAGCGTTGGGAGCTCTCAAGTGTAGGTACTGTGCTGGACTTAGAGAGAAAACTATCAATGCAATTTGGTACCTGCTCTCTGCAACATAAACCAGGGGCTCTTAATCTTTTTTTTTTAATTATCCATTCCTTGAACCCATCTGAGAATGTTTATGGACCCCATCTAGGAAGGATGTTTTTAAATGCATAAAACAAAATACTTATATCACAAAGGAAATCAATTATTTGGGAAATGTAGCTTTCAAATTATTTTTCAAACAAGGTCAGGATAAGAAAGGTTTTAAGAAAATTGTTTGCAGTCACTGAGAAGTAAAATGATTTGCCTAGGTTCATATATGTAGGATAGGACCCAAATCTAGGTTATTCATTATACCACATTGTTTCCTAGCTTTTATACACTGCAGATAATAGAATTGAAACAAAGCCAAAAACTGGAGCAACATATCACATACACACATATGTGTGTACATATATACACACACCATGTATATACACTATATATATTTTATAGATATACATACACACATACACACACATATATCTAGTATAACCAACAGATTTTAAGGTAGCATTCCTGAGGTCTCATTTATGCCCATTATAAAGAAATTATTCTCTCCTGAGTCATTTATCGAGTGACTTAAGAGTTCACAAAGCAACTCCCCAGAAGAAATGTGAGTACCCATCAATTCAGTACCATCCCCATTCCCAGATAAAGAAACTGAGGCTTGGGGCAGCTAGGTGGCACACTGAATAGAGTACCTGCCCTGGAATCAGAAGGACCTGAGTTCAAATCCGGCCTCAGACACTTAACACCAAAAAAACCCACAAAGAAATCTAGCTATGTGACCTTGGGCAAGTCACTTAACCCCAACTGCCCTACCTTCCCCCCTCCAAAAAAAAAAAAAAAGAAACTGAGGCCATGGGAGTGAGAGAGGTGCAGATAGCTAATTAGTGGCTAAAATACTCGTCTAAGTCTTTGGCCTTGCAATCCAGGGCCCTTTCTACTTTCACCAGTTTGACAGTCTCTCCTAGGCTGTTTTTTCTTTAACCACACAATGGAATCAACAATGATTAGGAACTGTTGAGATCACAAAGAGGCATATGAAACAGGGCTTACATAAGAAAGTATGTGTGTGGAAGTTTAACCATTTAAATTAATTGATTATTAATTAATAAATTAATATTAAATATCATTTTTACAATTTAAATGAAGGTGTCCCTCCTATAAAGTTGGATTATCAAGTTTTTTGCTACCTAGAGATAGGATCTGGAGGTCCAAATTCAAGTCCAGATTTGGCCACTTACTAGCCATTCTACCCTTGGGCACATTGTTTAAAATCCAGGTCTCAGTTTTCTTACCTACAAAATGGGGATCATACTTGTATTACCTAGCTCACTAAGTTGTGGGGAAAAAAATACTTTGTGTTGCTTCCAGTGAGGTTTTCAAAGTTTATCAAAGGCTTTCTAATACCATACTCACCTTATGGACATTTTAAGTGGCTTAAAATGACTGCATTAACTATTCCCAAAATGGAATAATAATTACGCTTGAGAATCATTCCTTGAGAGTCCTGGTTTTTCATTTTTGTATCCCTAGCAGCACTGTGACTGGCATGTAGTGGCAAAAAAAAAAAGACACATTGAAATGAATATGCTGACTCTACAGCTTTTCTTGCCTTCTCAAGGGGTTGAGAGGGGAAGGAAGAAGAGAATTGGGGACTGAAAACAAAACTGAATTATTGGGGGGAAAAATTGAATATTCATTAAGAGACTGCTTTGGATTTAAGCCCATTCAAGGTTAAAGACCTGACTTTCATATATTTCTTTTACTCTTTTTAACCTCATTTCCTATATTCCCAATGTTGTTATCCAGCATGTAAAACAGTATTTAACATTCTCATTTTAAAGAGAAGCAGAGCTAAAAGCCATGGGTAACTAACTGCCCATCACTTCTCCTGCATGGCCTAGCATGTATACCAAATGTTTCACTTTCTCTTGGACATGTGCCTCAAAGCAATGGTTTATTTTGCAGATCAGGCAGACACAATTAAATGGTTTTTGTTAGCCCGCCCACAATGACCTAGAATTTTGCTCTTACCTAACAGAATATATATTTTCTAACCTCTCTTATTCAAACCAAGCCAAGACCCAACCAGAGTTTCATAATAAATGGAAACATGTCACAACAAAACAGGCAGGACAGTTGTAGGAAGACCAGACTACAAATTTTAAAAACCTATGATCTCTGACCTCACCCCTTCCCTGTTCTTAAAGAGTGTGTTAACAGATAACAAAACCTGGTGAACATTTCAGCATAGGGACAGCTCTGGAGTGGGCGCCCCCTTAAAACTAGAGGCCTCCTCAGAAGGACATATCTGACAAAATCTCCTCAAAATGGAAAGCTAATTCTGTAACTTGAGGTAGGAGAAGGTGTATGTACCCGTGAGGCTCTTCCCTCAATGTATTAAATGTTTGTCCTGTGCATTCAGAAAATATTTTCTGCAACAGACCTCTGTGCTCTCAGAGATAACAAGTCAAGCAGAAGCCTGGGGGATTTAGATCCAGTTTGGATTTGAGGGGGATGGCCTGATTCTCCCACAATGCACCAGGCAGGAAGGTCAGAGTATCCTCACAATTCACCCTAGCCATGAGGCCTTAGGAAAGTATTTTCTGCTAAATCAACATTAAACAGTCTTTGGCTTCCTTTTCTAGCAGCAATCTGTGGGGCCAAAACCAGCTGATTCTACCTATAGTGGGTTGGAGGCTGACCTACTATAATTTAGACTGCATCTGAATCCAGCCTTTTCTTCACTGTGCCATAGTACCCAGGATTAACCAGAACCCCGCTTCTTTTCCTTCAACCTTAGCTGAAACACTTTCTAAATTATTTAAATCTGCTTTCCTGACTTTTTAAATGGAGTGCAGTAAAAATAACTATTAACAGAAAAACTTGGAAGCTGGACGGGACTCCAGAGGCAGCCCAGTCCAACCCCCATTTCACATATTTGGCCAAGTGAGGTCCAAATAAGTCAGGTGATTTGCCCAAGGCTATAAGCTATTTAGGTGCCAAACTAGAACTTTAATCCACCTTTCCTGACTTCTAGTCTACGTTTGAAATTTTTTTTTTTGGTTCATGATCCTGGAACTTGCTGTGTCTCAGGGTCATTGACTGCCAACAGAAGGGCTTATTGTACAGGGTCAAGGAAGCATGGAACATCGTGCTGAACGTGTGCTGGCCCAAAGACATCCCAGAAGTGTTTTCTTTTTCTAAATTTTAAATTAAATTCTGACTTTGTTTTTCTTGTGAGTTGGTTCCTTATCCTAAAAGTCAAGAGCAGAAAACAAAAAAATTTGGTTCACTGAAGATTGTAGTTAGCATTACAGAATATTAGAGCTGGCCCAATTCCTTCATTGTGGGATTCTGAGAAATTACAGTTTATATACATTTTCATACTGAGAAATAGCTGAATTGGGAAGATCCAAGCCTCTTCCTACTTCACCCTCCTTTCCAGTCATCCAGGTAGCCTTGGGCAGGTAAGTCATCTTACATCTCTGGGCCTCAGAAAACATGGAGCTGGTTATCTAAGGTCACTTCCATTCTTACTCTGCTTCCCCTTTTTTGAGGGGTGACAAAATCTTATGATTTCATTGATATGGGGAACCTTCTGCTGAGGAAGCTCCCTTTGCCAAAGCAAATCAGCATCTGTTTTGAAATGATCTTAAGAATGTTGCTTGGGCTACTAAGAGTTAAGTGACATAGCCTGGGTCATACTTCCAATGCATCTAAGACTTCCACTTAATTGAAATTAATTTCAATGTTAACAGTTACTAAGGAAGTTTCTTGGTACTGATGTTCAATGTGAAGTTTCTAATGTGACATTTAAAAATAAATTTATTAGAAATTTCACAATGATCATGAAAGACCTCTGCTGGTCCCCAATGATCCAGGCTTTCTCAAGCTGTCAACAGGTACCTTTAAAAGGACCATTTCAAATCACCATGAGAAACAAATAACTAACCACCTACCTTGCATTAACTTGTACTCTGGGTCAGAGTACACACCAAGAGCCTTCCTCCTAAGTACAGGCTGTTATCACTGACAGGTAAACAGGCACATCCTGCCGAGATCCCAACCAATTACAAACGTGGTATATACTCTCATGAGGTCACTACAGATGCTCACTGAGCAGGCAGACAGTCTGGGAAATGGAAACCACCACCACTATTTATACCTGTATCTTTGACACTCTTCCCCTTCACTCCTCCCCCCTCCACCAGCTGGCATCATGCACAAAAATATCCACCTACCCTGGAGCACCGCCCCCTCCCCCACCCACACCCAAACCACCTGGATGAGCCACCTGTTCCAAAGGGGAAAGTCATGGATCACTTCTTAAAGTTACTCAGCAATTTTCTATAGCCGTCCTCCCTCCCTAACTAAACACACCATAGAGATGTGGATTCCTTGAAACAGGAACAATATCTTCTACTTTCTTCGTGACTCCTACTAGTGTTCTTTACACTTGGGTCACAAAAACACTATTGACTTACATGTTTTATCAAAGTTTCTATAAGGAAGAGGGAAGGCAGATATTATCTTCACTTCTTCCCAGAAACACAAACAGAACTGAGTACTCTGACCAAGGTCAACAATGAGCTAAGACATTAACCAAGCTAGCTGGGTTCAGGCTTTAGATGGGCCACAGATAAAGGTAGTTTAACCAATTAATCAATAAAACATTTGTTAAGTATCTATTCTGTGCCAGGTACTGGGCTAAGTGCCGGGGATACAAAAGGACCCCTCAGAGGCTCAGTTTCTGAATCCGTTAAATGGGGAGAGTAATAGGTCCACTGCCCTCACAAGGCCAGAAGTGAACATAGATGGAAAAGTGCTTTGTTAACTGGAAAGCCCCAAGTTAAATGTTATTGGGAGGTAGTTATGTGGATAATCCAGGCCCAAGTTGCCTGCACTTCTGCCTTGAGTTACCTGGGTGATATTCCGATTTTGTTGTTTGAGGGCACTTGTCCATCTGCTTCTTCAGGCCTAGGACCCAAGGAGTAGTTCACAACAGTCTACAGAGATTTCCAATAATTGGTCACATCCGTGTTTATGTGAAACCTTTTTTTTCCCTCACAGTAGGAAGGTGGTCCATATCTAGTATCAACTCCATTTTACAGGTGAGCAAACTGCTAATTGGGGTTGTGTGGGATCCAAGCTCACACAACTAAGAAGCATCAAAGTTGGGATGAATTCTAAGTATAGCGCTTTCCACTGCTCCACACTGTCCTGTCCCTTAGGCTATATTTCCAAAATTCACTCCCATCATCCAGTAATTTCCAGAATTTCCCATCTATGCAAAATTCCTAAGCAGCTGCTCTGGGGTCAGTGTTTAGGAGACCTGTTCACCCATCTTTCTCCAGGGCTCCAGGGGGCCCTCCTAGGGTGGGGAGGGTGTGGACTTCCTAAAACCACTTCCACCACCTATAGCCTAAAGAAGTTTCAGTCTAGGTCCCAGACAGGGCGGACAGTTTGGCATGAAAGTTTCTATCCCTAGGCAGCGAGTTTATTTCCAGCTCACCCCTCATCCTGTGAAAAGCACCCCCCTCTTCCTTTTTGGAAGGAGTGAAAAGGGTGGGAAGGGGGAAAAGGCTGGGGATTTTATTCTGGGTAAGTTTCTCTTAGTTTCTGAGATCCAGCCAGCTAACAGTGGTCCAGGGAACACCAAGGAAGAAACAGACAGGTCAGCAACGAATGGAGACCAAACTCCAAATTAACCCCAAGGCGCAAGCTTGCAGTGACAAGAGGGTGGAGGAGGGGGTGGCCGAGTGGAGCCAAACAGGATTTGAAAGTTAACATTCTAGGAGAGTCTTGGCTGCAACAAAGAACACTGGAAAATCTCTCACAGTGACCACCTCAAAGAAACCTAAACTCCATCCTAACTTTTTTCAGCTCTTCCCCCTTCTGGAGAGAAAAAAGAGTCAGGGCAAGAGGACTCAGCAGCCTCGGGATCGCTGGTCAAGGCCTAGGGCAGGTTCAGGTCAAGGGGTAGGAAGGGAACTGAGAGGTCCCTCGAGGGAGCGGAAGGTACAGTCCTGCCCCCTCTTTCCATCCCCGATCCCCAAGGCACTAGGGCTGTAACACACACACCCCCTCCCCCTTCCCAAAGGCCAGACTCGCTCTAGGGGATTGGGGGAAGGGGAGAAAGCTGCAACGCTGTCGGAAACTCGCTCCTCCCTGCTCAGAGGCCAGGATCCAGGGGCTCTCCCGGAGTCCGGGGCACACTCTCCCTGTCAGGGGCAGCAAACTGGAGTCCCAGCCTCCCTTCCCGACCTAGGCAGCCGGCCCCACCTTGACCCGCTTTCCCTGAATCTCCAGCGTCTTCATGGTGAAATCCACACCGATGGTGCTGCCCTGGCGCTCCGAGAAACTGCCCGTCTTGAAGCGCTGCACCACGCACGTCTTGCCCACACTCGCATCCCCCACCAGCACCAGCTTGAACAGGAAATCGTACTGCTCGTCCGGCTCCCCCGGACCCGGCCCCGGCCCCGACATGGCCCCGGCCCCGCGGGGACAGAAGGGCAGTGCAAGGCGGGCGGTAGAGATCAGCGGAGGAAGGCTACGGTCTCCGCGCAAAGAGAGTGCACGGCCGGTCCTTTCCGCTGCTTTCTCTCTTTCTGCTCCTCCTCCGAACGACGTGGAGCCGTCGCTGCTCAGACTGCCGCTGCTGCACCTGCGGAACAGACACCACAGAACTGCCGCCCCGCTGCCAGGCTCGGCCCCAAGTCCAGCCCGGCTCCGAGCGCACCGCCTCCTGCCCGCCCCGTCTCCAGTCCGGCCCCTCGAGGCCACCCCCTCCGCAGCCCGGCCCACAGCATCGCCGGCTCCTCAGTCCGGGTCTGGAGCATCATCGCTGCCCCCTCCCCCACCTCTACTGAACACCTCCCCCCTTCCCCTAGGGATCCATCCTCGGTCCAGTCCTCAGCCCCGCCCCCCAGCCCAGTCCGGCCCCCTCTAGCTCCGCCCCCACAGTTCTACTTTCCCTCGCTAATCTGGTCGCTCCTAGCTGCCCCGCGCACAGCATCACCTCTCCCCAGTCGGGGTCCTCTGGCTCAGTTTGCCCCGCCTCCCAGCCTCCAACTCTGTTGGACCCTCCCTCTTCTGGCTAAGCAGTACCCCACCCCAGTCGAGTCCCGGCCCACTCAGCCCTACTCTCCTAACCTTCTTGTCCCCTCCCTAATCCGATTCCTCTCGCACCGCCCCCTTCCCGGCCCTGCCCCTTGGCCCCGCCTTCATCTTTCGCTTCCCAGCGTCGGGCCGCGTCATGCCGTCCGGGGCCCGCCCCAGCCCAATCCTGCCCCGACCCTCCCAAACCTGAAGCTCAGCTTCTAGGGTTCCATTTCCTATTTTCCCCGACCCCGCACCCACTTTCAACCTTTCCCCGCTAGTCCTCTGCATTAGGCGGACTCTCTGCATCACCCCCACACCCCAGAGTCCCTGCCCTTGCTCACTCCGGCCCCTCCGCTCCGCCCACTGTTCTCGGCCCCTTGGGTCGGGTCTTTGCTGACGTGCTCCTCTCCCCTCTTTCACTTTTCCTGCCTGTGGGGGACCTCAACTGGAAGTGAAGAGTCCCGGGGCTAGCTGCCGAGAACTTTAGCTTGACCGGGGTCGTGTAAGGTCAAGTCTAGGTTTCTGGGCCTAGCGAGGGTTATCTGAACTGCAGTAATCATATGCATGAAGGGACCTTAGTGATCATCCAGTCCAGCCCCCTCATTTTACCGAGAAGAAAACCGAGGCCCAGAAAAGAGGAGGTGATTTGTCCAAGGCCATATAGCTGACCAAGACTGGTGCTCAAATCTTTTGACTTCCAGAGTCTGGTCTTCCCGCTTAGACCCAAACTGCCCCCTCTAAATCCCAAATCTGAGCAAAAATCTAGTGCTCCAGGGAAGGCTGTGACTGTTTGCCAGGCAAAGCATTACATCTAAGTCACTAACCTCCAGGCACGAATAAAAGTGAGGTATAATTATTGCAAGTCAAGTCAACAAGCGTGGGTGAAGTGTGGGACACTCCTGAGCAGCTCTGGCCGATACTAAGTAAAGACTGCCCTTGCCTTCAGGTAGCTCGACTTATATTGTAAATATTGGTCACGGAAACCACTACATATGCACCCTTTTTCGGCCTTCATAAAGTAATATTAAATTGAACTTAAGGTAGCCTTCCACCTTATTTTAGAAACAATCCAAAAGGTCGCCATCTTTCTACTATAAAACTGATAACTGTATGTTTTGTCTTAATGAGAGTTAGTAGTAATTTTAGTGTTTATCACAGTGTCTCTTGCGAATAATAAGAGTTTAACAAATTTTTGTTTAATGAATGGGTACTTTCTGAGACTTTAGAGTTTTTCAGAACACTGCCTGTTCGGTGATGACCCCAAGGCCCAGCTAGAAATTGTTCCCTACTTCAATTATTTATCTTTATCTGTCCTATAACTGTTCCTGGGGCCCGAATTAGTGCAACATTCCTGTCTATGACTTTGTAGGTTATAAAGGAAACAAAAAATTAAAATGCATGTTACTTACAGCCTTGGGTCTTTGTGTGGTCTTTTCCCCAAGAATTCCTGATCTTACAAAATATTATTTAAAAGGTTAAGAAATATGGCAATGGCCTTGAAATCATTGAACTTGCTGAGTTTTCCATGTTATGTACTAAGTAAATTGGTCTGTGGATGTGCATAATAGGGAGGTAATTTATTTCAAAAGACAAATAAAAAACCACTGGTACTTCTTTAGATTTATTGGCTCAGATCTGAGGATATTTTAGAATGTTGAGTAATGAAAGACCTAATTATTCAGGAATGGTTGGAAGACTTTTCTCCCCTCTTCCTCCTTAGCGAAAAAGAAAATAATGATCTATTTGTAAATTATCGTGCACCCTGAAAGAAAACCTCACTGGAGGCAACACAGTTTTGAAAGCAGTGAAAGATCGATTTTCCAGGTAGCTGGGAGAGAGGAAGACTCTAGACTATGACGGGGAAAATTCTTGGTTAAAAAAAAAAAGCATTTAAAAGGACTGGCAGCTACTAATTCATATGCCTTCCTATGTATTATCAAGGAATTGCTCCATCAGAAAAAGGTGAGGGCTGATCACCATCTTCAAACAGAAATGTTATAGGTGTCTGACTCTAGACTAAAAGACAGAAGAGGGAGTGAAGAAGCCCACCATGGGGTAGATTCTCTAGGGAGTGCAGGGGTGGTGGCTTTGAGTAGCCAGGTCAATTTTTGCAGGGTCAAAGAATCAGGTTTTGATTGGCACTCTAGAGAAGATAAAGAGTTTACTCACCCTAGGAGTATTCTTGGTCCTTGGAAAACCTGGAAAAATGGAGTCACTGTTGGAGGTTAGGGAGGCGTCATCAGTTGACTGTCTTATTGGTTCATTCAGCCTCTGGGAGATTTCCTAGACCCTAATTCCCTTTCCTGGCTACCACTCACCAAAACCATAGACTCATTTTTTTAGAAAGTAAACTCCTAGAAGATGACTTGATTTAAAGATGGTAGTTGGCCTTAGTAAATGCTTTTTAGTCACTTTGTTCCTTGAGAAAAGTAGATTAAGACACTGTAGGGGTGTGTCTTCTGCCCACTTCTGGATTTAGCCTTTAAAAGAAAGGATGGCCTTCCTTTCCACCCTATCTAGGAGGGTATACTTGAGACAATCTAAAGCTGGAAGTAATTGAGCAAACATTTATTAAGCTTCTGCTATGTGCCTGGGATTACAAATCCAGGCCAAAGCCAGTCCTTCTCTGAAAGAGCTCGAAGTCTAATGGGGAGAAAACATGCAAACCTACTGTCAAACCAAATGAGATATTGGAGACTCCTAAAGAGAAGGTACCAGTGTCACCAGGAAGCAGAAGGTGGGATTGTAGTTGAACTTGAAAGAAGCCGGGATATGGACAAGGAAGGCCTTTTAGGTATGAGAGACAGCCCATGCATGCTAAGAGTGGGGAGATGGAAAAGGTTGTGCAAGGAACAGTACGAGGAGGGGCCTTTAGAGGCCCTTAAAGTCCTTCATTTTACTGAAGATGAGAAGAGAAGGGAGTTAGTTGCTTTGTCCCAGGTCATGCCGGGGATGAGTGGCAGATCTGGACAGGTAAGGTCCTCTAAAGCCAAATCCTGCTCTGTTTCCTTGATACTTTTCTAGCTAATAGTCTGTGATGTGGGTGGTGGGTAGGGAGTACATCTTCCAAAGGGAGCTATCTTCAAAGCCAGAACAAAGTACTCACCCTTTGACCTTGACCAGGATGTTCCTGGTCAACCCTGCTACAGGAAGATGAAGGGGAGGACAGGGACAAGATAAAGGAAAATGGGGAAATATTGAAATTTACACCATTATCTGCCCCCCCCTTCCAATCTCCTTATTATTATTCAGGACACTACCATTTTCCCAGTCACCCAGGTCCACCACGTGCCTAGGTGTCACGATGGACACTGAGCCTGGAGTCAGGAAGACCTGAGTTCAAATCTAGCCTCAAACATTTACTACTTTTATGATCTGGATAAGTCACTTAATTGCTATCTGCCTCAGTTTCCCCAACTATAAAATGAGAATAATAATAGCACCTGCCTCCCCCATTGTTGCTAGGGTTGAATGAGATAAGAGTTGTAAAGTGTTTGGCACATCACAGGAGCTTATTAAAGGCCTTTTGGATGTATTATCACCCTCAACTCTTCATTCTGACTTAATCTATACATCCCCACTAATCTAACCTATGTTCCTGTGTATGTGGTGGTTGTTGGTAGGTTCTGTTCCCAATGAGACTATGACCTCCTTGAGGTCCCTCCTCAGTCCCCACGAATTTTGTTCCTCTTGGCAACCAGAAAAAGAGAATACTGTCAAAGTAGCCATAATGATGATCTTTAATGGAGTCAAGGGGCCACAGAGAAGCACCAAAGGGCTGGTGTGCCCGGGAGGAGATGATGGGGTGGGTGAAATACATTTCAAATGGAAGGGAAACAGCCTCAAGAAGAAGGGATTATATAGTTTACCTGTCAGATTTATGGAGTAGGGAAGACTTTATGACCCAAGAAGAGTTGGAGAGCATTATAAAATGCAATATGGATAATATTGATTACATTAAATTGAAAAGTTTCTGTACAAAGCCAATGTAACCAAGATTAAGAGGGAAGTGGGAAATTGGGAAAGAATTTTTACAACCAGTGTCTCTGATAAAGGCCTCATTTCTAAAATATACAGGGAATTAAGTAAAATCTTTCTGTGACCAGCACAGTAATTTGGCCCAGCAACTAGCTGAATAAAAGAGAGAGAGGGGGATGTATAATTTGGCTCCTTCTTCCTACCTTTCCAGTCTGGTTAAATTGTACTCTCCTATGGTCCAGCCACACTGGTCTACTTAGAATTCCTTAAACAGGACACACCAGTTACCCCCATGCCTGGAACACTGTCCCTTCTCACCTCCACCTTATTGACTTCCTTCAAGCCTCCACTCAAAGCTCACCTTCAGCAGGTTGCCTTTCCTAGTTTCCCCAGCTTCTAGTCAGAGGTCAGTCAGCATTTATGAAGTGATTACTATGTGGTAAGCCCTGTGCTAAGCTCTGGGGATATGGTGGAAGCCAAAAGTAGCCCCTATCCTCAAGGAAATGACATTCTCATGGAGGAGACAGGAAATGACTGGGTACATATGAGATGTGTGCAGAATGAATATAAGAGAACTGAAGAGGGAAAGACACCAGCAGCCGAAAGGACAGGTCAAGGCCTCCTTACACAGGGAGAGACTTGACCCTTGTCTTCATGAAGTCTAGAGCCCAGCAGTAACAGGGCAGGGTGCAGGGCATTGTGGGTACAGGGGGCAGTCCATGCAAACATGGGCATAGGAGATAGAATGTTGTTTTCAAACAAGCCAGTATAGCTGGATCCTAGAATGTGCAGAAGAGAAGGCAGTGGAAGAAGATGGGAAGGGTAGGAAGGGATCCCGTTATCCTAAATTTTAAAGGCCAAACACTTGATCCCAGAGGAATTAAGCTGCCATTAAAGCTCACAGAGCTTTAGTAGTCAGTAGACATTTATCAAGCACTTACTAAGAGCCAGGCACTGTGCCAAACACTGGAGATACAATTACTAAAAAAAAAAAAAAAGAATTCCTGTCCTCAAGGAGCTTCTAGTCTAGGGTGGAAGACAATACACAAAAGGAAGCTGAAAAAGGAGGAGAGAGATGACTGGGGGGACATGGGGAAAAAGAGAAGTCCCTAAATAGTGCTGCCAGGTGAAAAATGAGGAGGGACCTAAGGAGAGCTACACTTTAGTTTATTTCTGGATGAAATGGGGGTTAAGTGACTTGCCCAGGGGTAAGGGTCACACAGCTAGTAAATTATCTTGGGCTGGATTTGAACTCAGGTTCTCCTGACTCCGAGGCTGGTGGTTTGGGTTTTTTTTTTTGCTTTTTGGAGGGCAATTGGGGTTAAGTGACTTGCCCAAAGTCACACGGCTAGTAAGTTGTCAAGTATCTGAGGCCGGATTTGTCCTCCTGACCCCAGGGCCATTGCTCTATTCGATGCGCCACCTAGCCGCCCCCCAAGGCTCGTATTTTATCTACCTAGCTGCCCCTAAGATAAAAATCACCTTGGAAGTTTATTAGAGGATAGGCCAGAGTGAGAAGATACTAATGCCTGTGCATTTCAGATTACCTCAGATACTAGCTGTGCGACCCTGGACAAGTCACTTAACTTTTGTTTGCCTCACTTTACTAGAGAAGGAAATGGTGAATCATTGCAGTGTCTTTGCTAAGAAAATCCTATGGCCAGTATCAGCCACCACTAAACTGTTCATTCTCTGTATGTCTTGTACGTACTTGGTTTATTTACATGTCTCCCTCATTACAATATAAACTTGAGGCAGGGAAAAGCTTTTGCCCTTCTTAGTGTCCTCAGGGCTAACATAGTGCCCGGCATATTGTAAACACTTAATAACTGCTTGTTATAGGCCCTGGATAGAGCACTGGTCCTGAAGTCAGACAGGACAGAAACTCCAATCCAGCTTCTTACATTTACTGGCTGTTTGACCCTGAGCAAGTCACTTAACCCTGATTGCCAAAAAAAAAGGCTTGTTATAATAATAATAGCTAGATCTACTTATACACTTTACATGTGTTAAATGTATTATCTCATCTGATCTTCATTCAGTGAATACTATTATCTTCTCATTTTGCATATGAGTAAGCTGTGGTACAGAAAGATTAACTTCCTCAGGATAGTAAATGTCTGAGACAGGATTTGAACTCAGGGCAGCTTGATTCCAAGTTCAGCATTATTTACTGATCCACCTCGATGTCTGAGTGGTAACTGACTATTGGAGGGAGTGTTGGGGAATTCTTCAACCTGGAGGTCCTAAAATCCTTCCAGAGATGAATTCCTCGAACCTTGATGTGGTTGACTGGAGGTCAATAAATCTAGAGACAAGACTCCAGTTATCTTATCCAAGAAGATAAAAAGATGGGTAGTTGCCAGTTGTATCGCCAGGCGAGCCAGGCAAAAGGAGTCTATCAGGTGAAGCTGCTTGGAGGTTGGAGGCTGAGTCATACGGACAGGATGGTTTGGGATTGGAGTATTAACCTTGGGGTCTCTGGAGTTCTTGGACATCAGATTTGTTCCAGTGGGGATGTTTTCTCTGTAGTTAAACTCATCAGAATGTCTTGGTGGGGGGTGGCTAGGTGGCTCAGTTAGTAGAGCACCGGCCCTGGAGTCAGTAGGACCTGAGTTCAAATCCCAGACATACTAACTAGCCCTGTGACTTTGGGCAAGTCACTTAACCTCAACTACCCTCCAAAAAGCAAAAAAAAAAAAAAAAAGTATATCCTGGTGGGACTGGATAGCTCTAAGACAGCAGAGGCCTTTTCCGGGAGACAAGTAAGTGAGGTTGCCTTGCTAGCCAGTGAGGGTTTGGCTTTATTTATGTGACCTTGTATCTCTATTTCATTGGTTTCTAAAGTTCTTTTTCTGAGATATTTCCCTCTAACTCACAGTCTACTACCTCCACATACCTAAATTCATAAACTTATCAAAATAGAAAATATTTACTGGGAACATATATTCAATAAACTTTTTTTGTTGCTGTTTTTTGAGGGGGGAGGGCAGGGCAATTGGGGTTAAGTGACTTGCCCAAGGTCACACGGCTAGTTTTTGTGTTAAGTGTCTGAGGTTGCATTTGAACTCAGATCCTCCTGACTCCAGGGCCTGTGCTCTATTCACTGAGCCACCTAGCTGCCCTAAACTTTTTTTTTTTTTAAGCATTTGATTCCATCCAATAGAATACAAACTTCTTGAAAGCAAAAACTTTCATTTTTGCCTTCGTATTCCCGGAGCCTAATCAATGCTTGGTGCATATTAGGTGTTTAACAAATGCTTGTTGTTTGATTGATTCATTGATCTGCCTTATGTAAATCATTGTGCTTAGTGCTGGAGAAAGTGCAGAGTTTAGATAAGATTCCCACATGAAAGTTTCATTCTGGTAAAGAACAAATTCTCCTATACTACGGGCTGAAGTTTCTAGCGTTCTCCTATTAAATAGACTTTCCTCACGAAAATGAGGGATTATTACACAAAATACACCCACTCTAGACTCTAGGACAGGGATTCCCAACTTTTTTTGGGGGTCCTTGTACTCTTTATTCTATATGAAAGGATAGAAATTCCATCGTTTACCAGCATGTGCACATAAAAAATAAAATAGAGAAATTAATTCATTTCAATAGGATAATATAGTTATTTATCAACAATTTTGCACAAGCACAACAAGTTTCTTGTACCCCCTGGAGGTATGCACACCCCAGGTTGGAACGCTCCCTCCTATCCTCCCCCTACCCCCATTGCAAAAGATAAATACTTTTTTCACTATTTATCTGTAAAATGGAGAATAATAGTACCTTATCTTCCAGGGTTGTTGTGCTACTAAGCTAGGAAAATACTTTTTCCCTTCCTTCTCAACTCTTCCCTCTCCCCGTCCCTTCCCCCCCCCCTTCCCCCAATCATAGGTAACCCTTGAAGACTATTGGTAGAAGAAAAGAATTTCTTCTTCCTGGAGTTCCCTATACTAGTAATTCTCAAACTCCTTGGTCATAGGACTTGTTTTTACTCTTAAAAATTATTGGGAACCCTAAAGAGCTTTTATTTATGTGGGTTATATCTATCACATTAATTTATCACATTAGAAATTTAACTGATAACATTTAAAAAGATTTATTAATTCATTTTAAAATAACAAAAATATTGCTTGTTTAAATAACATTTTTACAAAAATAGCTATATTTTCAAAAGAAAAATTCGTGAGAAGAGTGATATCATTTCGCCTTTTTGCAAATCTCTTTAACATCTAGCTTAATAAAAGAAAGTTGAATTCTCATCTCTGTTTCAGTATTCAATTTATTGTGATGAGTTGTTTTAGTTGAAATGTAGGAGTAAAATCCAGCCTCCCACAAATAGGTAGTTGGAAGAAGGAGGAGGATTTTAATGGCCTTTTCAGTTAATTATGAATATTCTTTGAGACATCAAAACCAGACAAGTGGTATTTCCTTTCAGGTTAATTACATTGTGGAATCTAAAACTGAATTGATAAACTTTTCATATTCTGCTACATTAAAATCATTGGTTTTGTACTTTGAATCCTTGAATGGGTCTTTTACCCCTGAATGATTTTGTAACACCATGCATCAGTGGTTTGGGAAATAGTGATTGGCTGAATTATGCAAATCTTCCAAATGTGGACACATTTCATTACACAATATCAAAAAATCATATTTACTGATATCATGGACCAATCCTTTCAGAAAAGTCTTTAAGTATTGGAAAGCTGCCCAAGTTCCCAGTGATAGATACAAGAATTCCAAAATTTTTAATTTTCTCTTGAAAGCGCAAGTTTTGTGTTTGTTATTTTTCTTATAGAGATAGGCTCACTTTGTTCATTACAAAGAAAATGCCTGCCAAATACCCAAGTCTAAATAACCATGGTTTGTCTTTCAAGTGATAGTGGTATTCTGCTCACAATTGGAATAATTAACTATACAAGTAGTTTTCCTGAGACAGCCATCTTACTTAGGTATGCAATTTGTTATGCATACTTCACATTTTGTCACATGATATTAAAAAGTGTATTAAAAGGTATATCCAAGGGTCACAATTTGATAAAAATTTATAATTTTTGGTGCTTTATCAAGGACGTTCTGAAGTGAAAATGGCATTTTTTAAAACCTTGAGTATGGGTTGAAGAATGCAGTAATTATGGTTACTGCTGCCTTAATTGGTGCTAGGATAACAACAGTTTTACCCACTATTGCTTTTGTACTGTTTCTACAAATGTTAACACAGTTACTCCCAGAGAAACTGTCAGATTCAAAAAAGTGATTCAACACTCTAAATCTTTCAGCATATTTTTCAACACATGGTGGAAGATGTATTGATAACATTAGACATCCTTGAAGAAGCTGACTTAGTGGGAGAGCTGTTTTGGAACAGGACTGTTTTTGTTTTTAATCATCTCTCAAAATTATTCAGTTTGTAAACATGTTTTAAGCACCTGTTAAATGCTTTGATTAATTGAGCTGCTCTATGCAGATCTGCACTGAGCTTAGTACTGGAGAACTAACAAGCCCAAGTTAGTTGTCAAGCATTTACATCAAGGATATTCAATGATTGGTTGGTGCTGATTTCTGAGGAATATGGGCAAAACAGTAGCTCTGCGCATGTTCCTAGATTTGTCCATTTCTTTGATTTATTTGTTCATTTGTTCATTCATTCATTCATTCATTTATTGCTTTTTGGAGGGGGAGGGCAGGGCAATTGGGGTTAAGTGATTTGCCCAAGGTCACACGGCTAGTAAGTGTTAAGTGTCTGAGGCCACATTTGAACTCAGGTCCTCCTGACTCCAGGTCTGGTGCCCTATTCACTGCACCACCCTAGCTTCCCTGATTTGTCCATTTCTAAGACAAAAGTATAATTCTGCAGATGACACATTAGCTCAGTCCTTGCCATTAGCTCAGTCTTTGTGGGTAGCTAACGCTTTGTTGTTGTTTTGTTATCTATCATCTGTCCTTTGTTCTCAAAGAGGACCAATGACATCAGGAGATTGATGTCTTGACTTGAGCCTGAATTCATGTAGCCTTTGGAAAACTGCACAGTATACTCATGAGACAATGAAAGCAAAAAGAGGAAAATCATGAACATAGTTCATTATGATAATTGTGAACAGTTTTGACCTCCCAGGCCTCCTGAAGGGGTCTTGGGGACCCTCAGGCTCTACAGACCACAGTTGAGAATCATTACATTATTCTAATGCAGTCACTAACTCCTACATCTTATCTTATCTTCAACAAAATGTCACTTTCTCCTCCGTTGCTAGGTGCCTGATCATAGGCTCTCTATCTAATACAGAATAAGAGGCTACAGACTTGAATTGGAGGACACTCTTGTCTACTTCTTGAGCCTTCTCCCCAGAAATCTCATCACTGGGAATTATCATCCTACAAGGTCCACCCTGTTTTTGTTCGCTCATCTCATCTGCCCCTCTGATTGGAAGACAGAGCCAAAACCTCCATTTCAGGAGGGAGACCAGGTCAAACATCTCTTTGCCACATTCCCACATCCCTCTCTTTTGCTTTCTAGCTTCCTTTGCTATGTTTTCTTCCCTTACTAGATTGGAAGCTTCTTGAGGGCAGGGACTATCTTTTTTTCACATTTGTATCCCCAGTGCTTAGCACCATTCCTGGTACAGTAATAGGTGCTTAATGCATGTTTATAGACGTTTGATACAGGTGGGAAAGTAGACTTATGGTTTGTCAGTTATTGACTCTTTAGTGGAAATAATAAGGTCTGAGATTTTTTTCCCACTATTCCTTTGTATCATCACTTCTTTCAGGTACCTTGAGAACTGATCCTTTGAGGACTTAAGAATTATGATGCCTCCAGCCTGGACCTCCTTCGTGTTTACTTGGCTTATAAGGTCCAACTAGAAAGTTTCCCTCTTTGTTTTTTCAGTGATGTCTTTACTTCCTCATCTCCAACTGTGTAGTAGCAAGCACCCCAGTGATGAGGTGTAGGCTCTGGGACCCCCCCTTGAGTTCTCCCTGAATCTTTTGAGGTACAGGCTCTGGGAAACCCCTTGAAGTCTGATTGAATCTTCCCACTTGATGAGGCATTTGCAGAGGCCTTAAGTATTTCATTGTGGCTGGGCCCAAACCTCAGTTACTAGCCTGGCCCTTCATTGTCCATCTGCCTCCCACCCTTGAGTCTATCAAAATACCAATCCACTCTTGCATTGACCTCATTAACTCCTCCTGAAGACCCTCCTCAAACTCCTCCTCTAGACCACTCCGATATTCCTCTGCGTATAAGACCCCATCTTCCCTCCATGTGGTGTGAGAGCACAGCAGAATGCCCTAGCACAGACTTGCTCTGTGTCCAATACAGGCGAACTTCTAATAAACTTTACTTTTCTTTGGCTGAGAAGACTTGAGTGGCATTCTTTCCGCAGGACCTGGCATGTTGGTATTTTGGGATCTCAGGCAACCCCTAACCCTGTTTGGGAAACCTCTTCACTAGTATACCCAGGATGGCCTGCTAGCACAGGTTCTTTGATCTGCTTTGCTAAAGGAAAGACAACTTTTAAAGGACTCAACGATCTTACTTTAATTACAGATAAGTAGAAAATACAAACAGAGATTCAACAGACAGGGCTCCTCCTGTCTGAACAAAGTAATACAATCACCTACATACACCACTCGGACTAGGAGAGCACAAACCTCTGAAAAGTTGGGTAACTCATAACAAATGGTTACTGAGTCCCATTCAGGGAATCAAAAGCTACTTCTCATGAGCAAACCCTCAAAGTAAAATACCAACCTTCCAATATATGTAGTTTTCAACTAGTAGGTTCCAGAATTCACCACAACCCCCCTGACTCAGTGCCTAATTGATTTAGTACCAAAAGATGTGAAAGCTTTCTTACAGGCAAGCCTCCCCCTAAGCAAGCTTCTCTTTTGGCAAGTTCCTCTCCCAATGGGCTCTATGTGACTCAGGATGTATCATGGCTGTGATCACACAGGCCTATTAAAGGACCGGGAAGATCTTCCTATTCCATTAACATTGCATCAGCCTCCACCTCCCTCTCCCGTTGGAATGTGGGATAGGTCTACACCCACCCAGCTTCTCTTTATGTCTCCTCCTTTCCTATTAGAATGTAAACTACTTTAGGACTGGGACTGTTTGGATTGTTCCAATTTGTATCCCCAGGATAAGTACTTAATAAATTCTTTATCTTTCTTATCTATCATTTTCCACCCCCTCATCCTTTTGAGTGTCCTCGGATAATCAGGTTTAGAAGTAACTCATTTATTGGGGAGGGGGGAGTAAAATAGGGAGGAGGAGAAGGAGGGAGGGAAGGAGTCAAAGGAAAGACCTGTGAAAAAAGTGAATAGGCTTTTCAATACATAACAAATAAGGGATGATGAAACAGAATTGTAGTAAAGGATGTCTTCAGAAATGTTTGATCTAGAAGGAAGATGGGTAAAAGAAAACTGATCCACTGTCCCTATACCCCACTGGTATCATCATGCTTTCAATAAAAGGTGAGGAAAGGCCCTCAGGTTGTTGACCAAACTCTGTAACAAATTGATAGAAGAATGTGGACTGGAGGCACACAGGATAAAAGTTTTTGATGGGTGATAGTGATAGATATTGTTGGAGCAGATGCCTATACTGATGAGATCATAGATCAATTTGAGTATTTGAGCAAGTGCTTCTACCGCCCTGTATCTAAGACAAAGCCAATCCCAGAGTAAACTGCTGACTAGATTGTTCATCTGTCTCCTCAGAGTAGTCTTCACCAACTTTCTTCTATGAGGTGAATGGAGCCATGACCTTACCCAAGGTATCTTGACTCCTAGCCCAGGGCCACTTCCCCTTTGACATACTATCTCTATGCTGCTTCTAGGGAGAGGAAAGTGTGATTCAAGAATTGCATCCATATGTACTTGCATGGGCAGAAACCATGTCTATCTAAAGCTTCTTTAATGGTTCGGAAAAGACTGAAAGATAATCAGTGTGTCTTTAGTGTTGGGTTACTGAGTCAGAGCACATGGGAGCTGGAAGGGACCTTATGGATTACACAGGTCGATCTATCTCTGAGCTGGAATGCTATCTACAGAAGGGGTTCTTTATTTTTTTTTTTAGTCATGAACCCCTCTGATAGTCTGGCAAAGTCTATGACCCCTTCTCAGAATCATGTTGTTAAATTCATAAAATAGATACATAACTGTAGTAGACTTTCAGGGGGTCCCCCGGCCCCATTAAGGAAATGCTCCCCTCTTCTATGACGTCACTAGGCAGATATGCTGGAGGAGAATAATCTTGTTTGTCGATGCCTCTCTTGGTCCTATGAATAACTAAGGAAAGTTCAGGGTAGTTAATTAGCAAGTCTAGTTTGTGACTCCCTGTTTGTTTGTGCCTCTGGATATGGTCCTAGGAGGGAGTCTTAATGAGTAATTAGCCTTAGGCTGGGGTAGGGAATGGTCTAGACCAAAGGAGGGTCCTTGCATTCTGGTTACTTAAGAATTTCTGCTAAAGGGAATATAAACCTTGTAAGTTTCTTGTATCTTGCCTCTGCATGAAATGGTTCTGGAATAAACAGACTATCCAATACATCCCAGTCTCTTTACTTGATCGGTTGCTAGGCCACCCAACTGTGCTGGTCACAGCACATAGCATTATAAAGGAATTAAATAATATTGAAATAGGCATAAAAAAATTTTTAAACAAGTTCATGGATGTCAGGTCTACTACAGAAGTATCATCCACAGTGCTGGGGAACAAGACTAAAATATAATTGGAAAAGAATTAACAAAATAAGTAAAAATACAATATAAGTAGATGGTATTAATTTGTTGTTTTCTAAATTAATATACTGCTTACAAGGATCCATAATGTTTCTATTTGAATCTGACACCACTGGACCATTTATACATTTGAACTTGGCAGTTGATATTCTAAATGTGGCATCCTTGTCTAATAAGTGGATAGAGTTCTATGAATAACTCATTAAGACCCTTCCAATTAAATCAATTTTGATATTCAGGGACTAAAATACAAAGTGACATAGGTTGACATGGCCCTAAAATACATTGGAAAAGGTGAATAAGGGATAAGGAACGAGAAAGACCAAATACCTATAAATATCATAGAAGTCTCATGCCCATACATCATGAATACTTTCTTTGAGAAAATATTTGGAAGACATTCAATTCAATACAGTGAATATCAAATAATATCACAAAAAAATGAATTTGCTTATCTTTTAAGAGGCAGTTAGGTGACACAATGGATAGAGTCCTGGAATCAAGAAGACTTGAGTTCAGATCCTACCAATTAGATTGTTCCTCTGACTCCTCTAGTCCTAACTGATTTTCTTTTCCTGTGAAGTGAACAGAGTCATGACTAGAACCCAGGTATTTTGACTCAAAGCCCTGTGCCATTTCTCAGTTAACTTATTCCCTTCTCTGTGGGACCTTAGCACGTCACTAAGCTTCTGCTAGCTTCCATTTCCTCAACTGCAAATGAGATATTTGTAAAAAGTCCTTTGTACTTGGCACATGGTAGACATTATATAAATACTTATTCTCTCCCCTCTCCTTGTAAGAGACAGGAAACAACTTGTCACTGGTATGAGAGTAATTTTTAAATTAATTGGCTATGTACAGTCAGTCCACCAATTTCTCAGAGCAAATATCAAGATTAATACGAAGCTAAAATAACAAAGATGATGCCAAAAAAATACGGTGTTCAGATAAAACAACCACAACCTGACTTACTTAGGCAAGTTATTGATGCCAAAAATGGGAAACAGAACACTGACACTATTTTATAATAATTTCATGCAAAAGTTTAATTGATGTAATTCAAATTGCCATAACGAGGAAACTACAAGCCCTAAAACCATTTCATTCATTAAACTCTTGGCTTCTTTGCCAAGAGGAAAGCTATAGCAACCAAACGCAACATTGACTTAGAATAAAATTGCTTTGTAAAATCATACTGGGAAAGATGATTGAAGATCATGAGAAGTATTGCTTCATAAGGCAACAAGAGGCAATGGGGAGAAAAACCAGTTTGAAGGAATCTTGGTAAGAGACCCAATTAAACTAAGTTATCACAGGGACATCTAAGAATGAATCTCAAAAGAAAAACAATGAACAGACAGAAGATGGAGAAGATCTGCAAAAAACTTTTATGACTTTTTTTTAACCATCAAGGTTACTAGAGTCACACTTGGATGCTAACATAACAGTTAGTAATGTTAATGGAATATGAAGATTTTTCCCATCCATTAATAGGACCATGTGACCGCATGTGTTCAATCACAGATGTCTTGCTGCTTTGAACTCTGGTCCAGCTGTGATACATCCTGAGTCACATAGAGCCTGCTGGGGGAAGGACTTACCTAAGGAGGGGCTTGCTTAGGGGGAGTCTTGCCTGTAGGAAAGCTTTCACACCTTTTGGTACTAAGTCAATTAGGCACTGAGTCAGGGGGGTTGTGGTGAATTCTAGAACCTACTAGTTGAAAACTAAATATATTGGAAGGTTGGTATTTTACTTTGAGGGTTTGCTCATGAGAAGTACCTTTTGATTCCCTGAATGGGACTCAGAGTAACCATTTGTTAAGAGTTACCCAACTTTTCAGAGGTTTGTGCTCTCCTAGTCCGAGTGGTGTATGTAGGTGATTATATTACTTTGTTCAGACAGTAGGAGTCCTGTCTGTTGAATCTCTGTGCTAATTTCTCTGCTTGTATTTACTACTTATCTGTAATTAAAGTAAGATTGTTGAGTCCTTTAAAAGTTGTCTTTCCTTTAGCAAAGCAGATCAAAGAACCTGTGCTAGCAGCCCACCCTGGATGTGGAAGGGTGCTTCCTACTACAGATAGTGAGGAAAACAGCTTGGTGTGAATGCCTTTGAGAAATGATGTGCAGGCCTGGGCCCAGGCAAGATTAGGCAAAAGCTCACTTATCACAGCTGGAAGATGCAAGGGTGGAGTGCAAGGCTCTTAGAGATATTAATTTTAAATTCTTCATAATTTGTAGTGTTGTAGGACTCTGGGCCATTTAATATTACCTGCAGAATATCTGCATGAAAATACAGGCCTTTTGTTTCAGGAAAAAGTTTGGTTTTATTAAAGGAGTTTAAGACTTCCCAAAGGCAATACAAGGGCACTTTCAAGGTCTCTCAGAAGAACTTTGCCATCAATTGTAAGACATGGGAGACACTGACGAAGGACCATCCAACATGGTATGCCCTTGATGTGGGCACACCTATGTAGTGATGTCATTGTGGTCCTCTTTGAGCACAAAGGACAACCAGAACAGGGATGATGTGAGCTGGGAGAGGCCATGGTGAGGACAGAGGCCAATGGAAATCTAGCTTGGCAAGAGTATTTCAAGGGGAATGGGGCAGACCTAGAGTTTGAAATAATTTTGGGCATGACTTTGAATCGTGTCAGATATTCAGAATTTATTCCTTAGGCAATGGGGAAGCTACAAAAGATTTTTTTGAGTAAAGGAGGGACATAATTATTGTCATTGATTTGGAAAACTAACTCAAGTGGGGTGCTGGAAATCCAGGAAGGCTTCCCAGAGGTGGAAGTATTTCAACTAGGACTTAAAGGATAAGAGTAAGAACCCAATTATTGAAAAGAGAGAAAGGTTTAGAGAGGGAAGGCATTGGTGGCATGAGGAACAGTTGGAGCAAAGCCATGAGGGCAGGATAATCTAGTGTGTGTTCAGGGGAAAGAGAAATCCAAGTTTCATTAGAGCATCAAGTGCACAGAGGGGAGGAATGTGAGACAGGGAGACTAAGGGCTTTCAATTCCCAACAGAGGAGCCCAAACTTTACTGAGTAACCAATAGAGAGACAATAATAATATTAATAACTAGCATTTCTGTTGTGTTTTACAGTTTGCAAAACACTTTACAAACATCACAACTCTGGGAGGTAGGGGAAATTTGAAATTATCCCCATTCTTACAGGTGAGGAAACTGAGGTTAAAATGACTTGTCCAAGGTGACACAGCAAGGCAAGATTTGAATTCAGGTCTTCTTGATGCCAGGTCTAGTTTTCTTCCCACTGAGTTATCCATCTAGACGAAGAATTTTGAGCAGAGAGGTAACACAACCTGGGAGATTTGGAACCTCCCTTCTTCCAGGTTCTTGGCCTGAATGGCATCTGTCCCTATGATTCCCCTTGGGCTAGTCTGGCCACACCTAGCTCCTGGCTGCCTAGGTGGAACCTAAAGTAAACTCTATTGACAAATTTTACAGCCAGTGCCATTCCCCCAGTAACTGAGGAATTCCCCTATCAAAAAAAGAAAAATAGGGATGTTAATAATGTCCCCTGTGTTTTTTAGGCTCAGTTTTTTTGTTGTTCAGTTAGTTGTTTCAGTCATGTCTGACTCCTTGTGACCGCATTTCTTGGCAAAGATACTGGAGTGGTTTACCATTTCCTTCTCCAGCTCATTTTACAGATGAGGAAATGGAGGCAAACAGGATTAAGTGATTTACCCAGTAAGGGTCTGAAGCCCGATTGGAACTGAGGAAAATGAGTCTTCATGACTGCAGGACTTAGCACTCTATCACCTGCACCACCTAACTGCCTTAGGCTCAGTCTATCAGAAAGAATTTTTGTCTAATTTAACATTATTAATCTACATCTAAACCATTTCTAAGTAATTGAAGGGGAGGAGTGATGGGGAGGAAGAGAGAGATAGAGATTGAGAGAGGGAGAAGAAGAGGGAGGGAGAGAGCGCGCGAGCGCGAGCGCTGTCCAACCTGGCATAGTTCCATATATCTTCTGACATAACTATGTCCCCCAAGGTTTCAGGTAACATGAGAATCCTGAACAAGGAAAAGATATCTTAAAATATAGTCTGGGTTAACATCCCAGATCTGAGCAAGCAAGTTGCTGTCCCATTCCTCTTGGACTACTTCCTGAGGTGTAGGAATTAAAGAAAGGGGGACCTACTTCCTTCCGTTGATATCTTAATCCTTTCTCTCCGGAGAGGGGTCTATTTAGAATGTCCTCCATCCCTTCTTTAGGGAAGACAAGAAAGTAAATAATGGAGAGTTGTTCTTTGTTTAAAAGTTTGGTTCCACCTTTAGTACACTTCCCTTTAAAAAAATATTTTGTTCTCTGTTCTAACCTTTGTTAAGGTTAAAAAGTTTGGTTCTACCTTTAATTCATTCTCCCTAAAAAAACAAACAAAAAACTCCTAGCACATTTTTGTTTGTTGTTCTGAAAATCCCCTTTTCTAGGGGCTTTCCCCAGAAGTCTGGAAAGAACTGTGGAGAAAAATATATCCTAATATTTCAAGAGAAACTGAAAAGGAGGTTTTTATTATACTTCCACATCCACAAGTCAACAAAGATTTGGTTTTCATCTACAAATTCCTGCTATAGAGAAGGGGAGATTGTGAGCTTGGGGAAAAACTAACCTTAGAGGTCAAAGAAAAAGAGCTATGGGGTAAAGTAAATGGAGGCACACCTTCAGGCTGTATTTTATTCAACAACAGGATTCTAACTTGGTAGAGCTCTATTATCTTGGAGATTTCCATCCCCATCTGGGATTACCCCACATTATCCCACCCAACCAACAGAATCTTTGGCAACTCTAAACACTATAAGGTTAAATTTCTCTAACCCCAAGGTTCACACATTTTCCCCCAAATCACCTGACATCCTGTCCCTTTTATGCAACTTCTCAGAAAAGGAAAGTGGCCTTGTAGGCGGATCAAGCTTTCCTTTTGGCTTGTAAAGTCCCTAAAGAAGCCCTACCCACTGTATGTGTTTCTCCTTTCCTTCTGCCCTACCCACACGACCATTCCTCCTCGGCCGATGCTAATTAAACTTATCTTCTAGTCATATCTAGAAGACTGTCAAATGGAGTTACTCTCTGTCGAGATCTTAAGACTCCCCCTAGGTTGAGGAATTCGGAAGTGCTGGTAATGTCGAGAGTCCTGCCAGACCCACACAGGACTGTGACTGTAGAGGGAATGGACCCCTGAGCTGAGGCTGAATCTCCTATGGCACAGGCTTTTGAGAAACTGGGGATCAAGGGTCATGGCCAGAATCTGGTCCTCTCTTTGGAGAGAGGAAGGAAGGTATCAGGCACAATGCTAAGCATTTTATATATATTATCCCATTATCCCTTGTAACCCTGAGAGGTAGGTATGATTATCCCCATTTTACAGTTGAAGAGACTGATGCAAACAAGTGACTTTCCCAGGGCCACACAGCTAGTAACCGTCTGAGGCTGAGTTTGAACTCAGATTTTCTGATTCTAGTCCCAGCTCTCTTCTCACTCACGGTACCACCTAGCTGCCTCAGATACAGGCTGAGTCAGTCATGCCGAGAGAAACCTATGGATCAACTGCCAGGCATAAGGTTTGCTGAGTGGAGGGTTTGGAGACAGGAAGCAGCATAAATCCAGATGGGAATTATGAGTTGGAACTAGGAGGGAACACCTGCCTGCCCATGCTCATACAAGCACTTCAATTTCTGGTTGGGATAGGGAATGCAAGCTGTTACTATAAAAAGACCCAAACTTTAAAGAGACAAAATGAGTCAAAAATTTCTCACCTGTAGTCCATATGTCTTTCCTTCTGGTTTGGTACAGACATCTTGATCTGAAATTTCTGCTTCTTGGGGCGGATAGGTGGTGCAGTGAATAGAGCACCGGCCCTAGAGTCAGGAGGACCTGAGTTCAAATTCAGCCTCAGACACTTAACACTTACTAGCTGTGTGACCTTAGGCAAGTCACTTAACCCCAACTACCCTGCCTTCTCCCCTCCAAAAAGCAAATGCAATGAAATGAAATGAAATTTCTGCTTCTCAAATTGGTTTTCCTTTTTCTCTGAACCCCGTGGATTTCAAGAGGAAGTTGTGGATGCACAGTGAAGTCTCGGTACCATAGATTTAGAGCTGGAAGGGACCTATGAGGTGATACATTACAACCTTTTCATTTCATAGAGAGGTTACACAGCCAATAAGTATCTGAGGTGAAATTTGAACACAGATTTTTCTCATGAACCAAGTCCAGTGTCCCGTCCTCTAAATCATTATTGCCTTATGAGAAGATGGAAGCAAGAACAGATAATGGAGGATGAATGAAAGAGTGTGGCAGTCCTCTAAGAACTATCCTGGGAGTTCTAATGTACAGAATGATCTCAGTATAGCAAGGAAGACCAATGCCAAGAAAAAGAGTGCGTTTGTATAGAGGGGAGTTAGTCTCTGATTAGCTCATAGCCAGGGAGACAAAGTCGCAATCAGAGAAAGCAGAGAGCATCCAACAAGGTGTTAACCTAACTGGGGAGATGTCTCTATGTACCCCTTAACAATGTGAAAAAGTTTTTTTTGAATTAAAAAGAGCAAAGATTGCCCGAGTCCTGGTGGTCCTTAAAATATCCAACTAGTCAAAAGCAGTCAGTTTGAGGGGGTCTGAGGCTAGATTTCAACACAACCGACTGAGAGCAGAGACATGCTTTAGGCCAGTGGTTCTCAACCTGTGGGTCGTGACCCCTTGGGGAGTCGGACAGCCCTTTCACAGGGGTCACCTAAGACCATCAGAAAACACATATTTCCAATGGTCTTAGGAACCAAGACACTGATCCTCTATCTGTCTCCAGGCGGGTCCGCCCACATATGAGTATTAAAGGGTTGTGGCATTAGGAAGGTTGAGAACCACTGCTCTAGGCAGACAAAGACCCAGAATAACAGTGACTTGAGGCAAGGAGCAGACCTGGCTTCAGAGAAGAGATCTGAATCTAGAGGCCAGGGAGAATTTTCATCTCCATGTCCCTATTGGGTATACAGGGGGCTGTGGCAATCTGGGAGACTGGAGACACCGAGGGATCTGCTGGAGCCCAGCTACACCAGGAGGAGAGATGGTAGAGCAGGTTCTGAGCAGAGATTGGGGAGAAGACCCTGACTCCTAGGAGCAACTGTAAAATTAGCCATGCCAAGTGTGGTGAGAAAGCCTAGCCACCAATCTATAACTGTGGTATGGGAAAGGAATGATGTCTCTTCTCTTCAAAGGGATTCTGGGAATGTTCCCTTGGGAAGAATAAATGTACATTAATCTAGCAAATAACAAGGCAGCGGTAGCTGCCTCCTCCCATCTGAGCAGGACACACATTTGGAGTTCTGTTAATGTTTAACCATGATTTCTTACAGTAAAGACATTCTAGGTAATGATGTACATTTCCTTGTAGATTGAGCGATGGAGATAAAAATCTTTTTTTTTTAATTTAAAAAAAAATTTAATTGATTTGTTTATTTACTTTCAGTTTACAAGATTCAGTTCTTGAGTTTCAACTTTTCTCCCCTCTGTGGTGGCATGCAATCAAATATAGGATCTGCAAATACTTTCATATTGGACATTAGTCTGGTTGTATAGAAGGGTTGTAACCGATGGAATGAACAATGGGAAAGAGGAAACAAAATCAAACATGGAAAAGAAAGAGAGCATGTAGTTTGCTTCAGTCTGCATTTAACTCTGTTCTTTCTAGATCTTTCTCTGAATGTAGCCAGGAGATAAAAATCTTAATGGGAAAGAGCTATTCTCAACCTATATATCTAACCCTGGGAGATTTCCTGGAGTGAAGTATGGGTAGGGGTAAAATTAACCAGCCTAATTTGTGATGGAAATATTATATGCAAATGAGCTTTTACATTAAAAAATGGACCAAGGGTTCTTAAGGTGGGGGAGGGAGGTCTGTGAAGTTAGATGGGTAAAAAAGTTAACACCTTTATTATTATAATATCTAACTGAAGCTAAGCCATTTGGTCAGATATTTAAGGTCTTCCTGGTATTAGGTCCAGAGCCTTATTTCCTCTGCCAGTTGGCTACCAGCCACAGTTCTGTCGCCTTTGGGCAGCATTATTCTGAGAAGGGGTCCATAGATTTCACCAAACTGCTTAGGAGGGTTAAAAAAAAGTCAAAAACTCCTCTGGACTGAGTCAAGAGCAACCTGGGCCATGATAGGAGGCAGGTGCTTGTTCCAGTAAGGACAATTTAAGCTCTCTGCACCTGAAGCATCAACTCATTACCCAGGGGACTAGGCTACCCCTTCAGGGGTACTCCTCTACCTTTCAAGGTGGGGTATATGCAGGTATGTGCTGGTAAAAGTTAACAACCTCTTCTCCAAGTAAAGAAAATGTTACTGTTCGTTATTAACATTTTCTCCATCATGTTAGTTTTTTTTTGGTCTCTTTTTGGAGGGCAGAAGGAAGGGCAATTGGGGTTAAGTGATTTGCCCAAGGTCACACAGCTAGTAAGTGTTAAGTGTCTGAGACTGGATTTGAACTCAGGTCCTCCTGACTCCAGGGCCAGTGCTCTATTCACTGCACCGTCTAGCTGCTGCTCCACCATTTTAAAAGTCTAGACAATCACCAAACAATGAATTAAGCCCCACTATGTAGTTTTGCCCATATAGCACATGTAAAGAAGTTAGCTCTCAGTAGCTGGTAAGAGCCAGCTCAAATACACCCTGGGATGTATCTTACCCAACTATATTTTGCTAGTAGGGATCAAATAATCACCTCTCTATAGGCATTAAATTCAGCTTAAATTATAATCATTAATGAATCTAAGCCTGCTGGCATGACACCTGGTGGCAGTCAATTCTAGGACAACAGTGGGCAGGTAATTAGATCCTAATAGACTCCCAGTTCTTCTAAACTAACTGTTTATTTTGTAGATGTCTTTATATGTAAATATTATCTCTCTTTCCTGAGCAATCAGCAGACTGCCTGGTACTCAGTAGGCACTTAATAAATACTTCATAATTGATTAAGTCAGGCAAAATAATCCCAGGCAGCCAGAATTTGGTCTAGGGCTCTTGACAGGAGGCTGAAATGCCTCAAGTGCAAATGCAGAGCATAGTTTTGGGGATATCTAACAGTGGTGTGCTAGAATCAGCTTAGATGAGGCTTAGGAGAGCCAAGTGGTCGATTTTCCATGTGAGCATTTATACTTAGAAAGTTGATAAATGCTATAGGTCAGCTGTGATTTATTATTCTATTGACTATCTAGACTTAAGTGATGGAGATGTTAATAATGCAGATCAAACAAAAAGTATGTTGTGTGTACACTTCCCCCCCGCTGCTGATTTTTAAATATTTTTCCAGCATACCCCTATCTATACTTCTTGAAGCTTCAACCTTTACTAAAATCCAAAGGCTTATTTAGATTAATTTCTTTCTCTATAGCAAAACCGATATAGCTAGGTAGGTAGCTAGGTGGCACAGTAGAGAGAGTGTGGGGGCTGGAGTCAGGAAGATTTATCTTCCTGAGTTCAAATACTAATTCAGACACTTACTAGCTGTGTGACCCTGGGCAAGTCTATTAACCCTGTTTGCCTCAGTTTCCCCATCTGTAAAATGAGCTGGAGAAGGAAATGGCAAACCACTCCAGTCTTTTTGCCAAGAAAACCCCAAATGGGGTCATGAAGAATCAGACACAACTAAAAATGGCTGAACAACAATAAAGGAAGCATGTACCCAAACAAATATAATAAAAGCTGAAATGAGAAAAAAAAAACAACTTTGGAAAGTTCGAAGGACATATGAGAGACTGGGGAGGGATTTCTTAGTGGAGGGAGGGAAACCCTTGTGGGGGCATCTTGTTGTTTGTCCTTCGTTCTTGAAGAGGACCACAGCATCAGGGCGGTGGTGCCATGACACCAAAGTGAATTGGATTTAAGTGAGGCCTGTGCAAAGTCACCAGCCTCACTTTCTTCTCTGGAGCCATCTGAATCCTGTGGCAAGATATAGATCAGGACAACTGGAGATGGCCCTGGACACAGTTGGAGGCCTTGGCCTTTTCAAGCTAAAGTCTTTAACAGGTCTTATTTTGACTGAGGCACCATCCATTCAGTGATTAAGGCTAGGCCTTGAGGGAAAGGAAGGATTTCAACACATATTGAAGTAGAGGTAGTTCATTCCTTTGATAGCAAATAGTCCATATGCGTAGAGGTGGGAGAGGGCAAAATTTGCATCAGAGAACAGCTGTTAGTCCAATTTGACTGAAACATATTAGCATGTCTTAAGTCATGTTAACAGAATGAAATAAGATTGGAAAGGGAGGTGAGAGATAGGTCATGGAGACACTTGAAAACCAAAGAAAAAATGTTTTTATACTAATGGGTAGTTACTGAAGGGTTTTGAGCAAGGAAGCGTTATGCTAAGACTTGTACCTTGGAAGATTAACTGCTTTGGCAGCAATATGGCAGTAATATGGATGGGAGAGAGGTGAGATTGGAGATAGGAGGACCAGTCATCTAGGCCAGAGACCGAAAAGGATGGGAATCAAGTAGGTACTAGTAGTGGGAGCGTGTGAGGGATAATTTATAGTGAAGTTCCCCATTCTGAAAAATCAAATCTAGAATGGCTTCAGTATTCACTAGGCCTAGGGTTAGGTCACCTGACCTTCAAGCAATCTGGGGCTTAGAGCAATGGAGACCCTCCCCCAGAACCAACTCAGCAGAAGATACGCCAAATAAGGTTAAGACTGCTTTCACTGGACACCCACATGTTTCCGGGTCCTTTGTCTCAGAGGGATTCCCGAGCTTAGGTTGTGGGACAGCCCCCCCATCAATAAGAATGAAGGCCAGGTGGGGGGGGTTGGGTTTCTGCATTAGGAGATTATATAACCATGGGCTGCCTTCTCCCTGGCACTTTCTCCCTGCAGATGCCATGTTGGGTGGCGGGAGCAGAGTCCTTTCTCATGAGAAAGAATAAAGACCTTTTCTGACCTTAGATTCAGTCTCTGAACTCTTTCATCTCACACAAGCAGCAATGAAGGAATTGATTTAGTTACTCAATATTCCTGGGCCTCAGTTTATCCAATGCTAAAAGGAAAGGAATTGGACAATATAGTCCTGAAGTTCTCTCCTAGTACTATTATCTGAAGACTCCATGAGGGGCCAAACATGAAGACCAAAATTTGGATGGATGAGCCATAGAGCCTCATGGGAGAGATTGAGAGGAAGTTGAACTAAGGAGCAATGAAGCAATTTACTAAAAGGATATTGACTGGAGTCACTGATTATTTGATATCTTCATTTTCGTTTTCATCATTATTGTAAATAAGAACCACAATTTATTGAACATCTTTTATATGCTACGTGCTAGAAATACAAAGTGGCGTACATAGCAGGCATTTACTGTTGTACTTGGCCTCACCTGGCTCCCTTGATCCCTTCCCCTTCCCCCATTCTGCTCTAGCCAGCCATCTACTTCCTGTTTCCTCATGGAAGTTGGCTGCAGGGCCCCATCAAGGTTTCCCTGAGTGTGAAATTTAAAATGTGTACTAGCCAATCCCTGCTGTAAGCCCCTGCTTACGCATTAAGAGTCAGGGGGTGCCTTTATATACCGCTGGTAAAGCCTGTTTGATTTGGGCAAGGTAAGATGTAGCCCCGATCAGCGCGTGTTAAATAAAATCCACTTCCAAAATTTGCACTTGGGGTCTCACTTGCTTCTTTCAGCACAACATTACCAAGAAGAATTGGGTTACCCCCTCTTATCTAATTCTCAAGGGATTCTTGGGCACATGTGCAAGGCAGGAGCTGATTCCATTAAAAAAAGAAAAGAGGGCCATACAGACAGTGACAGGGCAAACAGTGATGGGGAGTGACAACCTATGGGACCCAGAGGCAGGGCAGACTGGAATGCGCATTAGATTCACACAGTCCTGGAGAGAGAATGGTGTTGAAAATGATCAAATTCACAACCCCCCCCCAGCTCCCCCCCAGGGAAGGAGTCTGTACCGGAGTAGAACATTCAGCTTGGCAGGAAAGAAGGATGGAATCAAGATCCACACTACTGGGAACCATGGAATCAAGGAACAATTAGACACAGAATATGGCACATATACTGGACCATGGGGTATAAGAGCATGTAGGAGACCTTGCCCTTTACAGGTACCATGACCCATATGGACTGGGAGGGTTGTGGGGTCGATGGGTGGAAGGGAATACAATTCTCTAGTAAGGAGAGGAGAGAGTTCAATTCTCTAGTAACTCTGGGCCTTTGGGGATATTTCTGGTTTTTTTTTGAAGAGGGGAGGTAGGGCAGTTGGAGTTAAGTGACTTGCCCAAGGTCACATGGCTAGTTTTTATGTTAAGTGTCTGAGGCTGGATTTGAACTCAGGTCCTCCTGACTTCAGGGCCAGTGCTCTATGCACTGTACCACCTACTCACCCCATTTGGGGGTACTTCTATACTCCACCTTTTTCAAGTTATAGAAGAGGAGTGATGTAAGAAGACAGGTGGGGAAAGTGTTTTCTTAATTCTCTATGGCCTTGGCTATGAGTCTTTTCTCTATTTTTATTGTGTTTGCAGATATGAAGAACTTGTGATTTGGTCCTCAAGGGAAACTCCAAGTACGAGAATTTTCCCCCCAAATTTCCTCAAATTACATGCAAGATTTGAACCCAGGTTTTCTTAACTCTAAGCACCTCATTCATTATAACTATACCACCTCTTTTGTTATATATGCTCATATAATGAACATACATATTTATGTGTGTATACCTGTATATATATATATGTGTGTATATATGTATCAGTATGTCTATCTATCTCACAGTTGTTAAAGATGGCATCATACATTTAGAACTGGAAGGAACCTCAGAAACCATCTAGTCTAATCTCATTTTATAAATGGGGAAACTGAGGCCTGGGAGATGAAGTGACTTACCTGAGTTTACAGAGATAGTAAACAGAGCCAGGATTTGAACTCAGGTCTTCTGATTCCAAAACCCAGTGCTTTTTCTGCTATACCACGTCAAAGAGTAACTTTAAAAATTTAAATCCTTTTCATTTATTTTTATTTATCACTGAAACAAAACACAATCACACATCAAAAAATTATAGATGCTTACAGTAGGGAACTATCAAAAGTTTTGGAGCAGGGAGTAATATATACAAAGTGATTAATCTAGTGGTGGTAAGCAAGCAGGGAATGGAGTCGGGGATATTTGTTAGGGAACTATTGCAAGTGGTCTAGGAGAGGGGTGATGAGGGCCTGGACTTGGGTGGAAACAGAAGATAACATAAATATATGTCTATACTATATGCATACAACAGCATTTCTAAGATAGAAAGATAAAGCTTTTATTAAAACATTCCATGTGCCAGGCACTGTGCTGAGGTCTGGAGAGACAGAAGCAAGAAACAAGACCATCTCCACCCTCAAGGAGTTTGCTTATATCTTATTGTCATTACTGTTGATAAGTTTCAGTTATGACCCCCTTTGGGGTTTTCTTGGTAAAGATACTTGGAGTAGTCCGATATTTCCTTCTCAGGGCTCATTTTAAAGATGGGGAAACTGAGACAAACAGGCTTAAGTGGTCATATAGCTAGTGAGCGTCTGAGATCAGATTTGAACTCAGGAAGAAGAGTCTTCCTGACTTCAGGCCTGGCTCTCTGCCCACTGCACCACCCAGCTGCCCTTTGCATTCTACTAGGATAGTGGTTCTCAACCTGTGGGTTATGTTCAATTTGTAACGATGAAAATATATCCTGCATATCAGATATTTACATTGCAATTCATAACAGTAGCAAAATTACATTTATGAAGCAGTAACGAAAATAATTTTATGGTTGGAGATCACCACAACATGAGGTGGCAGTAGAGAACCATTGTACTAGAGAAGACAAAACGTAAAAAGGGAGTTGATAATCCCAGAGAGGTTGTGACCAGTTAGGGGAATGGTTCCCAGGGTATGGGCATCTGAAGGTGGGCAAGTCTCCTGGCAAGAGATGGAATAGTTCCAAGAGTACATTCAGTGAGGAATAAATTGAGCAAGGAATATTTTGGCCTTGATGTCCTGATAGAACTTACAAATGGTCCAGGTGTCCGAGCAAATAGAATATCCCTAGATAAAGGGAACTGGGGAGGGTCAGGGAAATCTTGAAGGAAAAATAGAGCAAGTAAGCCTACTTTTGCTGTATTTTATATGTATATTTGACACATAATTTCATATTTTAAAGGGGAAATATCACATTTTTCTCATGGAACTCCTAATCATATAATTAGCTTCCATGTGGCATGATTTGGGAAATGAGGGCATATGTAATGTTTAGGAGTGGTCATGCCCTGTGGGTATTTGGCACTTGTCTTTGGAAACCATTAAGAACTTTGTCAACACTGCATTAAAGATTTCACAAGACCAGGAGTTGGCAAACTTGTATGTTAGCTGGAAAAATTGAAGCCAAAGAAAGGAAGTGGGTTATAGAAGTTAAAAGGTAGCATTGGTGGCAAAATATACACCCTCACTCTATATTTCATGCTAAAAATAATTATGACTTTAACCCCTATATCAGAAACTATAGGAAAACTGTATTAAGAGGAGGGAGCAAAAGAGATACATGAATGAGCAGCCACTATTAGCCCCAAAGATAGATGCGAATCCTCAATTACACTCCCGAATTTCTTTAAAAGAGCTCCCCTTGTCCCACTCCTGTCTTATCCCATTTATCCATGCTAGATTAAGGGTTTTGAAGTAAATCTCTCTCTCTTTCTTTGTCTCTCTTTTCTCTGCCTATCCCTTCCCTTTATTTCCCCTCCTTGACTCTTTTCTCCCATTCTCTTCTGTCCACTCCTCTCCCCTACTCTCCTAAGTTCCCTTTTCTGTACAGAATCTGTCATGTTGTTTTGATATCCAACACCTAACACAGGATTTTGCATGTACTACATGTTTAAACAGTGACCTAGTGTTTGATAAACCCAAAGATCCCAGTTATTAGGGCAAGAACTCACTATTCTACAAAAATTGTTGGAAAAACTGGAAAGTAGTCTGGCAGAAATTAGGTATAAACCAACATCTCCCACCATATACCAAAGTAAGTTCAAAATGGGTATACAATTTAGACATAAAGGGTAAAATCATAAGTAAAAGAGTGGAGCATGAAAGAAGTTGCCTATCAGATCTATGGATGGGAAAAGAGTTCATGACCAGAGAGAGAGAGAGAGAGACAGAGAGACAGAGAGAGGTTCAGATGAGGTAAAATGGATAATTTTGATTACATAATATTAAAAAGTTTTTGCACAAATAAATCCAATACAGCTAAAATTAGAAGAAAAGCAAGGAGCTGGGAGGAAAATCTTTGCAGCAAGTTTTTCTGATAAAGGTCTTATTTCCGGACTTCCATAATAACCTGGAAAGATTTATATAAACTCATGCTGAGTGAGGGGAGCAGAACCAGAAGAACATTGTACACAATTACAGACACATTGTATCTGTTATGACTGACTTTGACGGACTTAGCTCTTCTCAGCAATGCAAAGTTCTAAGACAGCAGTTCTCAACCTGTGGGTCGTGACCCCTTTGGGGGTCGAACAACCCTTTCACAGGGATCACAGGGGTCTTCTAAGACCATTGGAAAACACATATTTCCGATGGTCTTAGGAACCAAGGCACTGCTCCTCTATCTGTCTCCAGGCGGGTCTGCCCACATGCAGATACACCCACATACGAGTATTAAAGGGTTGTGAGGCATTAGGAAGGTTGAGAACCACTGCTCTAAGACAGCTCCAAAACACTTATGATGGAAAAGGCTCCCTTTTCTGGATATGTCCAGGGAAAGATTTATGGAGTCTGAGTGCAGATTGAAGCAAACTACTTGCCCTCTTCTTTTGTTTTCTTTCTTTTTTCTCATGGTTCATTCCATTGGTTTTGAATGATTATACATATTTTAATGGGTTTTGTTTTTCTTTCTTTCTCAATGCATGGGGAGAGGGAGGGAGAAAGGAGAGATTTTGGAACTGAAAATAAAATAAAATTGAATTTTTAATAACTATAGTAGATGAGTTACTACATCTGGGTGGAATTTTACAACTCATCTAACCCAACATTTCATGAATGTGGAAACTAAATCCCAGAGGAGGTAAGGGACTTCTTTAAGGTCACACAGCAAGTCAGTGTGGAGCCAGAACTACAACTTAGGACCCCTGACCACTCTTCCAGCACTTTCTCTACCACGAAAGCTCAGACTACTTCCTTTTGTTTTTAAAGTAACTTGTTCATTCTGCTATCTACAGTAAAATTCTCCCCTCTTTACTGGTCCTTCAAAGGAGCCAAGGTCCAAAGCCTGTAGGCCCTCTAAGCTCCAAGGTCCAAGTCAGGGCAACCAAGGGATTCGGGGGAGTGACTAAATGATGCAGAAACTCTGGATCCACTGGACAAGGCCAAATGGTGCTGGGTGAGAGGGTCAGGTATAAAGGAAACAGGCCAGGGAAGAGCAGGTCTACAGGGGCAGACCAGACTCAACTGTGCCCCAGAGAAGGAGAGCTAGAAAGAGCTAGGCTTGGTCACTTCTTCTTCTTCTTCTTCTTCTTCTTTTTTTGCTTTTTGGAGGGGGGAAGGCAGGGCAATTGGGATTAAGTGACTTGCCTAAGGTCACAGGGCTAGTAACTCTTAAGTGTCTGGGGCTGGATTTGAACTCAAGTCCTCCTGACTCCAGGGCCAGTGTTCTATTCACTGTGTCACCTAGCCGCCCCTTGGTCACTCCTTTAATCAATTAATCAACAAGCATCTATTGTGCTTGGTGCTGGGGATACAAAGAAAGAAAAACACGCAAGGAACTTACATCCTAAAAAGGGAGTCAAAAAGTATGTATACATTGAATAGTAACGGTTAACATTTATATGGCATTGTAAGGTCTGTAAAGCATTTTATATACGTTGTCTTATTTGCTTCTTACAGCAATCCTGCATAGAGAGAATGATGTAAATATACACAATCAATAGCTTTGTGGAGTAGGCACTGTTATCTCCATTTTGCAAATGGGGAAAGAGGAAGAGGAAGGTTAAGAGGCATGCCCAGGGTCACACAGCTGACAAGTTTCAAAGGCAGGATTTGAATTCAGGGCTTCTTGACTCCAGACCCAGTCTGCTATGCCACCTTGATCTCTGTCTATGTAAGCAAATGCAGAATAAAAACAAACACAATCAATCTATTAATAAGTACACCTACTGTGCGCTATGCAGGTTGTATGCATAGTGGCATAGTGGACAGTGAGCTGGCCTTGAAGCCTGAGTTCATGTTTCACCTCTAACCAACAATGTCTGTGTGACCTTAGACAAATCTCTTAACTTCTCAGTGCCCTAGACAACTCTCTAAGACTTTAAAGGGGAGAGGAGATGCGATCAACTGCTTTGGTAGAGGAATTTCCCTCACCCAGGAGTACCCTAGACCAATGAACCCTAGACCATTGGCTTAGTTCCTGTCCTGATTCCTCCTACTATATACCAGGTATAATGGCATACAAGGTAGATCATTTTATTCTAGTAACAGGGTCGAGGTCCCAGGTAGACTGGGATTAGCACAGATCCTCAACAAAATTATGGAATTTGTCTTCAGTCACCCCAAACTCCACTTTATTCTCTTGTTGTGTGCTTTCACTGTGCCCTTCTTCCCGAGTGCCTCTCTCCGACTTGCCCCACGATAAATTCATTCACATTCAAGTGATGAGGACTGGGTGTGCCATCTCTCCCAGAAACATTGAGCTCTATACCTGGAAAAATTCAATGTTTAACATAAAAGTACAAATTATGGAATCACAGGACAGTAGGATTTAGTCAGGGACCTTAGATATCAGCTAGTCCAACCCCCTCATTTCACAAAAGACAAATTGAGGCCTTAAGAGGTAAAGTTGACTTGCTCAAGGACACACCAGTTAAATAGTAGAGCCTTGAATCAAAGTCCTTTGATGAACTATCCAGGGCACCAATGGTATAATTTTAAATGTGAATAAGACATATACACCTAGGTGAATACTCAATCTTCTTGGGCAAAAGGTGAGCCCAATGTCTTGGGGTTCTCTCCCTCTGGACAGGAGAGTGTTAAATTCAATTCTGAATTCTGAGTCAAAGCCTCAAGGATGTCCTGTCTGAGACCAAACCCGCAATGACTTCTAAAGGTTGAAAGCCACACACACACACACACACACACCCTTGATCAACAGTATTTTTGTATCCAGGTAAATATGGAGAATAGGGAAGATTGTTTAAACATTGGCAAGAAGAAAATGGGGCTATGTTCTTCCATATTGAGGCCCCAGGAGGAAGTTCCAGAGTGCTCTGGGACCCTGGGAACCTAAGCTTTTGAGTTTAGACTTCAAGAATTTGCCCATGAAGAGAGTCAACACCAGGACAAATGGGAGGCCTCCCATTCTGCCATTCTTACATGAGGATGCCCCTCCACATCCTCTTTGCCAGTCCAGTCCTTTCTTTCTTAAAAGGACCACAGTTGTGCCTGGTCAGAACACACTAGGGAGGCACAGTATAAGGAGATCTGGCTTCTGAGTCAGAGGTTCTATTTACAAATCCTGCCTCTTCATTTTTTTCCCTCAGTATCATAGACCTCCGGCTTTCCATTTTCTCACCTTTAAATCAAATGGATTTGATTAGGTGACTTCTAATATCTCCTCTAGTTCTGATCATATGATCCTGCAAGGGTCCTTTAGGCAGCTGTCAAAAACCTTTTTTTTGTGTGTGTGGAGGCAATCACGGTGAAATGACTTGCCCAAGGTCACATAACTAGTGAGTGTTTGAGGTTGGATTTGACATCAGGTCCTCCTGATTCTAGTGCTATCTATCCACTGTGCCACCTACCTTTTCCCTTTTTTTCAATCTCATTAAATCCTGCCTCTTGCTCCCCTTCATTCAATAGGAAATCTTCCAGTTCTGGCTTGGCAGCTAGTTCCAGGGCCATGGATACTACATTGGAGGTTTGCAATACATGACAGAGTAGAAAGCACACATTATGTGCATTCCAATAGTGGGCACTGTCTGGTGAGAGGTGTAATTTCTTTAACCATCACCCTTGGAGCATCCTATGGCAACTTGTTGTGTGCTTTCACTGTGCCCTTCTTCCTGAATGCCTCTCTCCAACTTGCCCCATGATAAATTCATTCACATTCAAGTGCTGAGGACTGGGTGTGCCATCTCTCCCAGAAACATTTGAGCTCTATACCTGGAAAAAGTCAATGTGGCAACTTGGTTGCTGGCCAGATAGTTCTGGCATTTCTATGGTAAACTGCTATCAGTTCTTTCCCCCAGTTATCCTTAGACCCTGTTGGCATGGAACCCCAATCCTAGGCCTGTGGATGGCCTATGATGAAAGCTACAGTCTTGAGTCCTAATATTTCAATCTTTGTAGGTAGCCCTTGGGGCCTCCACAGCTTAAGTATTACCCAGAAAAGGTACAGCCTCTGGATTCAGGCCTCCTTTCATCTGGGCAGAATTATCCCTTAGGCCAGGGAAGTCTTGGTCTGCTTCCCCAATTACGAAGAGGGCAAAACATGTAGTTTCCTCTTTATTTGGGTCTTGATTTGAATTCTCCCCATAGAGGCCATAATTTGGTGCCAGCTGTCCTCCTGCAGCTGGTATTCTAAATCTCTTCTTAGGGTTTTCCTCCCTGATTCTCCATCTCTCCTGTCCCCCTGGTCCCAGGGGAGTCAGAATGCAACCCTAATGGGCAACTGGTCATTGCAGCCTGTTTTGAGGGAGCTTTGGGACCATTTTGATAGACTGATCTTCAATGACTTAGTTCTACACTGGCTCTTAATCTTGTGTTTTTCCAAGACGCCGCACTTTAGTGTAAGAATTCTCCCCTCTAGATAGGACATTCTTCACAGAGAACTCAAGCAATGTCACACTGCTTTGTCTCCCAGCTCTTTTGAGCTGAGGTTATAATTAGATGGTAGATCTCCTATAACTTATCTCTTAGCTAAATGATGTATTGATTGTGATAGTGCACATAACAACAACTATGATGAGCACTTTTAAGGGTTGCAAAATGCTTTATACATAGAGTCTCATTTGACTTTATTGTTGTTCAGTCATTTCAATCATCTCCAACTCTCTGTGACCCCTTTTGGTTTATTTTTTTTTGGCAAAGATACTGGAGTGGTTTGCCATTTCCTTCTCTAGCTCATTTTACAGATGAGGAAACTGAGGCAAACAGGGTTAAGTGACTTGCCCAGGATCACACAGCTAGTAAGTATCTATGGCCAGATTTGAATTCATAAAGATGAGTCTTCCTGACTTCAGGCCTTAGTCCTGTATCCACTGTGCCACTTAGCTGCATTACATGACTCAAAAACACTGCTGCGCCCCCCCCCCTCCCCCCCCCCTCGGCCCAGTAAGGAGTTGGAGGTAGATGGAAAATCATTCATACTGCTGGGGTTTTTTTCAGTGAGGTTAGTTCTATCAGGGTATAGGCCATATAGCAAATTTGAGCCCTTGGGCATGGGACTTTATCACTGTTTCAAAATGAAGTCCTCCAGCTACTTTTGTACAGGACATCTACCCAACAAAGAGAGGACCACTGTGGCAGGCGAGGGGCAAGCTGTACCTCACTTCCCTATGGCTGATGGGAAAGCCATGAGTTGAGGGAAGCTAATACCTAGGAAACAACCTTCATTGGAAAAGAAAATCCCAAACACACAGGCATAACCAGCATAGAGATGTCTAGTGGGGTTACCGTTAGGTCTGGGCTTTTTATGACGATTCACAGGCCAACGATACATCTCCCATCTCTGACAGAGCGCTTTCCTGGATGTGGAACTCTGTACCTTGATTACTTCCAGCCTCCCTCTTGTAACGCCTGTCAGCTCAGTTCCATTCAATAATCTGTTCATTATTTAGCTCTAGCTTCTGCCTTTTTTCATTGTAGTGTTCTCTTTGGTAGAGGGAAGGGACTAAGTTTGAGTCTTTGAGGATCCTATCCTCTTTTCTTTTTTTTTTTTTTGGAGGGGTGAGAAGACATTTGGGGTTAAGTGACTTGCCCAGGGTCACACAGCTAGTACGTGTCTGAGGGTGAATTTGAACTGAGGTCCTCCTGACTCCAGGGCCAGCGCACCACCTAACTGCCCCTCCTGTCCCCTTTTCTTGAACTGCACGACTTCTCTTCACCATCGATCATCCCAGGACAAATAGGGAAGGAACAAATGGTCCATTTACTTTCATCAATGGCACACTCTTTGACGAAAGTCCCAGAATCTGAGTTGCAGTTTCTTTAACCCCGTTAGAAAAAGACAGGCACATTTGATTGCTTGTCCTTCCAGTGGGGATGGGTGGTGAGGGAGGAGGAGAAAGAATCTGGAATAAAATTAAAAAAAAAAAAAAGAAAAAGACAGGCACAATTTCCAATAGACTCTCTGGCTGGTGGGAGAAGGAACACTTTTGAACTGGGACTGGAACACTTCCCCTGGTTCTCTGTCTCAGCACTTGGCCAGTCTATCCTACCTCCATGATTTCTCCTCAACCTTTGATGTCTCTTTACCAAGCCGCTACTGCCATCTGATGGAGCTGTTTGTTATCTGCAGCCCTTGGAGAATATGGGGAACATTTAAAGAAGGAAAACAGTGATTACAAGGAGCCAGCATGGCTTCAACATGAGCAGGTCATGGGAGACTAACCTTATTTCCTTTTTTTTTCTTCTTTGGAGGGGGGGAAGGCAGGGCAATTGGGGTTAAGTGACTTGCCCAAGGTCACACAGCTAGTATAGTATGTCGTGTCTGAGACCAGATTTGAACTCAGATCCTCCTGACTCCAGGGCCAGTGTTCTATTTACTGTGCCACCTAGCCTCCCCTCCCTTTTTTTTTTTAAAGCAACATCACTAACCTGGTATAAAAGGAGAATACCGTAGATATTGTTTACCTAGATTCTAGCAAAAATTTTGGTAAAGCAAAATTTTCTTATTCTTATTTACTATTTGTAAGTAAGTGTCTATGACCATTTGAACTGCTCATATCAAGAAGCATAGATTGTCAACTCCACATTCCTAGAATCTGTTAAGAGGCATAAATTCCAGGAATACAGAGGTGTCAGTCCTCACTATACTCTGTACTCATGAGATCTCATCTGTAGTACTGTGTTCAGTTCTGGGTGCCATGGTTGAAGAACATTGATAAAGGGCAGCTAGGTGGTGCAGTGAATAGAGCACCGGCCCTGGAGTCAGGAGGATCTGAGTTCAAATCTATTCTCAGACACTTGACACACTATACTAGCTGTGTGACCTTGGGCAAAGTCACTTAACCCCAATTGCCTTACCTTCCCCCTCCAAAAAAAAAAAAAGAAGAACATAGTGTCCAGATAAGTGCAGACAGTTAAATTGAAAGGCCTTGACTCTATATCATGTCAGGAGAAGTTGAAGGAATGGGGGATGTTTAGCCTGAAGAATCAGACTCAGAAGGCATGTGATAGCTGTCTTCAAGTATTTAAAACCTCTAGAAGAGAGATTTGATGTGTTATGTTTATTCCCTAAAGACAGAAATGGGTAGATGTTTGAAAGAGACAGATTTAAGCCTAACATCAAGACAAAACTTTGTAACCATTACAACTGTCCCAAAGTGACATGGCTACCTGTAGAAGTGGTGGTTTCCCCCTCATTAGAGACCTTTAGGCAGAGTTAGGATGACCATGTGTTGGATGTCTTAGAGTAGGGCTAGTTTTCATTTATGGATTGTACTAGGAAGCCACTGGAGATTTCTTGCAATTCTCAAATTCACTGATTCTGGGATTCTTCCTCCTTGAAGTCAGTATTCTAATTCTTTTGTTACTCAGGACCACAGTACAGCTCTCTATCAAAATATTCTTTGTCAATCTCATTCTGCCTTCCACTCCTCCACCATGGAAAGTTTCCCAGTTAACTCTGATAAGTTAGGATGAGTGAATACTTTTCTACTTTCCTCATTCCACTGGTAGCTAAAGAGAACCATTCGAATTAATTACCTTAAAGTTTTGATCAGCCTCAAGGAGGCTTATGTGAAATTGACAATTTTTGCCCTGTATTCTAGCCATGAGAGTAAAAGTTTGTCTCCATTACAGGACATTATCTGGTAAAATAGATTATCAGTTTTTATTTTTATTTTTTTCATATTTTGCTTTTTGGATGTATTTTGCAATACATCATTCCTCCCCTGGAGTATGTCCTCTTCCTCCAAGGAGCAAACTGAATCAGAGAATCTCCTTCTCTCTCTTTTAGATGCACAGAGTTCACTCACTGGAGAAATAGGCATAGAGGTGTTTGTTTTTATTTTGTGTTGTTCGACCTTCCACTGGTCCAGGGGTTCCAGTCACAGAGACCTTGGAGCTAGGATTGTAGGTAGGGAGGTACAGCCAGCCACCCAGCATGGACGTCTGTAATAGTAATGAAATTTGAAGATCCTTTTGTATTGCTAAGCTAAGAGGTACTTAGCACCTGGTTTAAAATTAAACCTCCGTTAAAGAAACAGAAGGTATGAACTCCTGTTGCTGATGTAATAGGAAGGGACTGAACAGGGAACCCCTGTTGCTGATGTAACAGGAAGGGGCTGAATAGGGAGGAACAATACTGTATATAAAGAGAAACACTAGCTGGGAAAGTCAGAACTTTTTGGGATAAGCTTCATGGAGGCAGAAGCAGCTGCTGCCGGGGAGGCTGAAGAGGAAAAGCCCAGGCTGGAGAGAATGATTTTGATTTTGGGAACCTGAGTGAAGTGATTTTGATTCTGGGAACCAGCTGGAGCTTCTACTGGGGAGCTACCAGCCTCTCCTGGGAGCTGCTGAGGACTGAGGAAACATGATTGTGATGCTGGTATTTTGTATGAACTTGTTTGTGGCTTTGTTGAGCCTTGACTTCCCAGGAACAGAGACTGTGAAGGATTTAAGGTGGAATGGATGCTGTGAGCTTCAGTGTAGTACAGGAACTGCATAGAGAGCTGGACAAGGAACTGGGAACTGTCTGCCATTGAACCCAGGTGACAGTTTGGTGAATCCAGGTTGAAGCTGGAACCATGGAAGGAAATCCAGGGAATCTGGGAGCCTACCTTGGGTCAAGATGAAAAGACCTCTTCATGAATGCTCTGGGAAGCCATTGAGGCCCCCCATTCCCTTCCCCTGGCTTTGAAAACTCAGATGTTGGTGTTTCCCTCTCTGGAAACTAACTAGGTATGGATGTAATGGTCAGACAGCTGGAAGCCCTATCTATGGAATTGTGTTATCTTCTGTTGAGTAGTGACTGATGGAATTGCAATTTATTTGTGATTGAATTAAGGACTCTATGACTGACTAAATGAATTTACTATCCAGAGGTGGAGTACTTTGACTTTTGTATTTTGTGACCCTTAAGGAGGCAAACTTCCTTAGGGATGATTGAATGATTGAATGATTGAGTTACTAAGTGATTGACTAAATGATTGTACTTTTTTCAAAACTATGTGACCAATATGGTGAAAACTATGTGGCCGTTTTAGTGATATGTTGTGAATGCTGCATTTTGATTTTCTGTGATAAGTTGTAACATTGTGAATTCTGTACCTTGATTTTCTGTGAATGTTTTGCTCTAATTTGTTATTGAATAAATAGAGTGTTCACTATACTGTGTAAACAGAACCTTGAAAGCTGTTCACAGCAGCCATCTTCTGGAAAGCTGGCTTTACAAAATCCTGAGAAGCCAGGGTGTCTGGGACTCAGGTCCTAGGTGGGTTTTAGACTTGGAGCTGAAACTGCTTTATGGGAACTGAGTTAAGCTATAAACCTTGATCTCCTTCCCTTGCCAGAAGATGAGGTAGTAAAGGATGGTAGGGGAATTATACCTTTTGTGAGTTGAATGAAAGTAGGTGTGTACATTTGTGATGAATACTTTGGAAGTAAAAATCCTCCTTTTTAAAATTTCCACTGTGTTACACTTGTGTCAAGAATTCCTCCATATATAGGCAAGAAGGGCTCCCAGTTCCCATACAAGCACTCAAGGTACTAAATGCATATTGGGTGTAGGATAGCTGTTATTTCACCCCATGGAAAATGCAAAAGATGGAAAGGACTAATAAGAGCCTATAAGGAAGAAAGAAGACAAGCATTTATTGAGTTCCTACTATGTGCCGGGCACTGCATTAAGTAAGCTCTTTACAAATATTATCTCATTTGATCCTCACAACAACCCTGGGAGGTAAGTGCTATTATTATCTCCATTTTGCAACTGCAGAAACTGAGGCAGAAGTTAAATAACTTGACCAGGGTCATGCAGCTGGAAAGGATCTGAGGCTAGATTTGAACTTAAGTTTTTCTGACTCCAAGCCCAGTGCTCTAACCACTGTACCACCCCATTGCTTCCTAAATAGATACAAAAATGCCTTGATAAAAAAAAATATTGATACTTCAGTAGTCCTGTGGAAAGGAACTGAGTTTGAGGTTGCTGAGGTCACCATTCTGAGATTCTTTTGGATCCTCAGTCCTTCCACAGGGGCATACACAGCCCTTTCCAGACTCATGGTGTTGTCTTGTACTGATTCTCTTCTAGAGAGAAAACACACTTTGGGGCATCTAAATAAGCAATTCTCTTTGGACCTGACCAAATAATTCACCAGCTTTGCTCTCCAAGTAGGATATTGCTTAGGAACATGGGGCATCATCCTTCCCCCAAGGAGCAAGCTGAGCCGAGGAATCCCCTTCTCTCTCCCTAGATTACAGATTTCTAGATTCTCCCACCTGAGAATCCTTGAACTTTGGAAAGTTCACACTTGAGATTACTTACATGGCTATCTCCCTCAGATTGAGTGAACCTCTCTACCTCTGGGGATATTTTTCAGTGCCTTGGCATATGCCAGTGCTGGGAAAATTTATTTTCTGGATGTCTCAGGCCACCTATAAGAACATGCATTTCCATCACCTGCTGTTGCAGTGTCTCTCTAAACATTGCCCTTCCCGGCTGGCGACGCCCTTTTGGGCTAGGAAAGTCCACTCTCATGAAATCTGGTCTCTGATTCTTTGCCTGGGGGCAGTTTTGGAGTCAGAGGTCTTGGGTTTAAATCCCTGTTCTGATACTTGTGGCCTTGAACAACTCAGTAGGTTTATTCTGGCCTCAGTTTTGTAATTTTTTAAGTGAGGGAAGGGACTAGTGGAATCTGAATGTTCTTTCCGGCTCTAAATCTGTGGTTCTTTGGAGAAGGTAGCAGAACATCAATTGGCAGATTCTGCCAGAGCTGGACATCTTTGGGTGGCCAGAGTGGCAGGTCAGGGATAACCAGGATCAGAAGATGAAAGGGATGTGTGGCCACAAGCAAAAAAGGGGGAAATCAAGGAAATTCTCTGAACTTCCCAAGTTTGTTAAGACTGATTATGCCCAGACCCATAGCAGACAATCTGAATCACAGCACACAAGATGGACGTGTGTGTGTGTGTGTGTATGTATATGTGTGTGTTTTGAGGGTGGGTGGTAGTGATGTTATCGGTTACCTCCCAGGCTGCTCTGCTTTGCAAACCTAACCCCAGAGGATACTGACCTAGCAGGTGCCCTGAATCCGGATTCCTCTGTGTGACCTGGGACTAGCCACTGGATGAGTTATCTGGCCCTCAGTTTCACTTGTACAATGAGGGAGTTGGAGTAAGTGATCTCTGAGGTCCTTGTCATTTCTAGATCTATGATGCCAGAGTCGGTCTAACTCCTTCCTGGGACAGTGGCAGTTTTCCCGGGGTAGGGAGTTTATAGGGTCATTGGTCTGACCTCAGCTCTCCAAACTGGCTGGGCTCTGGTGGAGGAAGTTCCATTAGCCACTAGGGGCCAGTGTTGAGTCATCTAGGAGACCTCAGAAGCAATAAAAGAGGCCAGATGTGGGAAATTCAGGACTTGCTTCCCTATAGCCTTCTCCAACAGATGGCCTACAATGACATCCGTAAGTGTTGTAAGAAAAATTGGATAAACTTTGGTGGAAAGAATGAACCCTGGCCTAAGACTTGGGATGGCTGGAATCTAGTTCTGATTCTGATTGTGTGTCTATGTCAGACACAGGGGCTATGGTTTCCTGCTCTGTCCTTGGGGTCCAGGGACACCAATTTCACTTGTTTCAAAATTTTGCTCAGGCCTGACCATCACAGATTTAAAAACTGGTCACTTAAACTCTGTGATATTAATAATAGCTCTCTTTTATATAGTACCTACTATGTGCTAGGTGGTATACTTAGCAATTTAACAAGTATTATCTCATTTAATCCTCACAACAATATTATCTCCATTTTGCAGCTGAGGAAACTGGGATGGAGGTTAAGTGACTTGCCCAGGGTCACACAGCTAGTTAGTGTCTGAGGCAGGATTTGAATTCAGGTCTTCTTTACTTCAGGCACCACCCTCTATCCACTGCACCACCTAGCTGCCTCCATATGAGGCTCAGCTTCCTCATATGTCCAAATAGGATGATACGTCCCCTTGTCTACCTCACAGTGCTGTTGGGAGAATACTGGATGGGAGATAAATGTGTAGACTGCAAAAGGTCTAGAAAATTGCTCTGGGGCTGATGTTATTGATAGAATGAAAAGTGCTAACTTCCCTGAAGTAGAAAGACCTGGGTTTGAATCCCACCTTTGATGGCTTTCTGCTTTTGTGACCTGGCCAATCTCATCATCTGTCTGCCTTAATCTCTTCATCTGTACAATGAGGGGGTTGGACTAAGTAATCCCTGGGATCCTTCTTGGTCAGGATTATTAGAATGGGACAATGGCACCTTGCTTGGGATGGGGGTGGGGGAAATCTCCAGAGTTAGTTGATATCAGGAGTCCAGGAGGCGGTTTAGGGGCTATGGTTTCCTGCTCTGTCCTTGGGGTCCAGGGACACCAATTTCACTTGTTTCAAAATTTTGCTTAGGCCTGACCATCACAGATTAAAAAAAAAAAAGGAATTAGCCTTCTGCCCTCCCCTGACCCTCCATTCCCCCACAGAGGCCTCTCTCTTTTTAAACCAATATTTAAATTTTTTAATTTATGCCCTTCCCTCCACTCCCCTCCTTTTCTCATCCTTCCTTTCCCTTTCCCTTTTTCTTTTCTTTTTTTTCTTGTCCCTTCCCTTCCCCCCCATCATTGTCTTTTCTGAGGGCATCTTGCCGCTGCCACGATGAGCCTTATTTTGTAATAAACAGAAGAACTCTCTCCAGAGGTAGGAAACCAGGGGCTGGATACCTCCCAGATCTGGGTAGTGGCTGAGACAGTTGTGGTTGTCCTCACCCTTGGTAGGCAGGCTTCTCAGGGGTTAGGGATGAGGCAGAACTTCCTCAAGGGAAAACAGGTATCCCTAATGTAAGCAGCATTGCCAGAGGGAGGAAGGTTAGTGCCAGGAGGATGGATGTTCCCACACCTGCTTCTCCGCATCTGCTAGTATAGACCTTCAGGGATGTGTCTTAGTCCTGGGGGTCAGGACTGCCAGGATCTGCCTGCTCTCTTCCATTCCCTGCCACTATCCATATTTCCATCTGGATTTTCTCTCCCCTCTAGCTCCTGAAGTAAACACACAGCCCTTTTTTAATTTCTTAAAGGTTGACTTTTTTTTAAATTGCCAGCACAACAGGAACGCTGATAAGAGGTAAAACAAGTCTTGGATAAAATTAACAAAATTCTAAAGTCTCAATAGTCACACAAAAAAAGTCATCCCTGGTCTTCATAAGGATATATCTGCAGCTAGACCTTCTCTTTTTTGCTCTTCTCTTGATTTTTTTTCACTAAAATTATCTTCAAACATCTTGAGAGTAAATTCCACCAAATCCATCTATTGAGAGAGGTATTCAGGGCCACCCAAACTGGAGGAGGACGTGTTCATGGTTTAATTATGATTGACATGTCTAGTTACAGTATAACTGCCCATTATATACAGTATATATCTGCCCATTGGGCAGATGGGAAACAGTACCCTGAATTCTCCCTTTGGTTTTTGGTTCCATCTTTAAGGATAGTCAAGGGTCTTAAGAACTTGCTACAGGAGGCCCAGTTGATAGAGCTTAGGGTGTTTAGCCTGAAGAAGAGAAGATATATATGTGGGGGGTGGTGCTGGTGGTTGGGAAGGGAAGGATGATGATGGTGACACAGGATAAAATATTCAAGTATTTGAAGAGCTGTTATTTGGAAGGAGAATTAGACTTTTCTGCTTGTCTCCAGCAGAGAGAAGTAAGGAAAGTGGTAATAGATTTGAATGGGGAGAAAAACCAGATAGGAAAATTAATGTTGGCCAGAAATTTGCAGAAAAGCAAATTCACACACCTGGGCTGACAGTGCTAGAAATATTTTTTCCAGGTACACCACAGAGGTCATTGCTTCCCACATAAGATTAGCTGGATTTGTGTGCAAAGGATCCAATTGACTCTGACTGATGAGTCCCAAAGACAGCCTTTTAGCAACTTGGGGAGGGGAAATTCTGAACAGTGTGTTTTTTTCTCCAAGAATGGCTCATGTGTTAGAACAACCACCATCCTCTAACTAGTGAAGTTGTGGTTAAGGGAAGGGCCATGCTTATCATTTTCAGTACTAAATGTTAGCACCATCAGGGAGGCAGGTCAGTTGAATTGTACAAACAGGAAGGCAGCAGCTGCCAATAGTAATCCTGATGAAAACTTTTCTTCTACTCTACTATAATTAGGGGAAGGGTAAAGCCATGTACTCTGTAAGGGATCAAACACTTAACCCAGTCCAAGGAGCAAAGACCCTTTAGGTCAAACTTTCTATAATCTGGACCTACTCAGCTACCCACCCTTATCTCTCGTTGTTACATTCTCTATACAACTGACATTCTAGCCATAATGATCTCCCCACTGTTCCCCTGACACATTTCCATGCTTTAGACTCTGACTGGAATGCCCTTTCCTTTACCTATCCCGAATTCTCCCCATTTGTAAAAAGTTCTTCTCATCCTTCAAGAGCCTGCTTAAGTCCTGCCCTCTTCAGGAAGGCCTCCCTGACTGCTCCAGCCTCCACTGATCTCTTAATTCTCTCAACTCCAATAGCACTTACACTCAGTTTCTGGTCAGGCCCAAACCACACCAGCCTGTCTTTGCATCCCATTCCAGTCTCCATGCCATCTGCCTGGCTGCTATTGCCACCCTCTTCTGCCCGCCTGGACCAGCACCTGTGCACAAGACCATCAGAATCCATGCCCTCACTCCTGGGGAAGTTAATCTGCTCTAGCCTAGTCTACTATGACTAAATGGCCAGAGCCTGTACCGTCTATCTATCCATCCATCTGGGTCATCTTGCCATCAGCCTCTCCATAACCCACGTAACTCCTCTTCATTCTTTCTGCTTTGGCCACAAGAATGACATCAAAGGTACTATTGTTTTTGGAAAGACTTTTGGTGATTGATAGCTATGGATCAGGTCACCCCTCCCCCCCCAACTCTGCAGGTGGCGACTCTCTCCACTGGCCACCACTTTCCTCTGTTTATTGTCTTCCTTATTAAAATGTATGCATCTCAAGGGCAGGGACCATCTTACTGTTCATAGTGATCATCCCAGAACTTAATACATACTAAGTGTTTCATAAATTATTTTTCATTAATTCATTCATTCATTCGAGGTAGCAAGGTGACAAAGTGGATGACATTTACCATAGAGGAGGACGAAATGAGATAATATTTGCAAAAATATTATAATGCATAATATAATATATAATAAAAACACAGTGTGTAGCACACAGTAGGTGCTTAATAAATGCTTCCTCCCTCCCCTCCTTCCTTCCTTTTTTTCCTTCCTCCCTCCCTCCCTTTCTTTCTCTCTCCTTCCTTCCTTCCCTCCCTTCTTCCCTCCCTCCCTCTTTCCCTCTTTCCTTCACTTCCTCCCTCCCTCCTTCCCTCCCTCCCTCTCTTCCTTCCTTCCTCCTCCCTCCTTCCTTCCTTCCTTCTTTCCTTCCTTCCTTCCTTCTGTGGCTGTCTCATCAAAGTGTGGTTTCTGGGCTCACTTCACTGTACTTTCGGTCAGGATAACCAGCTGTGGTTAGAGGCTGGATGTCCAAACCGTTCCTGAGTTTCTCAGATAAGGGAAGGGTGTGACTACATAATAAGTACACACCCTGTCTTTGGGGACTGTGCTGTAACTGCCCAGCTGCCCCCGCACAAGACTGACAATGATGAGTCTGTGTTCTGGATACAGTGAAGGACTTGGAGTCAGGAAACCTAGGTTCAAATCCTGCTCCTGAGATTCACTGAGTATATGACCATAGCTGAGTCGATCAATCTCTTTGTCCCTCAGTTTCTTCATCTGTAAAGCAGAGACCTGTAATTGTTATGAGTTCCAAGGGGGGTAATTATAAACTGCAAGGTAAATAAATGTAAAGCAGTTAGCTGGCCAGGGAGTAAGGTGAAACATGGTTAGAGCACAGAGATATACATTTTTAGACATTGCTAATGTGAGAATTTGTTTTTTCTGACTGTATATGTTCATAATGATTTTTGATTTTTCAAAAAAAATTTTGCTCAATTGGGGAGCAAAAGTAAACACAAGTTATAAATATTTATAAAGTTAATTTATAAATTTATTTTAAAATGTTTTTGATAGCAATGTGTGTGTGTGTGTGTGTGTGTGTGTGTGTGTGTGTGTGTGTGCAATCAGGGTTAGGTGACTTGCTTAGAGTCACACAGCTAGTTGATATCATTTTAATGCACGTGCTTTAGTTCATTTAATTCTCACAACAATCCTGGGAAGTAGATAATACAGTGATTATTATCCTTCCCATTTGTCTATAGCTTAGGAAATGGATGTGTTAGATCTTCCTAATGTAACTTCAAAGCTAGTACCCTGTCCAAACTGCCTTTCTTAATAAATTTATCTTTTAAAAGCTATACAGAGGCATTCCTAGGCATGTCAGGAACATAAAGGGTTAAAATTCTCCAGAACATAGTATTTGGTTTAGGCAGAAAGATAACTAGCCAGAAGATTGTGGGGAGTAAAAGAAATTGCAAGAGATAATTAAAACAAATTTTTTTGATTAGGTCTTCTAATTTTTGGTGTCCTGTGGCAAAGTCTTAGTCACCTTGCCCTAGTTATAGCTCTGGGGAGAGTTGACATTTGAGTAGCATTTTAATGATTACAGTGTTTTATATACACTATCTAACTGGAACCAAAAAGCAATCTTCTGAGGCAGGTACCTCATCTATCACGCTCCTGTCTTATAGATGAGGAAACTGAGACTTAGGGGTGAGGATGGCAAAGGGACTTGCCCAAGCTGGCAGAGTGATCATTGAATGAAGCCTGGATCTGCACCCAGATATTCCTGTGTGTAGGAATGTCTCAGCAGGTATGTGTGAATACACGTTTCTGTTCATCTTACTACTTCACTTTCCAAGGAGTTCCAAGGGGGGTAATTCCAAGCTGCAAAGTGGCTGTTGAGCTGGCTGGGGAGTAAAGTGAAAGAGGGGGTCCCGCCAGGAACTCTGACAGTGTTGTTGTCTGGGTGGAAGTGATGACAGAATAAACCAAAGCTAACCAAATGAAAACCAAGAGAATTTATGGACCACTTTAAGTTTTGCACAGGGCATTACATATGTTATTTCAGTTGATTCTTGCAAAAGCTTTGCGAAGTAGGTTTTACTATTCTATCAATTTTATGAATTATAATATTATCATTAGAATTGATTGTATATATTATATTATCATTAGGAGTGATTATATCTATTATTATATTTTTATTACCTCCATTTTGCAGGTAAGGAAACTGAAGCTGAGATGGGTTAGGTGATGGTCAAACAACCTGTGAGTATCTGAGATTTGAACTCAGGTCCTCCTGACTCCAAGATGAGCACTCTACCCTTGAAAGGGTGGAAAGGGGTGCCTGGGTCAAAGAAAACTGGAAGAACCACATACTCAGTAGAGTTTAAAGGGAATGACAATGTCTGTTCTGTTAGTGCTTCTTCCTTTCTCCAGATCTTGTGATCTAGACACTGGATACTCCTGGACACTGGGCCAAGAGAGAGGTGGGAGATCCCCCTTTAGTTGGAGTCTACTGAGTGGGCTGGTATTCCTCGCTGAGTGGCCAGTCCTCTTTGACAGAGGCCTTCCTTGGTGCTGTCACAGGACCCAGGGACCCATAAGGACATTGCTTATCATCATCAAAGACAAGTCCTTGAGCCCTGAGTTAAAGTGACTTTTATTACCAAAATGGTCAGACTAACTCGACCCATGTTCCTAGAGGTGAGGGGCATTGGCCCTCTGAGAAAAGGAAAGAGTTCAAACCATTGGTGTTGGTGAAAGGAAGATACACAGGCTAGGAAGAAGGTGGGACATGAGCTGACCATTTATTTGGATCATTGAAAAAGTTGATATGGAGACAGTACGTGGGGGGACCCAAAGCAAGATGGCTGGTAAAGGCCCAAGGGCAGGGTCCTGAGGCCTGTTACTTGGATTTATGATGTCTTAGGCTGCTTTCCTGCCATCGATAAAGCTCCTGGGGGCACTGGTTGAGGGTAACCCAGTAGATGGTCTTCTGGGCCATCCACAGGAGGGTACCCAGGAGTATGATGCTCAGGACTGTTAGCACTATCAGAGCCAGGTCCCCCCAGAAGAAGACATGATACTGGTCGGGGTACAGCTGCTCTCTGCAGCCCTCCAGCTCATTGCCGGTGAGCTGGCTGAAGGACAGGGAGGCTGTGATGGCTGGGCTGGCACACCGGGTCAAGTACAGAGTGTCCTCAGTATGGTCCTCCAGCCAGAGCTTCAGGTATAAGATACTACAGTCACAGTGCCAGGGGTTACCAGTCACATCAATTCTGTGGACATAGCTCAGATGGTCAAAGGTGCCAGCCTCAATGGAACTGAGGTTGTTGTTCTGTAGGTAGAGGTGCCGGGTGGTACTGGGCAGGGCGGGCACCGTGGTCAGGCCCCTGTTGCTACAGTCCACTACTAGTCCAAAGGTTTCCAGGGCCTGGCAGTCACAGGGTAGGGGGCAAGCCAGATTACCAGGCAAACCCCACAGCAATAACAGTATCCACTTGGTGGCTATGGGCATAGGCATCTGGCTGCCTGTGGAGGAAGAACACAACAGTTGAGTGTGAAACATACTGAATGGGCAGAGAAAATGACTCTGGAAAAAGGGAAAGAGCAGAAAGATTTGGATTTCTTTAGAGGTAGCAACCCAATTTCACTCTAAATGGAACAGTTGGCCTATTCTTCTTTAGAAGAGAGGAATTATGAGAAATGTACTCACTGAAGTTTTCTTGTCCCTGTACCTAGAATCATAGAATCACAAAATGTTAGAACTAGTAGGGGCCTGAGAGACTAGATCTAGCCTAGGAATTCTTTTTTCAGTCTTTCAAGGTTAAGTGACTTGCCCAGGGTCACACAACTAGTAAGTGTCTGAGGCTAGATTTGAACCCAAGTCCTCCAAACTCTAGGGCCAGTGCTCTATCCACTGCACCACTTAGCTGCCCCTAGCCCAGAGCTTCTTAACTTGAAGTCTGTGAATCTGTTTGTTTGTTTTTTTTACTTAATAGCATTTTTTTCCAATTACATGCAAAGATGATTTCCAACATTCATTTTTATGAGATTTTAAGTTCCAAATTTTTTCTCCCTCCCTCCCCCTTCCCCAAGATGGTATGCAATCTGTGAGCTTGTTTTTAAAAATATTTGTATAAGTCTACTTCAACATAATTGCTTTCCTTTGTAGTCCTATGAATTTTATTTCATGCATTTAAAAACGTTATTCTCAGAAGGGGGTACATAGACTTTACCAGACTGCAGAAGGTGATCCATGGAGTGGCACACTAGTAAATGTTCAACAATGGGCTCTCCAGAAGAAGGGGGAAAATGTTTTAAGTTAAATCTTCATTATGAACATTTTCCCATCATTTTAAAAAGTCTAGGCAATCAACAAAGCAATAAACCAAGCCCTCATTTGTAGCATCTGCCTGTTTCTAAGATGTAAATGCTCTTGCTGAAAACGTAACAATTAGATTTCTGAGTCGCTTAAGAATCCTAATCTAGTTCAACCCCCTCACTTTACAGAGGAGGAAGATGAGCAAATGGAGACAGTTGATCTGAATTCACATGGCCAGTCACAGACAAAGCTGGGATAAGAACGGAAGACTTCTGATGGCTAGACTTAGACAAGGGAGAGGGGAAGGGGGTAGAGGGGAAGGGGGGAGAGGGGAAGGGAGGAGAGGGGAGGAGAGGGGAGGAGAGGAGAGGAGAGGAGAGGGGAGGGGAGGGGAGAGAGATAGAGAGAGAGAGAGAGAGAGAGAGAGAGATAGAGAGAGAGAGAGAGAGAGAGGGAGAGGGAGAGAAATGAAGGAGACTCCCTTATACCAATTCAGGTTGATCCTTCTGCAACTTCTAGTTATAGAGAATTCCCTAGAATACTAAGAAATGAAATGACTGGTCTCAAGTCTCATGACCATTAGGTGGAAGAGAAGGGATCTCAAGTCGGCTCTTCCCCATTTCAAGGCTGCCTCTCCTTGGCTTTGTATATATTGTTATGTTCTTATGTAATGGGACATTGACCAAGGAGGGACCGACCAGTCTTTAGGAACGTGTGTGTCGTGCTCTGATTGATCCCACATCCCTCATGGACGTTTAGTGAGCCTGATTCTGGCAGTTCATGAGGCTGTGGATTAGAAAGGCTTGGCTCCTACTTCAGACTGTGCATGTTTGGTCAAACAGGCGGGAGTTCCATCTCTCCCAGTGTTACATTGTCACAGGACCATCTTTTAGGGACCTGCCATAAGCCACCTTTGGGTGGCGGTGTTACCTTCTTGTTTCTCTCTCTAGAGAGGGCTAGCGTACCTGGAGTCAGGAAGATCTGAATTCAAATCCTACCTCAGACACTTCCTAGTTGTGTGACCCTGACCTCTTTCCATCTCAGTTTCCTCATCTATAAAATGGGAATAATATTAATAGGCACCCTAGGGGCAGCTAGGTGGCACAGTGAGTGGAGCACCAGCCCTGGAGTCAGGAGGACCTGAGTTCAAATCTAGCTCTAGACACTTGACACACTTACTAGCTGTGTGACTTTGGGCAAGTCACTTAACCCCAATTGCCCTCCAAAAAGCAAAAAAAAAAAAAAAAGGCACCCTACAGAGATTGTGAGGATTAAATGGGAAAGCATATATAAAGTGACTTGAAAACTTTAAACCACTATATAAGTGCTAGCTTCTGTTGTCATCATCTCTGTTTCACACATTAGGAACCTGATGTTCAAAATCATGAAGTAAGTCTTGCCCACGGCCACACGGATGATGTGTCAGAACTCTTTCTGACCCCAAGGGAAGCCCTCGATAGCCAATATGCCATTCAGAGAGGTGAAGTGACTCACCCAGGGTCACACAGCTAGGAAACAGCGGACTTTCTGATTTCAAATCCAACACTTTCTTCCTTTGACCACACTGTCTCTAAAAGATACCCGAAATCTATCCTTTTGTTCCAAGGCACTTCTGGGAAGGGGTTCCTATGTTTGGAACAAAGATTTAGAAAAGGATGAACTGGAGTGAGGCAACTGGAGTGAGGCATGTGTGGGGGGAGGAAGCACCTCTTTCAAGGGAATCCAACTGATCTCTGAGCTGAGCTGATGGGAGCTGAGGACCCCTGGCCCTGCTGTAGCATCCTGTGAAGATGGGGGGAAAGAGAAGGAAGGAAAGACCTGGGGAAAAGCTGCCAAGGACCTGAAGCATGGTTCATGTTCTATTACCTTTTCTGGATTCCTTTCTCTCTGGGGCCATCAGCAGCTCTGGGGTGAGGGGTCCGAGACAGGAATCACCCTGCTGTTCAGAAAGCAAGGAAGGAAATGAATAAAAATAGCCTGGTTCAGTTCAGGGCTACAACTCAGAAAACCCCATCTCATGAGGCGGAAGACGGTTTTCCAACCCCTTTGTGTTTTGGGCAGATGGAACAAGAAGAAGATATGGTTTTTAGAGTTGGGTGGGATCTTAGAGGCCATCTCGTCTGACCGGTTCATTTCAAAGAGAGGAACATGAAAGTCTGGATAGGATAATTGGTTTGCCCAAATAAGGAACAGAGTAGAGATTCAACCCAAGAGCATCTGGCTCCAAACTTAGTGCTCTACCGTACCATGATACCCCAAGGAGTGGGGTGTGGATATTATATTATCTGATATACGCACAACAAGTTCATTTTCAGAGAGTACTCGGCCAAGTTGCCATAAGGTCTCAGTAGGATCACTTTGAATGGGAGGGCGTGGGGAAGAGAATCCTGTCGATCCTTGCCCTTCTGGTATATTCCTAGTGGAAGGGATCCCAAGTATGGGACAAGGGCGGTCCCACTAAGCCAGGGCAAAAGATGGGGCATCAGGGCCTTTTCTCCTATTTCAGGGATTTATGAAATAAGATGCAGCAGGAAAGACAGTTTTGACCTAGACATCAGGAAACCTAGTCCCTGTTCCAAATTGTTTTCCCATGTTGTGACTGTTTCTTCATCTTTCAGTTGGGTACAGTACCTCCACTACTAGTCTTTTACCATTCTTGTGAGGATCAAATGAGATAATGGATGTGAAAGTACTTTGGGAAAAATTTTTTTAAAAATGGTAGAAGCATAGGGGATTATAACCAGAATTGTCATCTAGTCATAGATCATTGGGACTGGGACAGACTTTAGAGATCATTGAGATTAATTCTTTCATTTTGTAGAGAAGGAAACTGAGGCCAACAGTGAAATGACATGCCCAAGGTCGCATAGGTATTAAACGTCAGAGCTGGGATTGGCTAGATTAGAGGGTGGTAGGATAAAAACTGACAGGTCCCCTGAGGAAGATGAATGAAATTTAGGGGCAAGATTAGGGAGGGAATCCCTAGAACATTAGAATTGGACCTTGGAGATCAAGCCTAATCAATTCCTTTTCATATGGTATAACCGAGACCTGGTGAGGTTAAAACAATATTCCCAGGACCACACAACCAGTAAGCTGTAGGTCTGGCAATAGCTCAGGAGTTCTTAACCTGTGGTCCATGACTTTGTTTTAGTAATATTTTGATAGCATTTCAATATAATAGTTTTCCTTTGTAATCCTATGTATTTTTTCTCATGCATCTAAAAACATTCAGATCACCAAAGGAAGCCATGACACACAACAGGTTAAGAACTGTATTAGAATAATTCAGGTGTCCTACCAAGGTTCTTTCCATTAGACCATATGCTCTTTCACTTTTTGGCAGTTCAGAAAACTTTCTGGTTCTTTCTAGCTTTCTCTGTCCACTAGACTGTCTATTCCTTAGTCCCATGCCTTCTTCCACCCACTCTGGGATTTCTTATTCCTTCTCTGGATTCTAGACATTTCTGCACTTGAAACATTCCAGGCTAGAGGTTTCCAGTTTCCTAATGGATTGGCAACCCCCTTCTTATGACCTGAGCAGGCTGCCCAAACGCCTGTGCCCTACGCCATCTTGGACTCTGCTTTCCTGCCAACATGGCACGACTCTCTCTGCTGTCATCCCTGGTGGTATTCCTTTTCTGCCCTTTCTTGGTCCCACCTCTAGAGTGAGAGAGGCTGAAGGGCTGCCCTAGTTTTGGGCTGTTGGCCCCAGCCCCATGATAAGGACGTTGACAAACGGCCCTAGTTTGGGGAATGTCCCTCCAGCCCTGCAATGTGAGGGGCTCATTTGGTTGCCTTAGAGTTCTTCCCTTGTCCCTGTCTTTAGCTTCCATGGGTCTCTCCAATTCTGCTGCCCTTAAATATGCCAATTCAAAGGGACTTCTTGTTTTCAGCTCTGACTGGCTCATCCAACCCCTTTGCCAAGCCCCCTTTACTCCCAACAACACACTCTCACACACCTGATCTGTTCATGTCTCTTCCCTTTATCCTGGAAAGAAAGGGAAAGGGGGATTTCTGTAGTATGGGCTTTCTCTCCTCCCCATGGTTTCTTTCAAGTGCCGACTTCTCTTTCTCCAGGGGCCTATGGATAGCCCACTGGTGGTTTTCCCCTTCTCTCGGTTTTTCTTATCTCTGTCATGCACTGTTCCTGCTGAGAGGCCCTGCCTACCTTGTGGGGGCCAAAGAAGGGGGTAAGGGATAAAGGGGGGGAGAGCTTCAGCACTAGGGAGCTACTACAGCTCCACTCTGCCTGAGTTCAGCCACATATGAGGATTGCTCAAGGAACTTAGGGTATTTAGTTTGGAGAAGAGAAGATTGGAAATCTGGCTTTGGATACTAACTGTGTGACCCAGAGCAAGTCACTTAACCCCGTTTGCCTCAGTTTCCTCATCTGTAAAATGAGCTGGAGGAGGAAATGGCAAACCACTCCAGTATCTCTGCCAAGAAAACCCTAAAAACAGGTCAGGAAGTCAGGACTGAAAATGATTGAACAACACACAAGACAACATGACATTTATTAAACATTCACGGTGTGCCATGCAGTGTGAGAGAAACAGAGGATATAAGTATAATGAAAAAAAAAAGATAGTTCCTTCCCTCAAGGAGCTTACATTCTAATGGGAGCTGAAAAGGTGGGAGCTCAATGAGCGATGAAGGAGCCCAGTACAAGGCCATGATTATGGAGCTAGGGCTAAGAGGAATGAAAGCTAGCTTGGACGCCAAGTCCAAATTCAGGCTCCAAGAGGAACTTAGGAATGGATGAGTTACATATTACTTCTCCCCCCGTACTTGCTGGTCCCCCCATTTGGCTTTACTTACTGTTCCTCATACACGATGCTTCATCTCCCCTCTCTGTATAGTCTGGCTTTTTGCCATGCCTGGAATGCTCTCCCTCTTGGAATTCCTGCTTCCACATGAAGACTTAACTCAAGCGCCATCTTCTGCAGGCCTTTTCTTGTCTCTGCCAATCTCCCAGGGCCCTTTCTTTCATCTACTTTGTATCTGCTTTGTATGTATGCTGGTTACACCTATGCATGCACACGTCTCTCACTATTAAAATGTAAGCTTCCTGAGGGCAAGGAATGATTGACTTTTGTCTTTCTTTTTTATCCCCAGGGGTGAGCATAGTGCCTAGCACACATAGCAGGCGTTTGATAAATATTTATCAATGGATTGGTTATTGGAAGCCTCCAAACTAGAGAGGTGATAGTGGCTTTTTACTGTTTGAAATCAGAAACTGGAACCGAGAGGTAGTGGGAGCCGGTATCCTGAATTAAGAGAAACTAGAATTTAATGTTCAATTCCTGGGGAAAAAAGGAACAGTTTAAAGCTGTTATGATTGATGGCTCTATGTGGCCTCTGGGTGTGAATGCTTGTACATTTATTGCAGTTCTTGAATCAGGATGTGGAGACTGGAGGAAGAAATAAATCGTACTTGCCTTGGCATTTTCACAGGGTCAGAGTTTTTATGGCAACTTGGCCCAGTCTTGTAAAATTTATCCAACTGTGGCAAGAGACTGGAGGGCTGTGTCAGTGCTCTGATAGTGGCTGTGGGACTGAAAAGATGATTTACCCAGCCTACCTTCAGGAGAGCAATGCAAAAGGCGCTTAACTATCGGATAGGGGGAAGAGACTTTTATGGGCAGCTAGGTGGTACAGTGGATAAAGTTCAGGGCCTAGAGTCAGAAAGATTCATCTTCCAGGGTTCAAATCTGGCTTCAGACACTTATTAACTGTATGACCCTGGGCAAGTTACTTAACCCTACCTGCCTCAGTTTCCTCATCTGTAAAATGAGCTGGAGAAGGAAATGGCAAACCCTTCCAGTATCTCTGCCAAGAAAACCCTAAATGGGGTCAGGAAGAGTCAGACGTGACTGAACAATAAAGTCAATTTGTTCTCCATGTTTCTATTTCAGTTTTACGCAATTCCCTAAGATTATGAGTTGCAGAGAAGGTGCCAGACTTTATTGGTAGATGGAATTTCTTCATCCAGAGATTCTGTGTGTCTCTGAAATCACAGGTCTAGTTCCCATTCCATAGAAACTTCTAATAGGAGACTTCTTGCTTTCCTTACTGGTCACTTCTATTGCTACCAAACAAGGGGAGTAGAAGGGCTCTTTGGGCTACAGATTCAGGGTCATACTCTTTCCTAGTTTCCCTAGGATTTTCCTAGAGTTGTTGTTCAGTTGTTTTCAGTAGTGCTGGGCTCTTTATGACCCCGTTTGGGGTTTTCTTGGAAAAGATATTGGAGTAATTTGCCATTTCCTTCCCCAGATCATTTTACAGATGAGGAAGCTGAGGAAAAGTTAAATGACTTGCCCAGGGTCATACAGCTAGTAAGTGTTTGAGGTCACATTTGAACTCTGGAAGTCTTAATGACTCCAGGACTGGCACTATATGCTACTCTGCACTATGGCGCCACCTAGTGGCCCCTTCCCTGATTTGTAAGGGACCTTAAAGACTATCTAGTCTAAGCCTCTCGTGTTATATATAAAGAGGCTGGGGGTTATACAACAAAGAGCTCATTACAGAAGGGAATCACGGGAATTGAAAGATCATATGAAAAGGCAAATATGGGTTTATCCCCAGTCTTAGAAAAAGCAACTTGCCCTGTGAAGGATACCAGACCTTGTACCCTGAGGCAAGAAAGAGTTGAATGAAATTTAATTGCCCTAACACAGCCAGGAGTAAGGGCTGAGGACCTAATGAGAAGAACTATTTCTGGACATCTTACATCTGTCTAAGCAGTCCTTGTGTGTGTCTGGGGCACAGAAAAACTAAGTCAGAGGCTTGAGGCTGACTGAAAAGGAAAAGAGAAAGAAGGGAAAGGGAAATAGGAAAGGGAAAGGGAAGAGAAGGGGGGAAGAGGAAGGAGAAAGGAAAGGGGAAGGAGAAGAGGAAAGGGAAAAGAAAGGGAAGGGAAGGGGAGGGGAAGGAAGGAAAGGAGAGAAAGGAAAGGGAAGGACTGAAGTTAAACCCCTTCTTCACCAAAGGGCATTTGTTTGATTTCCTTTCTCTTGGTGAGAGACTTCTCATTTATGTATGGAGTCTGAGAATGATACTGCTTCATGATTTCTTCTTGTTATTTATGTTACTATTCTGTTTCAATTAAATGCTCCACTATCTGATTTTTTTGTTCCTGTTTTGTATGTTGGAAGAATAGGCACTAGATGGGGGCTTGAGGCGTATTTCTCTTCTACGTTGAACCTAATGTGATCAGGAAGTTGAGTATGATTCCTGTTACATACAATTGAAGAAAACGTGAACTTAATTCATTGATTTTTTCATAATTCTTCATATTTTTTCATAATTCTTCAAATTACCCTAGAACCCAGTAGGAACCACTTGTTCTTAACTTCATAGATTCAATGGGGGGAGGTCCATGGACATGGATGGGGAAAAATATATCTTTATTTCAGCAGCATTGATGTGCTTTGTGATCCTATGTATTTTAAAAAATGCATTTAAAGACATTATTCTGAGAAGGGGTCCATAGGCTGCCCCAAAGATTGCCAAAGGGGTTCATGACACAAAAAAGGTTAAGAATCCCTGTCCTAGATGTTGTTTGGCATTTCATAGGTTATTTACATATAGATGTTTCCCACTTTCTGACATTTAATTAGTGATGGGAGCTGTATGGGGGTGAAAATCTGCAGAGAATGAGTAGTTTGCTCCACCTGCTGCCAATCCATATATGGGGGGGTTGGTGAGTATGTTTCTGGAAGTGAATGATGGTATGTAATGGACAGTTCCTGTCCCCGGTTAAGAACACACATAGGTATTCTGTGACTATTTCATTTCTGATTCCTGTTGTCAGAGGGGGTGAGGTATTTAACACCAGGACTCTCTTAGTTCAGGTTTGATTTTGGGATGAAATGAGGCACTAGGAAGTCATTGAAGAAAAAGGAAGTTTACTTTACCTGAACACAGCAAAGGTCCAGTGGAACTTATCTTTAGTATACATGGCTTCCCTCACCTCCTTATGGAAATGCATCTGGTCAGCAGGTCAGAGTATGGTGACTCTCATGGCTTCAGGCACCCACCAAGTGTGAGGGAATAGGTTCTACTGTGGCTGGGACTTTTTATGTCCTGGGGTGACCAGAAAGCTGGGTCACGCAAGTTGAGTCAATTGGGTCCTATGGATAGTGTGGTCTTCTTTTAGGGAAATCTAATCTCTGTCAGAGGAGAAACCTGAGGTTACCTCATATTGGAGGTATTGGGGAAAGAAGTGTGGACCAATAACGTCCTGGGGAGCAGCTTTGTTATCTTGTAGGGAAAGCTAATGTCTTTGAAAATGGGGTAGGAAGAGACACGGGCCTAATCCAGTTTTGGGGGAATGTTGGTAGAGATATTGATCCTATTATGACCGTGTAGTGAAGAAAAGCCTTTTAATTGGCTGCTGAGCTGTAACTGAGGGGTGAATAGAAAAGTCTTTGACAACAGAACAATGGCACCATTTCATAGTGGTGATCAAGTCAAGAATGGCTGTTGGCACCATCTTCCTTCCTATCTGGGTTGCCACATGGCCAGAAACACAGGAAATCTTTGTTCCTTCTTGCTTTTAGGGGAATGAGTATTGAGATGGAGTGGACTAGGCTGTGATCTTGTGGTCTTCAGAGGGTTGGAGGAGCCACCAGATATGTAGAGAGGAGAGTTCACGGCAGAGACCGCCATGAAAGCCCCAGCCAATACAAACGCAGCTCCAGTAACAACCTGTGCAAGCCAACCCAGCAGCGAATCTACCTAGTAGCCAAGACACCATCTCCTGCAGGCAGGGGAGCACATTTTCCAGGGCTAGAGAAAATTTTTAGTAACAACCACTTTGAGGTTGAACTTACTGTCCCCAGGGCCCAAAGTGGCATAGGGGATAGTGTGATTCAGGGTAATGTGTTCATGCTTCTGTTCTTGCTATAGCTTTTCAGTATGTATCTCCTTGTAAAAACTAATTGACGTTAATTTCTTATTGATGATATTGAGGAGGTATCAATATAAGAGGTAAAATGATTACTTATCACTGGTGATATTATTGGGTGGATCACATTGGGAGTACAATTCAAAAGCATTAGAAGACCCCTATGGAGATTCATCCTGCCCTACTGGAAAGTCAGTGGGGTGAGGGGGAGGACATAGGAGACAGCAGATTGGGGGAGGGGTTATACAGTGGGATGGCTGTTTTGAGGTGTTGGGTAGGGGAAAGATGGGGAGAAAATTTATAACTCAAAATCTCGTGGAAATGAATGATGTAAACGAGAAAATAAATAAATTAACAATAAAAGAGAAGACCCCTATGCCTCTCAGGAGTACCCCTAGGATTCTGAGAGAGAGGCTAACATAGTTAGCCATGTTCTGGGAACTTCACCTGCTGGTGTGCATTTATATTGGGGAAGTACGTCCATAGTCTTACTAGAGTTAGATCTACGTTTCAGTTTTCAATGTAATATTAACTCATTCCATGGTTTACCTAAATATGAGTGCAAAATGAGCAGCTTTAACCATTTTTGGAGGAAGTGGGAACCATAGATAGGGTCATAGATAGAGAGCTGAATAGGATTTCAGATTAGCCTTGGTTTAAAGTTGGTAGGACCTTGGAGAGGAAGTAAAGAGAGACAGGGCCTGGTCTAACCACTTAAAGTTAAAGAAACTAAGGCATGATTTGACCAAAGTCTTAAACCCACTAAACTCATTTCTAAAGTCAGCAGGATTGCTTTGAATGCTTCTGCTATGGAGAGATCAAATGTTTATTGGAGCATCCTAGCTTTTAGGTCAAACATATGATGCAGAAGAGTTGTAGCTGGGATTCTTTTGTGGCTATGGGTTGGTCTAGATGGTTGATGAATTCTCTCCCAACTCTGAAATCTAGGATTCTGTGAAATTTGTGGGGAAAACATCTAGGCATCAGTTGAAACTTTTTTGGAAAGATTCTTTGATAGACCCGAGCCATCCAAATCATCCCTAGAAACCCCCTTGAATTCTAAGTAGGCAGCAAGATGATTAATTAAAGGTTTAATGTCAATTAGTATAGCACATTAGCTTTTTAGGTCAAGTTTATGATACAGTAATTTTCCTTCACTAATGTCTCACTAATAATTTATCATGATAGAGTTGGCGTTGGTTCTTAAAGGGCATTTTAGCAAAGTACAAATTCTTGTATATTTCTATAAGCTGGAAAGGTTTTAATTCCACTCTGTCAATGCTGTATTTAAGACAGTATGTCTATGATCTGAGGACCCCAGTAACTAAGTTCAGAGAGTCTCATCAACAAATTGAATACCCGATAGAATGTAAGCTGCCTGAAGGCAGGGCTGTTTCTTTCACTTTTGTCTTTACATCCCTAGCACCTAACACAGAGCCTAGACACTGTAGACTGCAAGCAAGTTCTTTGAGAGGAGGGACTGTCTTTTGCTTTTTTTTTTTAAATCCCTGGTGCTTAGCACATTGTATGCAATTAATAAATGCTAACTGACTGATTAAAACATAATAAATACTTATTGGTTCATTGATTGACAAAGTGAGGAAAGTTTTGGTCATAGCAACTTATGAAACCATATCCTTAAGTGTAAAAAGGTTGTAACTTGCATCAATGGGAGAAGTGTCCACACTAGTAGAATTTAAGGTCTAGCCCCAACACCTACTTAGCATGGTGTCTTGAACAGATGTTATGGGAATCTGAAGATCTTCCTTGCCCCTAGGCCCTTTGTTAAAGTGGCTACGTGACCCTGAGGACCCTTGGATATTTGAAAGTATACTCTGTTCCCTAATAGGCTGAATGTGGTCATGTGGAGCCTGTGGCGCCAGGCTTGT
>CM053583.1:371816907-371883556 GCA_028627135.1 Pseudochirops cupreus | reverse complement strand
TCAGTCTCCATTTAAACTCTGGTCTTTCTAGATCTTACTCTGAATGTAGATATCTCCTTCCATCCTGAGACTTGTAGAGTTGTCTTATAGCTGTGCATTGCTGAGAAGAGTCCAGTTCGTCAAGGTTGGTCAGCATATGTACGATGTGTCTGTGATTGTGTACAAGTTTTTCCTGGTTCTGCTCTTCTCACTTAGCATCAGTTTGTATAAGCCTCTCCAGGTAATTATGAAGTCCATCTCCTTCCCATTTCTTATAGAGCAATAGTATTCCATTACATTCATATACCACGACTTGTTCAGCCATTCCCCAATTGATAGGCAACCCTTATATTTCCAGTTTTTTGCCACCACAAAGAGAGCTGCTATAAATATCCTTGTACATATGGGTCCTTTTCCCACTTCTGTGATATCTTTGGGATATAACCCCAAAAGTGGTATTGCTGGGTCAAAGAGTATGCAATTATTTATAGCCCTTTGGGCATAGTTCCAGATTGCTCTCCAGAATGGTTGTATCAATTCACAACTCCACCAACAGTGCATTAGTGTTCCAATTTTTCCACATCCTCTCCAGCATTTGTCATTTTCCTGTTTTGTCATCTTAGCCAATCTGACTGGTGAGATGTGGTACCTGAGGCCTTGTGTATTACTATTAGATGTCTATGTATCTTAGATATCAGGACTTTGTCAGTGATCAATTTGATGCAAAGCTTTTCCCCAGTTGACCACTCCCCTTATTATCCTAATTGCATAAATTTTTTCTATGCAAAGGCTTTCCAGTTTCACCTAATCAAAATGGTTTACTTTATCTTTTGTAATTGACTCTATTCCTTGTTTTGTTAAGAATTTGCTCTCTACGTGTAGTTTGGTATTTGATCTGTTTTGCTTTTTTTAATGACATGATTGTTAATATTTATGTTCAGTGTCCATTTTAAATTTATTGTAGAATAGGAAATAATACACTGGTATAAACTTCTTGTTCAAGGGGTTATGGGAAAACAGGCACTTTAATGCACTGTTGGGGAAGCTGTGAATTGGTCCAGCAGGGGAGGGGAACCTGCAGCCTTGAGACCACATATGGCCCTTGAGGTCCCCAAGTGTGACCTTTTGACTGACTCTAAACTTTACAGAACAAGTCCCTTTAATCAAAGGATTCGTTCTGTAAAACTTGGACTCAGTCAAAGGGCTGTACTTGAGGACCCCAGAGGGCCATATGTGGTCTTCAGGCTGTAGGCTCCCCACACCAGTTCAGTCATTATGGAAAGCTGTGTGGAGCTATCCCTCCAAAGCCATTAAATTTCATATTCTTTGACTCAGTGAAAGTACTACTTGTACAAAGGCAACTCTTTTTGTGGTGAGAAAGAATTGGAAAATGAGGGGGTACCTATCGATTGGGGAATGGCTGAACAAATTATGATATATGAAATAACATTGTACTATAATAACTGATGAAGGGGATGATTTCAGAGAAACCTGGGAAGACCCTGATGGAAAGTTAAGTGAGAAGAACCAGGGTAAAAATGTATACAATGACAACAATAAAGACAAATAGCTTTGGAAAACTTAAGAACTCTGGTCAACAGCCATGATACTAAAGGATCCAGCCCATAAAGGATGAGATATTCTACCCAATTGCAGTTAGAGAGGCGTTAGATTCAGCGCAGATTGAGGCACGTATTTTTTGGACATGGTCAATGTAGGAATTTATTTTGTTTGACTATAAATGCTCATAATAGGGATTTTCTTTTTCTTTTTTTGTGGGGGGACAGAAATGGTAGATGTGGCAGGGAGACAAAATTGGTTTTTGTTAAATAAAAAAACCTGAATGACTAATTTCTGCTAAATCGTTCTCCAGTTTTCCCAGAAATTCTTGTCATATGGAGAGTTCTTTTTTAATAGTTTGTGTTTTGGGATTTATCAAGCACTGGGTTATCATGTTCAATTTTTTTTTTCTGATTCTCCCTTGTATAATTTGTTTCATTGATGTACTTTGCTATTTTTTAAGCCAATACCAAATGGTTTTGATGATTGCTTCTTTATATATAATTTGAGACCTTGAAGTTCTATTAATATTAGCTCTACATAACTACTTTTTTCTTGAATCTGGATCTTTTGGTCCTCCAAATGAATTGTATTATTTAAAAAAATTGTCTCCTAATTGCCCTCTCCATCATTGGTCTTTTCCCTCAGCAATCCATCCTTTCCATAGCTACCAAAGGGCTCTTCCTAAAGCATCAAATATGATTGTATCACTCCCCTGATCAGAATTCTTCAGTGTGGCTCCTCATCATTTACAAAATGAAATATAAACTCCTCAGTCTAACATTCAAGACTTACTCCAACCTGGCTTTCCAGCCTCATTCCATGACACTTACTCCCTTTCACATACTCTGCATTTTAGCCTAACTAGACTACTATTTCATCATCTTATCTTTTCCTCTCTTGCCTTCTTACCATTGTATATTTTGACAGCATTCTCTTCCTCCAAGACCCAGACCGAATACCACCTTCTTCATGATGTCCTCCCTAATCACCCTGGCTAGGATCCTTGAACCTCTCAGGATAATCTGACTACTTCTATATGATTTTTGTCAACTCATTTAATCTCTTTGAGTCTCATTTTCCTCATTTTCCTCATCTGTTAAATGAGGGGATTGCACTAGATAACCTTTAAGTTCCCTTTCAATGCTAAATCTCTGATACTATCTACTTAATTATTTTCAAACATGTTATTTGTGTATGAGCTTTGTCACCCTTCCTCTCTTCTGGGATCTTCATTGGTATTTCTATTACTCAGGGTTCAGTTCCCTGTTAGTAATCTCTTTACACTGTTACATATCTGTATATATTGTTTTCTTGGTTCTGCTTACTTCACTGTGTTATCAGTTCATACAAATCTTCACATGTTTCTCAGAATTCCTCATCTTGATCATTTCTTCCTGCACAATAATATTCCACTATATCCATATGCCATCAGATTTATATTCCCGCATTTCCCAACCAATGGGTACTTGCTTTGTTTACAATTCTCTGTGGCCAAAACATGCTATGAATATTTTGGAATATATTGGATGTTTATTTTAGTCTTTGGCTTTTATGGGACATATTTCCAGTAGCGGGATTGCCAGAAGAATGTGTATAGTTTCATCACTTTTCCTGCATAATTCCAAATTGAAATCTTTGTACAACCCTTCTCACGATGAATGTTCCCATCTTTGATGCTTTTGCCAATTTGTGCAATGAGAGTTGTCTTCATCTGAATTCCTCTTACTGTTAGTGATTTAGAGCATGTTTTCATATAGTTCCTTATAATGTGTAATTTTTAAAAAAGTGTTTATTCATATCCATGGATCTAATGGTGAATGGCTTTTGAGTATATATGTCTGTCTGTCTGTCTCTCCCTCTACATACACACATACACACGTTTTTCTCCCTAGACATATAGACATATATACAGGCATATATATATGTATATATTATGCAATACACCATATATATATATGTGTATATGTATATATGTATATATTTTCATACACACACATATCCATGTCAATTTTTGGAGAGTATTTCTTTAGGTGGTCCTGATTAAATAAATCCTGCTACAGGGAACCGCTGAGAATTATTCCAAATCCTTCCCATAGTTTGCTGGGGCTGCTGAAGTCTTAGAAACCACACTCCACACATGTCTTTGTTAGGCAGCAAAGCAAAGCTGGCTGCCAAGGGGGACTGATAACTATCCTGGAGAGCTTTTGTTTGACCCAACCCAGCTGCCATCTATTTCTAAAGTCACCAGGCCAAGGGCAGGGTTGTTCTAACAGGCCCAGCAGTGCTGGCAAACAATAGCCCAGCAGAAAACCATTATTCTCCCGTGCCTTTTTGCAAAGCTGTGGGGGTGGAAAACATACTTTGGATTTTTCTGAGAATTAATAATGTGGCTCCAAAGAAATTCAATGAGAGATTTCCCCGATGAGATGCAGTGCTTCCTGATCTTGCCATAATAGCATTATCTTTAAAGGTCAAGGGAAAGCAGGCCAGGAGAATGAAGGCTCTCAGCCCACCATTGGTCTGTCACTCACCTTTGCACAAGAGTGAGCATCAGATGGTCCGCCTCAAAAGGACCATTCAAGGGTCTGATCACTTGTGAATAAGAAAGGTGACCTTATGGGGCTTTGGGAGGCTCTTTATTTGGGAGGAGGGGGGAAATTAAAATCATCACTTGGTGACCTGAGTAGAGGCAGCCTTTAATAGTTTAAAGACTAATAAGATTCATCGAATCCAAAGTCAGAAGCTGAGTTTGTCTTCCAGCTCCTCCATTTACTGTGTTCACCTTAGACAAGACTCAACCTCAGTTTTGTTTCTGTAAAATGGAATTAATCACTTACTTAAGTCTTCATGATGGTCAGTGTCCAAACACAAACTCCCCCAATGCTCAGGCTGGGCAGGACCTCAAGAGACAATTGAGTCCATACAGACTAGGGTAGAAATATTACAGGATTTGGACTCAGGGGATCTGGATTTGAATCCTGACTCTGTCACTTACTATTTGTGTGACCTTGGACAAGTTACTTCTTGGTTTCAATTCTTCATCTATAAAGTAAGGGAGTTATACTAGTGATTATCTCCATGATTCCTTTGAGCTGTAAGTTGATGTCTATGATTCCTGCTTCAGGCAGAATCATCCCAGATAAATGGGACACCCAAACTCAAAGGGTTGATGAGGTCTTGGGATGGGTGGGGTTGGACTGGGTAGTGATTATGAAGGAGGGGTGGCAGTGGTACTCAGAATTCAATGTCTCTTTAGTGCAAAAAAACAAGGGCATTGTAGAGACATGAGAATTACATTTCCCAGCCCTGCTTGGTCCATTCCCCAAGTAGAAGGCTTCCTGACTTGGGGGGTGGTGGGAAGAAAAGCGGATTTCCCTCACCCTATGAGGCCCTTAAATGAGGAGAGCTCTGTGAATGAGCATGTCTGCCTCCCCTAGCCTTACAGGGCAGGGCCACAAGGGAGAGAGAACAAGTCTGGCCTTACTGGGAGGTAACTCAGGCTCTGGGGGTTGCCCTGGTAGCGGCCAGCCTGCCACCACGTATTTGGAGACCTTTGTCTCCAAGACAATGCAGAGGAAAGACAATTGGAGCAGCCAGGAGCTGCTGAGAAATGTCCAGGAGTCATGGGCTTCCCCTTCTGCAACCTGACCCAGATCCCCAAGTGTGACACCAACTGTTACTAGGCCATGCAAATAGACCCAAACTTAGCATATCCTTGTTGGGTTGCATGCCAAGCACAGCCACATGCACAGACATGCCCAGGGATGCATATGCAAGCATATTATTATTCATAACAATATTCTATGTGTACAAAAGCCTCCTGCTTGCCAGAGCACTTCTTTATTCTGTCTACTTGCTCCTTTGAACCTGGGAAGTGGGCAGGTCAGGTATTACCATCCCCATTTACAAAGAGGGAATCTGAGGCCTCAAAGCAGTGTTTGTGGAAAGAGCACTGGACTGGACCATTTCTGGTTCCATCATGAATTAGCCATGTGACGTTGGGCATGGCCCTTCATCTCTCTGGGCTTCAGCTTTCTCATCTATGAATTGAAGCGGCTGGGGGGGGGGGGGGACTAGAGAGAAGAGCACTGTATGATCAATATTAACTAATTTATCAATATTTACTACAAGGTATCTTTCAGTTCTAACATTTTATATTCTAAGAGCCTTCTCAACTCTGACATTGTGTGTTCTAAAGTCCTTCCCAGCTCTGAAAACTTGTGTTCTAAAGCCTCTCTCAGCTCTGACATTCTGTGCTCTAGGGTCCCTCCTAGCCCTAACATTGTATGACTCCACCATTAATCCTCCTAAAATCTTATTTTCATCTTTCTACTTCTGGCTCACCTACGACATAAATGAACTACTCTGCTTGTCTTTCGAGATCCTCCACAACCTGGCCCAGTCATCCTTACCTCCCTCAAATCTTCTCCCCAGGATCCTCTACTCATTGCCCCTCATACCTGATCTCTGTCTCTGTGCCTTTGTTCTCACTGCTTCCCCCGTCTAGCACAAAACATCCACCTTGTTGCTCTTTAGTAATTTCAGTCATGTCCAACTCTGCATTGGACAACCCCATTTGGGGTTTTCTTGGCAGAGATACTGGAGAGATTTGCCATTTCCTTCTCCAGCTCATTTTACAGATGAGGAAACTGAGGCAAACAGGGTTAAGTGACTTGCCCAGGGTTACACAACTTGTAAGTGTCTAAAGCCAGATTTGAACTCAGGAGGATGACTCTTCCTGACTCCGGGCCTGGCATTCTATCTATTGTACCACCTAGCCACCTTAACCACCTTCCATTTACCCCAAAGCTATTTCTCCTTCAAGCCCACCTCCTTCCAGGTGTCCTCTGACTTCTCTCCAATCCACAGTAAGGTCTCCCTTCTCTGAATTCCTCTACTGTGGACTGTTTCTACCGCAAACTGATAATATGCTTCTTTCCAGTTCACAATACTAGTCTCTCTGATCCCACATCCAGCACAAGCATCTCAAACCACAGACTCATTTGGTTTGAATCCTAATTCTGTTATTTACCAGCTATATGATCTTGGACAGTCAATCAATCAGTCACCAAGAATTCATTAAGAACCTACTGTGTGTCAAGCACTGTGCAGGCCTCCCAGAGAGGGAAGATCCCACTTCCACTTGGGATCTGAGCTGGGGTTACAGGTGCTCTCTTGTGCCACAGGTTACAATCTGTCACAGTTGCTTCTGGGTGGGTGGGGGAGTGAGGAGGGAAAGGGGGTCATACTAGGCCACACACCCTGTTCAGCTGCTGACCAGTGTCTCTTCCTTGTTTCTATGTGACTGTCAGCTGGAGCAAGCAAAGAGAGAGCTGCAACGTTGGGAAAACCTCTCTTGTTGGCCCCTCTGCTGGCTGGCTCAAGGCCTTGGTAGGGATGGGGCTGGAAGCCCTGTGAAAGTCTCACTGCGCTTCTGCTGCGGACTTCCTTCCAGAGGTGGGGGAAAGGAATTCTAGTTACTGAATGAGTCTTAAACATCTCTCCTAGGCTAAGAGAATGAGCATGATTAGTGGAAAGAGTAGAACTCTGCATTAGAAAACCTGGGTTCAAGTCTTGACTCTCATATAAATTCAATAGCTGGGTGACTATTAGAAAGATAGTTCCCATCTCTGAGCCTCAGCTGTCTCATCTGTAAAACAGGTAAAATCGTATTTGCCCAGTCTGCATAAAGGGCTTTATAAACCTCACAGCACTATAGAGATGTGAGGCATTCTCCCAAACAGCTGTGTCTCATTCCCTGGAACCGATCTCACTAAGAGAGAGTTTTAGGTGGAGTCATTTTGAGCAGCCCGAGGGGATATGGCTGGAGGCATAAGAGTGAAGACTAAGTTCAGGGTCTTCCAGGCTACAGGGCAGGGAAAGGAGAAGGGTCTCATCAGGCACAGCCGTTCTGGTTTTGCTCAGCATATCCCCATTTAACCCCAATGACTTTGGGGAGCAAGGGATTCTGGGTAGGGGAAGGTAGGCTAAGGCCATCTACTGATTCCTGCCTTCCAAGAAAGCTGTGCTTTTTAACCCCCACCCATGGAAACCATCCCATCACAGCCAACTAAACAGGGAAATAGCAACACAAACACAGTAACTGGATTCACTGAACACCACCCACACCTCCTTCCTTTCGTCAGTGTCTCGGCTTAGCCCAAATGTCTAAACTCTTCTGGCACTTTGGAAATGTGAGCTATTAAAAACATGTAAGTTGTTATTTTTTTAAGAGCGCTATATCATCAATATTCACTAAGCACCTACTGCATAGCCAGCACTGTGCTAGGCATTACGGGAGAGAAAAAAAGTATAAACCATTATCTCAGTCCCCAGCCAGCTTACAGTCAAGTTAAGGATGAAAAGTAAACTAAAGGTATAATTCAATTAAATTTGATAAACTTTTATTAGGCACCTACTGTGTGCCTGATATAGTGCTTGGTTTGGACAACATAAAGACAAAAATTAAAATTCTTGACCTCAAGAAGTTTCCATTCTACTGGGGATGTAACAACATGTATGCAGCTACATTAATACAAGGGAAATTCAAGAGGCAGAATAAGTAGCATGTAACTGGGGAGGGCTTAGTGGAAAGGTCTTATGAAGCAGGTGGTACTTGAACTATGCTTTGAAGGAAGTTAGGCAGAGGTGAGGAGGGAAGCTATTTCAAACAATGGTGGACTTCATACAAAGACATAGAGGTGAAGACAGAACACTAGGTATTGTGGATAGCTAGTATAGCTCTCTCTCCAGGATGACTTCCTTAATTCTCCATGGCACTGGCAGGTTGACTCTCTTAGAGGGAAGATGACTCTTTCACCCATAGTGGTATTAGGAACAACCCTGAGGGAGTTTCTAATACTACAACCCATGAGCCCCCATCTGGTATGCTCACCATTGGCTATCTGCCAGAAAATGGCATTTACTAATAGGTATAGTAAGAACAGGTGGTACAAAGACATTCTTCTAAAAGTCTGGGGCACCTTCCTCAACACATACACACCAAGTCTGTGGGGAAAGTGGAGACAAACTTAAAATATAACTATTAAAATATAACTATTTGCCAAGAAAACCCCAACTATTGCTGGAAGTCCCTTTTTCTAGGTCAAGTGTCTCAAGCCTTGAAGTAGTTTTCTCTCTAAGATGCCTGTCTTTCTAAATCTGTCTGTGCTGCTTGTCCATGTTTGTCCTTAGTGCATCTCTTTTTGCTCTAGGACAGAAACCTTGTTTTCTACTGGTCCAGTCTCTTCAGTGACAGAGTCAATGGGAGAGGAAGAGTGTAGCCCCCAACCTTGTTTCATTCTGGTGCAAGGGTCTGCCTCTACCTGCCTGGAAACTCCTGGAGCTTGATTGCTCTCCTGCTAGACTGAGCACCTCTGCTGCCTTGCTATATAAAACATAGGACCCAATCACAAAGTATTTCCTATGGTGTGTCATCTGCTTTCATCTAACAACCCAAGTACTTCCCTCCTCCAAAACTGATCAGATTTATTCACACAAAGTTAACAACTTTGATTGATTCAATTGAGTAGTCTGGGACTTTTGTGTTTATGTGAATAAGGATAGGAATAAAAATCCCCATTTTTATACTACCATACTAGAATGTGTGTGTGTGTGTGTGTATGTGTGTACGTGTGTGTAAGGAAGACAATCGAGGAGAGGATTAGTGGGGATAGGGCTTGATTTTGGCAGTAGGCAGTACTACAAAAAACGTACTACTTTTACAGAGATCAGTAAAAAGAGATGTTATCAGAATCAAACAGAAGTACAATGAAATAGCCTTTGTTTCAGCTGGTATTTGGTTTTCCCCTTAATTTCATGAGTCTCTGGGTCACAGAGAGATGTTGGAAAGGTGGGACTGAATAACCTCATAAGGTTAATTATTAATGGAGGAGAAGAGGTCATGCAAATGAAGGTCTTTAAAAATATGGAGGAGCCACGCATTGCATTAGTCACTGGACTGCTCTCTGGCCTTCCTGGGGCTGGAATGGCTGAATTCAGTCTGGTGTGTTGATTGGCAGAGACATTGTGAAAAGATGCTGACACATGGGCTGCCCTGGGCAAAGTCTCTTAGCCCCAGAATCCAGAGGTCTGGGGTGATTGACCTGAGGGCTATCCAGGAGTTCTGAATGGTTATCACCATGGAGCAGAACCATTCGCAACTTTCCCCATAAGACTCTGAAAACCAGGAGGCTTGAGAGTGTTTCCTTACAAAGGCCTTCAGGTGTGCCAGTCTCTCCTTTCCTGGGAAACAATGATGCTTGATGCATAAGGGGAGAATAAAAAAATGCAGACTAAGCTTAATAGGGGCAACTACTAGCAGTTGGGAAGCTTAAAGCCAACTGTTACTTTGGTCTTTAGTAAAAATTCCATGTAATCTATATGTGAGTGGGTAGGTATTCAGGGTTATGGTGAGAATGCGAAACAGGAGTGTAGAATCTAGTGAAATGGAGGCAAAATGATCCAAGAGAGATGAATGAGTTATTATTTGAACAACACTATCCCCAAATAAGAGCCCATGGCACTGGAAAAAGGCTGTGGTGATATGGGTACACATGGAGGATAAATGAGCCTAGTAGTTCAAGCTTTGAGTACCATCCAGTGGCCTGACCAGCTATAGCAAGCCTAGGGGAGATCAGGAGTTCACACATGCCCAGTTGAGCAATGGGGGCAGCTTAACCCTTAAGTATCACCTTAAAGCTTACTCAGATAAAGTGCTTCAAGTGGCCACTTTAAGATGTATGACTAGTGTTACTAATAGGTGCCACACTGTCCTGCCTTTTGAGCCAAAGTTTTTCCAGGCAATGAAATGTTTAAAACATGATCTACCCAGAGTTCAAGGAATAAATGTGATTTTTTTTTTTATCAGGATGCAAAGCTTGGTAGTGGAATAATAAAAGTCTGTATTCCACAAAGAGTTCTTGTAATAAACGTTTGGTTAATAGAGGAAAAAAAAGAGTTCACAATTTCCCACACTAAGTGAGCAGACTGGGCTAAATGATCTCTAGGTCACCTTCTCTAACCTCCTAGATTATTTATCAGTCTAATATATCTCCATGTAGCTAGGTGGTACCATGTTGCATAGAGCTCCAGGTCTGGAGTCAGGAAGACTTATCTTCATGAGTTCAAATCTGGCCTCAGACACTTGTGTGTCCCTGTGTGACCCTGGGCAAGTCACTTAATCCTGTTTGCTTCAATTTCCTCATCTATAAAATGAGCTGGAGGAGGAAATGGCAAACCTCTCCAGTATCTTTGCCAAGAAAACCCCAAATGGGTTCATGAAGAGTTGGACACCACTGAAAAATGACTGAATAACAACAGCCCATTTCTTTACTTGATTCAGACATCTGATTAGCTTCCCCTAAGAGAGTGTTTACCCAGGACCAGATAAGCCTGACAATGATCAGATGTCAAAATGTTTAGTTATCTGGAAGTCATAGGGGGTGGGGTCTTGAATGTACTTGTGTATGTTAAGATTACATAGCTTTCCTGGGAAGTGGGAGTAATTCTATGAGCTAACCTTCATCTCCCCAATCCCACACTTCATTGCCTCTTATGAGGGATATTACTTGGTAAAGGCACTGGGCGTATGGCCTTTTTTACACTTTCTTCTCTGACATCATAAAGGAAGCAGCTGCCAAAGGACATTTATGCAGGCAATTCCACCATTCCAATCCTGAGGTCAACTACTTGAGCCCATGTAGGGTGTTATGAATTATAATGCCCACAGTGAAGTATTAGCTTTTAATACTTCCATTTGCCATGATCTGAGCCTAATGATTCAGAGATACTCTTAAACCATGAATGATGACAGGGTATGGGTAGAGAATAAGTGTGCTATGAAGATCTGGGAGTCAGGAGACTTCATTCTAGGGCTAGTTCTGACATCAGCTAGATATATGACTTTGGCCAAATAGTCTCTCTGAACCTCTGTTTTCCTCATCTGTAAAGCAAGACCCATTGGACGATTTATGAAGCCTATGGGCTCCTTTTCAGATCAATCTTTTTAAATACACAAAATAAAATACAAAGAATTAGGGAAGAGAATAAGCATTTACTAGGCACCCACTGTGTTCCAGGCTAAAATGAAATCCATTATATAGAAATAAAGACGTAATTTCCTCCCCCCAATATAAATTTATAGAGCCCTTGAAATTTTCTTATGGGCCCCTTGAAGATCCGTGGACCCCAGGGGAAGGCCTGGACTGGATGACTTTAGAAACTCCTTTCAGTTCTAAACTCAAGATCCTCGATCTCTAAGGTGCCATGGAGCTTGAAGACAGGAGGGAGATTTGCATTTTTCAAAGAGCCTGCTGTGGAACAGTTTTGACAGTTGGAAAGTTGCCTTCTGTTGAGCTGCCTCATTGCTGATGCATTTAGAGAAGAGCAATGATGTTGTTTCTAGAGTTAAGAACCAAAGAAAGAATCCAAAGGAAAAATCAGTTCCGGCCAAGTTACAGAGGACCTTGAATGCCACCCTGAGGAATCTGGAATAGCTCTGTAGGCAGAGCACTGAAGTCCAGATCATGTATCAAATGTAATTTTCAACTAATGTGTTATGGGGAATCTGTAAACTGGGGAGTGGTAAATGGCAGTCATAGTGTCTACCCTCTCTTGATTCATCCAGTTTCCTAACATGACACAAGTTCTCAAGTTCCTGGGGATCCCTCCAGCTGGCCACATCTGCATTTCCCCTGGAACCGAGGCCAGTGAACCTCGGATGTTTCCCTCCCCAGCCCAGGGACAGAGGCCAGGGTTCTTGTGCCTGGTGCCTGGCCCTCATCCTTGATGCTCTCCAGTAATGGCTTACATCAGCTGTCCTTTGCCAAATCTGTTCCTTCCTTCACATCAGCTCTTCGGAAATCAGGTTTTCCAACCCACCCCCACAGATAGGAGCCCACATCGGACAGATGGCTCATCTCTTCCCTTGGCTACTGTTGCTTCCTCAGCTGTCACCTTCCCACCCTTTAGTTCATGTTGCTCAACACCACCAGGCCTGACTTTCTCCCTCGTCTCATGTACTGACCTCTGCTTTCCATGGTCATGCTCATGCTTTGTTTTCATTGCCTTCTCTTCTATTTTGACCAACATTTATTACTTACCTACCATGTGTTCAAGAGAAAGGCAGGGAGACTAGGCAGTAGAAAAGGAGTGTGTAAGGTAAAACAAACGAACAACAAATCAGTACGACAGAACAAAAATTAACTTACGGCTTTGGTCCTCAAGGGAGCTTGCTGAGCTCATTAAAATAAGACTTGTTATCAGGGCACACTCATGATGAGAATGATGCTGATAATGGCAATGATATAACAGGACAATTTAAAATAACCTTTCAGACACTTACTAGCTATGTGACCCTGGACAAGTCACTTCACTGTGCCTCAGTTTCCTCACCTGTAAAATGAGCTGGGGAAGGAAATGGCATCCTTGAGCCTTGAGCATCTTTGCCAAGAAAACCCCAAATGGGTTCACAGAGAGTTGGACACAACTGAAATGACTCAACAACAACAAAAAGATAACAAGAGGAGATCTTTTTATAGGTCTTCAGGGTTTGTAAAGCCCTTTTCAGACATTACGTCCTTTAATCCTCACAATGGTCCTATGTAAGTACTACAGGTTTTATTGTCCCCATTTACAGATTAGGAAACTGAGGGTAATAGAGGTTAAGAGGCTTACCCAGGATGACACAGTGAACATCCGAGCTGAGATGCCTGCTCACTTTCCTCCTTACTCCCCACACTGGCCCTCCATGCAATGATTCGTGAGGCCTCTTATGCTTGCAAATTTGTGGCTTACAACATTCTTTTATTTACAATTTTTTTGATGTGGTGAGAGCTCTTCATGAAGACAATAAACAAGTCATTTAAATAGTTTGCTTGCTGAAAAGAGTGTTGACCTTGGAGTCAGGAGACTTGGATTCAAAGAACTTATTAGCTATGTGACCCTTGTCAAGTCTCTTTATGTCTCAGCCTCAGTTTCCTTATATGTAAAAACAATAGTACTTATACTATGGAACTGATTCGTCATGAAGAAAGAACTATTAAACATTAAAGAGTTATAAAGATGTCACCATCATCATTGTCCCCTCCTCTTTTCTCCTCCTCCTCCTCCTTCTCCTCCTCTTCTTCTTCCTTCTCCTTTTCCTTCTTACTTTTTTTTTTTGCTTTTTGGAGGGCACTTGGGGTTAAGTGACTTGCCCAAGGTCACACGGCTAGTAAGTGTTAAGTGTCTGAAGCTGGATTTGAACTCAGGTCCTCCTGACTCCAGGACTGGTGCTCTATTCACTGTACCACCTAGCTGCCCCTTCTCCTTTTCCTTCTTGTCCTTTTTTTCCTTCTTCTTTCTCTTCCTCTTTTTCTTCCTTCTCCTCCTCCTCCTCTTTCTCTTGTTCTTGTTCTTCCCCCTCCTCCTTCTCATTTCTTACAATTGATATAATTCCAACATAAAATATTATAATTTCTTATAATTAATATTCTTGTAATAATATTCTTATTTAAATTTGATATACAATTTCTTTGGTATAGGAATTTTGCAGTAAGGAAACTCCTCCTAATGCAGACATCACCTGTTCTGCAAGTTACCTGGAATGCTGAGGGGTTAAATGACTTGCCCAGGGTCACAGAGTCAGCACATGTCAAAGGTCAGTCATGAACCCAGGTGTTCTTGACTCCAAGGTCAGCTCTGTATAAGTCAACCAACCAACAACTATTAAATACCTACTGGAGGTGTCAGGCACTGTTCTAGGAACCAAAATGAAACAGTTCTCACCCCTAAGGAGATTTCATTCTACTGGAGAGACAACATGTACATAAATAAATATATACACCAGTGGAGACATATCTAGTATCTTCAGCTAAGGCCCTGCGCCTTTCCTGGAAACAATGGAAAAGGATTATTGCTGTTTATCCCTCTGATTTCAATGCTTTGCCCAGCTCCTATGTACACTTTGATATTGCTGATAATATTCCGGAAAGTGTGTGATTGGTGGCACCAGGCATCTCCGAGCTGTTGAAAAAACCCAGAGCAGCAGCAAAACACGATGGAGTCTGGCTCTTCGTAATAATTCCTGATAATCCCTGATGAACCCCAGTCTGAATGCAGGCTGGAGAGCTGGGCATGATTGTGCAGTGAGCAGGGCCCTGGGGGAGGTCTGTCTTATGCTTCTGTATCCTACAGATATCCAGGCAGGGAAGGGAGATTTGAGCCAGTCCAGCTGAGGCAGGCACTGGGAGGGGGAACCAGTCTCGAAAGTTCACACACAACCATTTCCTCCAGTTGCCAGAGAGTTCCTGAACAAAGTCTCACAGGAAGCAGGAGGAATTTGTGTGAGGACAACAGAACAACACCAGGAAGAAGAAGCCTGAAGGGAGGACAGGGAGAGGAAGGCCTTAATTAAGATCTCCTTCACAGAGTAGCAGATCACAAGTTACCCTGAGGGTCCCATAGGTCCATGAAGACCACCTGGTATTTATTAGTGCTATTTTTTTAAAAATGAAGGTTTTATTAATTCCTTTTGTTTTCAGATCATAGTCATTTCCAGATTTTACCCTTCCCTCAAACCCAGGAACTCTTCCCTTGTAGCATAGAAAAAGAGATAAGCAAAACTATCTGACACTGATACCATATTCTACTGCATATGCAACATTCTGCACCTATACACTCCCACTTCTCTCACGAAAGAAAGAGGGCACAATTTCTCATCTCTTCTCTGGGACCAAGATTGGCTCAACTTAATTTTAGAGTTTACGTTCTTGTAGCAATTGGGTACACAGCTTGTGGTTTCTGCAGATTTCACTTTGCATCAGTTCATATAAGTCTTCGAAGGTTTCTCTGAATTCTCATATTGATTTTCTTTCTTTTCTTTTTAAAATTTTTATTTTCAGTTGTGAATTCTTTCCTTCCCTCCAGTCTCTCCCCCACTCATTAATAAAGCAAGAAATTTGATACTTATTACACATAGGAAGTCAAGTGAAATGTATTTCTACATTAGTTGTGTTGTTGGGGTTTTTTTAAAGGAATAAAAATAAAGTTAAAGAAAATATGTTCATTGTTTCTTATGGCACAAAAATATTCCATTACTTTGTTCAGCCACTTTCCATTCAATGGGCAGTCCCTTTGTTTCTAGTTTTGCTTGTTTGTTTTGCTGTCAGAAAAAATGCTTCTACAACCATTTTGTTATATATGGGAATTTTCTTTGTATCTTTGACCTCCTTAGGATAAATGACCAGTGGTAGGATCTCTGTGTCAATGGGCGAAAACAGTCTAATTAATTTTCTGATGTAATTTCTAATTGTTTTCCAGAATCATTAGACCAATTCACAAATCCACTAACAGTGTATTAGTGTGCCTGTCTCCCTGAAGTCCCTCCAACATAGACTACCATCATCTTTTATATTGCCACTTTGCTGGTTGTTAGGAGAAGCCTCAGAGCTGTTTGAACTGACATGTATTTTGTCATTAGCAATGTGGAACATTGTTTCATATGGTTTTTGATGTTTGCAATTCATTTTTTGAAAATCATTTGTTTATAATCTTTGATCAAATGAAGGTAGTGGACAAGATAGCCTCTGGAGTTTTTTTCCAGCTGTACATCTCTGATTCTGAGATCCTATGTCCCATGACCACTTATATATGAATAGGGAAATGTCCCTTATATGACAGGATTGTTCCAAACCTCAGGCACCTGGGTGGTAGACATTTCAGTACCTTAGAGAATATTAGTGGGATTGAGTGTCCCAACTCATTTTTGGGCTAAGTATGTGGGTCCTTGGTCACATAGTCTTTCTGGTGGGAAAAGCAGGATGGCACACCTGGTATGGTGGAAAGTGTATTGGGCAAAGAATTGGAAGGTATAACTTCAAATCCTGGTTTGACACAATGGTTGAGTGTCCTTGGGCAAGTCATTTTTACCTCATTGGACTTTCAGTTTCTACATCTGTAAAACTGTAGTAATAATATTTACAATGTCCACCTCAGAGAGCTGTTGTGAACAAAGTATTTTACAAACCTAAATGTATTAGGTAAATATGAGATATTATTGCTAACATTCTTCTAAAAAGATTCTGAAATGAAATCATCTGTCATAGCCATTTCTGTACAAAGAGCTTCAAGATACAAAACAAAGATGTTTGAGGTTCTCATCTGAACCTGTGGAGTGCCAAAGAGAGCCCATGTGAGTGTGAATATCTCATTTTCTGGCCTTCTTTCAAAATGAGGGGTATTTCCAGAAAAACAGGAACTCAGCCACTAAGGAATGAATATACAACTCCTGTGACTTCTTTATCTCTACCTTAGTAAGAATGATCCTCTGCCCTACTTTGTCACCTCGCCTTCCCCAGTGACCCTTCTGTGTACCCCACGCCTGTTGTGCCCTCTGACCCAGTGGCCATGAATCTTGTACTGTGTTCATCCTGCCCCCGGTAAAACACATCACTCAGCGATGGTGGTAGCCATGCAGCTAAACTCTTGCACTTGTAACCAATTAATCAGTCAATGTTTTCTTTGTGTACTTCCCACTCTCTATCCTTTCCCCTCCCCACTGTAGTGGCTCAGTTAGGGCCATTGTCTCTGAAGGTGTTCAGGCAAAAAAAACATATCTTGACCTCCCATAGCACTCAATATGCTTATTGCCATCTCAATGAGATTGTGTGCAATGGTCCCAGGATATAAAAGAGGTTGGATTCAACACGTCTAGGCCTGATTTGTTTTGCATACATGTACAATGATTAAATAAGGACAAGTCCAGTGTCATGACTCTGGGCTAGCTATAGATGGGGGGCATAGTTATAGAATTAGAGACTTTTCCAGTTTGACTGTAGGGAGCATCTATATGATAATAAATAATCAGAGAGATTCTGCTTAAACACTTTAAATGGCAGGGAGCTCACTTACTCCTCTCACACATTCTCTTGCTGCACACCTCTCCAGGCATATTAGAAATTTGCTTCTCCTGTAACTTCTACTGATTCATTGGTCTTTTATCTTTTCTGGAACAACACAGAAGAAACCTAATCCCACTTCCACAAATAAGACAAGGATCATAGAAATATAGATTAAGAGTTGAAAGATATCTTAAGGGTCGTTTAACCCACTTCCCTCATGGTATGGGTAAGAAAACTGAGACTCAGAAAGTGCATTGTGTAAGTGATTTACCAAAGGTCACTCTAAGTGGCAAAGCCAGGATTTGCAACCAAACTCCCCTAACTTCAAACCCAATGGTCTTTCCATTGCCTTTCAAAATTGAGTCTATATAAAACCATGCATACCCTTTGACCTAGCAATACCATTACTAGGTCTGTATCCCAGAAAGGAAAAGGACCTATAGGTACAAAAATATTTATAACAGTTCTTTTTTGGGGGGCAAAGAATTAGTAATTGAAGGGATGCCCATCAACTGGGGACTTGCTGAACAAATTGTGGTGTGTGATTATGATGGAATACTACAGTACTGTAAGAAATGGATGCTCTCAGGAAAACCTAGGAAAGACCCGCATGGGCTGATGCAAAGTAAAACATATTGTGTAAAGTAACAGTAATATTGTGAGATGATCAGCTGTGAATGACTTAGCTGTTCTCAGCAATGCAATGATCCAAGACAACTCTGAAGGACTTATTATGAAAAATACTATCCATCCCCAGAGAAAGAATTGATGGCATCTGAATAGAGACTGAAGAATACTTTTTTAAACTTTATTTTTCTTGAGTTTTTTTCCTATGTTTTCTTTCATAACATGACTATTATGGATATGTTTTGCATGACTACACATGCATAACCTATATCAAATTGCTTGCCTTCTCAATGGGGGAGTGGGGAGGAAGGAAGGTGGAGAATTTGGAACTCAAAGTTTTAAAAATGAATGTTAAAAATTGTCTTTACATGTAGCTTGGGAAAAATAAAATACTAAATAAAAGCTAAAAAAAATTGAGTCTTTCGCTGAAGAAACGGAAGCCCAGAGAGGTTGAACAATTTGTACAAGGTTACTTGTTGTTGTTGGTCAGTCTTTTCTGACTCTTTGTGACCCCATTTGAGGTTTTCTTGACAAAAGATACTGGAGTGGTTTGTCATTTCCTTCTCCAGCTTATTTTATGGATGAGGAAACTGAGGCAAATAGGGTTAAGTGACTTGCCCAGGGTCACATAGGTAGTGAGGCTGGATTTAAACTCATGAAGATAAGTCTTTCTGACTCCACAGACTGCACTCTATCCCCTTCAACACCTATCTGCCCTGTCCATGGTTATACAGATGGTAAAAAGCAGAACCAGGATTCAAACTCTGTTCCTCTGCTTTCAGGTCTGGAGCTCATTCCACTGCACCATGAGACTGCACATCCTCCCCTTAAATATTTCATTTCCTTCAAATAATCTTCATATAGCACATGAATTTTAGAGTATCTTTATAGAAAAATTATTTTTAATATTTTATTGATGGGTAACCAGAAGGACCTCTGACTTGCTGAACTGAGGTATCTCCCAAGGAGCCGGACATAATTCTGTCTTCTTCATGAGGGATTCATGCCTTGCTGAAGATAACATGGAGAACTCCTGAATGGTCCTTAATAACTGGGGCTTCTGTGAAGATGATTGGTGGCTGAGAATCATATGGATGAACTCTTGATTATAGGAGCTGTGAAAACAATTCTTCCCTTCTCTTTTGGGTGCCTTGCTCATTGAATAAGCTTTCTTTCCTTTGGATTTTCAGAAGTGGGGGGAGAATTTCTTTCTTCTGCTGCCCTCCAAGTAGGAATGTTGGCTTTTAGCTTATGCACATGATTATGTGAACATGTACTTGCTTCAGTGGGTCTGAGGCTAGACCTTGAATTGTATCCTGTTTTTCTGTTTTTTTCTCGGAACACAGGTCAACCAGTGAACCTGAGAAATGGATGATTCCAGCCTAGGTGGTTGCCTTATGAGTTCTTCAGTTCCTCAGTTGGGTTCCTACTTCCCATTTGGAAAGGATTTCATTAATAGCCTATTTTTTGTTTTGTTTTCAGAGGAGAAGATTGCCACTGGCAGAATCATCCTATAGCTAAAGAAATAAAGAATACCATTCCATGGCTGGTCAGAAGATCTGGACTTTGTGAGTTGCTTGGGCAACATGGGGTCCGAGGTGAGTGTGAAATATATTTAGAGATACCACAAAGTTGTCCTTACCATGGAGATGGGGAGGGGAGGGAAGTGGTATAATGACTATAAAAGGTTATTTTCTGTTTTCTGTATCTGTTCATTAGTTCTTTTGTATCTTATGCAATTTATTTGGTAGAGGAAATAAATAGCCGTCCTATACTTGATACCCCTAGTGTTCATTAAGTATCTTTTTCAGGCCCCTTTAATCTACATTTTTTTGGCAACTGTAGCCATATCTAAATTTTGTTTTTGGAAATTTCCCTGGACTTACTCCTGAGTAGTTGCAGAAACATCTGGAGAAGCAAGCAGAATCCTAACTTTTAGGGGTCAGGGACTCTAAGGTGAAATCAGACAAGGTGACCTTGGAAGTCCTTTTTGGAGCCATGTTGGCCATGGGCCACCAATGCTTTTTAAAAAATCATACTCATTTCCCAGTGATTTCTATCTCCCTCCCCTACTCTTTCTCCTACCCATAGAATCCTCCTTTATGACAAAGAAAAACAGTAAAACAAATCTAGTCAAAAGTGATTAGGCCACACAATGCCTTTCACAATCATTCACTACCTCTTCACCAAGAGGGAAGCATCTTTTTTATTCCCTAGTTCTTTGGAACCAGGATTGGCATCACATTTAATTTGAATTCTGGTAACTTTTTACTGTTGTTTCCTTTTAAACCGTCGTAGTTCTTTTGTATGTATTATTTCCTTGGATCAGTTTTAAGAAACATTATTATTATCATTCCTATTAATGCCTCACATTTCTGGAGCTTTTAACTTTTCAAAGCTATTTACTTCCCTTATCTCGTTTGTTATTAATCACATCCTTATGGGGCAGATAGGGCAAATGCTATTACCCGATAAGGAAACACAGGCCTAGAGAGGTCAAAATGACTTTTCAGAGGCAAGCAACACAGTCAGTGTTAGAGCTACATCTATATCCCACATCTCCCAATTCCCCGATTTGGGGATCTTTCTATAAATCATGACTTTTAAGCCCTGGGAAAATTGGCCAGTTTCCTCTTGACCCATGATGGCACAAAACAGGGCATTGAAATTCATTTAAATTCATTCTAAGAGTAATATTATTATTAAATAATCCTTGCTCACCTATGGACGCATGCACATAACCCAAGAAATACCTTTTGGAGATTTGTATCTTACAGGTCAATGATTTTCTTTTGGTGTCTTGATTCTCTAACACAATATTTCTCAGTCTTTTAAGAGTTATGTCCATTCCAGTCTTTCCATGTCCATTATACCCATCTGAGGTCAGGCCCTCATTATTTGGACTTATTACAAAAGCCCCTTACATCTCTCTGCTTCCAGTTCTCTCTCTCTCCAACCTATCCTAGGGGAGAGAGGGAAGGGGATAGGGAATAAGCTTCTATAGTGCCTATGTGCCAGACTCTGAGTTAAGCACTTTTTACAAAAATTATCTCATTTGATTCTATCCCTGGGAGGTAGGCATTGTTGTTATTTCCATTTTACAGCTGAGAAAACTGAGGCAAACAGAGGTGAAGTGACTTAGCTGTAGTCACACAGCTATTAAGGGGCTAAGGCTGAGTTTGAACTCAGTCTTCCTGACTCCAGGTCCAGCATTTTGCTACCAGCCACCTCTAGACACAACACATGAAATTTTCCAAAGCATAATTCTGCTCATATCACACCTCTATTCAAAAACCTTCAACAATGCCTTGTTTCTTATTGAATAAAGTCCAAGCCCCTTAGTCTGGAATTCAAGATTCTGCATAATCTGCTTGTCAATGACAGGCATGATCACTTGTTGGAATCATGGTGACCATGTGTGATAGCTTGACATGTGGCCACATCAGAATGTGTGACAGAGGAGAAGAAAGCTGGAGGGGGGGCAATCTGATAAAAACTCTGTATTTGGGGGGCCTAGAGTGGAGTTCAGACACAGGATAGGTAGGGTCACATGATTGAAAACTCTGCATGTGCAGTCTGTCTAAAAAGGGATAAGAAGTTCTCAGAAAAGAAATTGGAACACATAAGTGCAAAGTATTTTGGTGAAAGAGCAAATACAGAGCCAAAGAGAGAGATTAATGTTGATATACAAGGAATGCAGTGATCAGATTCCATTTTAAAAAGATACACATGGAAGATGGAAGCAAGGGTGGATGACAGGCTGAATGCAAGAACAGTTGTAATAACAGACACTAAAGTTCAGACTGATTGGAGGTTGGCAGTGAATGTTAAGAACAAAAAAAAGGGAGAGGAGATTTAAAACCTATACCATGACAAGAGGAAGATAAAAGAAAAGATAGGGGAACAGCAACACCAGATATCAACGAGAAGATGAAACTACTCAGCTCTTAGCTTGTTTCTGTTTTCTTAGCCAAGAGAAATGCTCTTTGGACTGGAAAGGACCGAATAAAAAATGTGAACCGAAATTTGAAAGTCAAGATAAACGAAGAAGTGGCAAGAGGAAAACCAGCTGCCTTCAGTGAATTCAAGTCATCAAGCCTGGATGAAACACACTTGAAGGAACTAAGAGGGGCAGTCGATGGAATTGCTGAGCAGTTAGTGATCTCGGAAATGTCCTCGAGAAGAAAATATGTGAAATTAAGAAAGACAAGGGTTCCAGTTTTTAAAAAACAGGAGAAGATGGAATCTGTAACCTAGAAAGTGACAAGTTTGACTTCACTCTTGGCAAAATTCTAGGACATTTTGTAAAAGGAATGATTGAATATTACATTTACCCAGGGAAGAAGTGATCACTGCAGCACCTCATGGTTCAGTAGGAACAGACTACGCTCAACTAATCTCACTAACTAGTTAACCATGCCTGAGTGACTAGATTGGTAGGTTAGGGGAACGATTTCATTTAATTTAATGTAATCCAATCCAACCTAATTCAACAAACATTTAAGCAACTATGTTATGAAAGGTATTGGTAGAGGGAGTCTGTTCATCTGGGATTTCCCTGTCAGTGAAATCACAGGTCCAATGCCTATCCTTATTCTTATATGCAAAGCACTATCCTAAGTGCTGGGATAGACATAAGTAAGATGATTCCTGACCTAAAGAGTTTAGCAGAGGCATTGAGCATAGACAGAGATTCATAATACCAAGTAATTTCAAGAGGAAGAAAGGGCTAATAAGTGTGTATTGGAGGTGGTGGAGGGAATCAAGAAAGGCTTCATCAAATTAGGACTTGATTTATCATTTTGTTGAGTGTCTAGATTTAAGAAAGAGATAGAGAACATGTCAACAATGAAGATTTAGAGAAAGGCCACATCTAGGGGGTTCTAACTAGGAATCCTACAAGGTAGAGTTCATTCCAGACTTAAGGGACCAGAGGTGCAAGAGCAGAGATGGAAGGCCATGTATCGGGGATTCATAGGATCAAAGATCTGGAAGGCACCCAACACTCTCACTTTACAGATTAGGCAAACTGAAGCTCAGGGAGTTTAAGGGATTTGTCTAAGGTCAAATAGGCAGTAAATGTCAGAGACAGGACTTGAACTGATGTCCTCTGGTTCTTAGACCTGTACTTTATTTTTTTAAATTGTACCACCCTGGGAACAGCTTATAGGCTTCTTTGTCTAGAATGGGAGTGATATGAAGTAAGACTGAAAATACAGGCCAGAAGCAGGCTCAGTAGGGCTTGTCATAGGCAGAACATGTCAAGATTCCAGCAAAGCCTTTGCCAACATCTTTCATGCCATCCTTGAGAACAAGATGGAGAAAGGAGGGCTAGATGACCATATAGTTAGGGAGAGTGAGAGATGGTTGAATGAACATACTCAAAGATGAGTCACAGAATCCCAGGATCAAAGGCACTTCATTGGCCATCTAGGCCAACTAGTACTTGACCAAGGATGTTTTCTATGAAGTACCCAAGAAGTGTTCACTAGCTTCCAACACAAGATGTCTAGTGTGGGAGAACACATTAACTTCAAGGCTTCTGCATAGATCTACTTAGGAAAACTTTCTTGTAGAAGGTAGAACCCTCCCTCCTCATCTCTGCCTCCTGGCTCTTTTCAAGTCTCAGTTAAAGTCCCAATTTCTGCAAGAAACTTTCGTTAGTCCTTTTTTATCTTAGAGCCTTTCCACTGAGATTATCTCTGATTCACCATGTACGTAACTTGAATACTCATAGTTGTTTGCATGTTGTCTCCCCCATTGGACCGTGAACCCTTCAGGAGCAGGGATTATTATTTGCATTTCTTTGTAACCCAGTGCCTGGCCCATGGTCATGGTTATTATAATAGTAGCTAGCATTGATATAAGGGACTTGCATGGAAAAGTCCCTCTACCACAGTCGTCAAGGTCTGCTTAATGCCCTGAGAAGTTAAGAGCTTTGCCTGGAGTCAAAAGTCAGTATGGATCAGGGATGGGATTTGAACCAGGTCTTACTGGCTCCAAAGCCAGCCCTCTATCCCCTAGGCCATACTGTCTCCCATTTACCGAAGTCAGGTATGGGTTCGATGAGATGGTTTCTGAGGTCTCTTCCAACTTTTAAGTAATTTTTGAAATCCTCCAAAGTGTATATACTCAGGCCCCTTGTGTCATTTGAGAATCTCTGATACAAGGATTATATTTACTTTTTAAAACGAAAGCAAATTAAAAGTAGTTTGGCTTTGAGGATTTCATGACTTCCCCCACTGAGATAAGTGAAGACCTCCTGGGGTGCTGTGACCCCAGGGTGGGGAATACTGGCTCCAACTGCCTGGAGATGGAAGCCTGAGTTTGGACAAAGCATTGGTTCTTTCCAAAAGGAATTAGGAGTCATTCCAGGCTACTTCCTGCTTCACTGCCCATAAAGGTTAGTCTCTCCCATGCCAGTAATTCTACCAGGCTAGGCTTTCCTGGATTGTCGTAATAAATACTATGAACCCTCTATCATCCTCCTCAAACAATACTAACCCATCACCCCTAAATGCAAGAAGATGGTGAATTATTGGACATGGGAAAGGAGACCAGGATATGGAGAAGTTTCTCTTTGGAGGAGTTTGTTAAATGAATTACAAAAATAGTGTGGTGAGATACTTAACCTTTGTTTGGGCATAACAGAGAACAGTTCTTGGTGGTGGAGAAGAGTTTCCCGGGCTTGAAAATCAGAGGCACAGGTAATCAGGGAACAGGGTTATGAGATGTTCAGAGAAGGGATCAAGATTTTCTCATGTTAGAGCTGGAAGAGACCTTGAGAGATCATCTAGGCCAGCCTCCACATTTTACAAGCTAGGAAAAGGAGACCCAGAGGAAAGTGACTTGGCATAAGCATCCAAGCTGGGTGGTGTCCACCAAACTGGTAGACCCAGAACCAAGGGCTTCTGACTCCCAGTCTGGTTTGATTCTCACTGTGTGGTACTGACCATTCATTTATAATAGAAACTCAGGTTTTGAAGGACCTCAAAGGTCATCAGGTCCAAGGTATACCTCAGCAAGAATCAGGCACACTCATACATTGTTGGTGGAGCTATGAATTAGTCTAGCCTAGCCATTCTGAAAAGTAATTTGAAACCATGCCCCATACCCCAAACCTACTAAAATGTGTACTGTTAAACTTTGGCCTATTCCTCAAAGAGAGAAAAGAAAGAAGAAAATGAATGACATTTACAAGAATATTTATCAGAGCCTTAAAAAAAAAGAACTGAGAAGTAAGAGGGTACAACTGGGGAATTAATCCACAAATTATGGTATATACATGTAATGCAATATTACCAAGCTCTAAGAAATGACAAAAGAGGATATTTCAGAGAAAAACCTGTGAAACCTTGTTTGAACTAATGCAGAATGAAGTGAGCAGATCAATTTATATATTTACACCACTACAAAAAAGGCAACTTTGAAAGTCTTGAGAACTCTGATCAAGGTATAGCACAGACTCTAGACTCATTCTTTTAATTGCCATTTGCACTGGCTGGCTAGGTACCTACAGGACAGCTGACCTTTTTTCTACCTTAGGGTTCTAGGAATAACCCCAAAGAGGTTGGGAATGTCTTTCTAATAGATCATGATCATCTACTGGTGTGCTCGCCCCTTGATTATCGATTAACCAGTCAGTCTTAATTAATTTTTAGAAACAGATATTCACTAAAGTAGCAAATCAGAATAGTTAGTACAAAACACTGCTCCCGCCACCAAGTTTTTGGGACACACTCCTACAAGCATACACTCTTATACTCCCACAGGACTAGGAGGAAGTGGGCTCAAGCTTACAGCAAATGAGACAAAGATGGTAACTCACAGCAGATGGAAATCCTCCTTTTCCCTTTGTGGAGTCCTCTCCTTAGGTACAGTGTACCTTTCTACTGGGCTCTTTGTGAAGTCCTGAAGTTGTCTGAAGTGTGTCTAATTTGTCTTTGGTTCCTGATACAGACAGTGCTAACCAGCCACCACTATTCCAGGATATTGCTAGAATGTCCATGGGGAATTCCAAAATATTCCAGCTTGAGACAAAAGTTCCTTCTTTCCATCCTCCCAAATAATTCCCCCCATAGGAGGTTGATTGGACCTGCCTCTACCACTCAGCTGGTGTGCCACCAAAAATCAAAAGCTCATTTAGATTGTGTGCTTCTTGAGGTCAGGGACTCACTTTTGCATTTCTTTGTGTCCCTATCATTTATAAATGTCTGGCACATAGTAGGTGATCAATAAAGGTTATTGATTGACAGAAGGTTGGAATCCAACCTGGTTTGCTATTTTATACAAGACTGATAGCACATGACAGTATTTTCTGCAAATCCCAATATACTTTCTATGTAGCATTATTTAATTTCATGCAATGACTTTCATTCCTTCCAACCAGATTAAAGACTTTTCCTACAGTTTAATACCTTTGATTTATTGATTAGAGATGTTCACACCTGATTAAGGGAGTTCCTTTAAGTGGGGGTGACTGATAGATTCAATTAGTACACACCCTTACAAATGCAATGACTAATCACCATTCTAGAGAACTGATGATGAAGTATGCTATCCACCTCCTGTCAGGATACAGGAGGCACATATTTTTAGAGACAGTCAACATGGGGTTTGGTTTTTTCTTGACTACATATATTTATTAAAAGATGGTTGTTTTTTTTAAATTTAAGAGTGGAGGAGGTGGGAAGAAGAAAAGGTAGAATGATAGAGCTATTAAAAAAAAGAAAAAAAAGAAAAAAAAGAAAAAAAAGAAAGAAAAGAGGATCATCGAGGGAGAAGATAGTAGAAAGAGCCAGCAGCTTTTAATGTTACTTGCTGAATTTTACATATCTATATATATCTACACACATACATGTAGATACATATATAGACACATATATACATACACACACATATATATGAAATGCAAGCTGTATATAACAGAGATTCCCAATTTCATGTACTCTTTTTCTGCTTTACTTTGTATGTGAAAATACTAGTTTTATTTGATGTTAAAGCTCAGATCAAAAAAAATAAAATTTAATAGGAGAGAGCAGATTGAGGGAGAGGGTATACAGTGGGATTGCTGTTTTGGGGTCATGGGTAGGGGAAAGATGGGGAGAAAAATTGTAACTCAAAATCTTGTGGAAATGAATGATGTAAACTAAAAATAAACATAAAATTTAATTAAAAAAATAAAATTTAGAAAAACAAGATAAAATAAAGTAGGATTAGATGATCGAAAAGGCCCTTTTCTACATTTAACTTTTTATGCTGTTATGATCTATCTGAGACAGACAACTTCCTGTGAAGGGATCAGACTTCCCAATTTGCTCTCCTCTAAGAGTTCTGATGTGGTGAACTACAATGATTCACCTAGGAGGCAGTGTATCTGAGAGTTCCCAGATCCTGGATCAGTTATGGTAGAGTGGCATGTCTCCATTGAGAAACACAATAATACTCCCTGGATATGAGCTGCTTTGATTTCATCAATACCTTAAATGAGGAAATGGGGACACTCTGAGTACAAAGACAACGTATGTTGAGACAAGACAGTATCAACATTCAGCCTCCATCCTAGAAGAATTGGGAATTCCAGTGTGAGCGTAACTCTAGCTCTGCTTCAAGTATCTGTTGGCATAAAGAAGTCATTCTCTACCTGACTTCCATTGACATTGTATGTCTGGGTACAGATCTTGAGTCAATTGTGTTAAAGCTAAAGCTGGTACTTCCTTCTCCAGATGCCCAGCATTGTGGAGTTGGTGCCCATTGGCTTTTTCCCCTAGATCTTGGAGTGAGCAGTAAATACCTCGAGATCAAGCCTGAAAACATAAACATGAATAGTCCCTGAGGTCTCTGGGGCCAGGGGCCAGGGAATGCTGTGTATAAATGAAAACAGCTGTGAGCCAATTGTTCTGACAGATTAATGGGGGCTCTTCAGAGCACGATGGAGTCTGGTTTACATCAGACTGACTTCACTGAGTTTCATTTATCCAGGCCAAGATGGGTAGTAACACTAGGCATAGCCACAGACCCTTTCAACTTCCCTTGATCCTCCTAGGAGAAAAATATTCCCAGATGGAGGGAAGGGACTGGGAAATGATTCTGTTCCCTCTAAAAGGCAAATGATCCAGACTGCTGTGTGACCTTGGCTAAGGGTGAGACTGTGGTTTGAGTGGAAAGGTTACCAGCTGAGACCTGGAAGTCCTGGGTTCCCACCAGTTCCATTAACTACCTGTGTGGCTTGGGCCAAGACACTTTTCTCTTTAGGTCTGACCTTGTTCATCTATAAAATGAAAGGGTTAGGCTAAGTAACCTCTAAGGTCACTTCCCACTTGAAAATTCCATTTCTGTCTTTGTCATAAGAGCCTAGCTCAAAGCTTTCCCCATACTGTAATTCCCCTTCTTCCCTTTTTCAGATCTATTTTATGTGTTATCTTTTCCCTTTAGAATGTGAGCTCTTAGAGAGCAGGGACTGTTTCTCTTAACTTGTATATATTCCCAGTAGGTGAGCACAGAGTCTGGCATGCAGCAGGTGCTTAATAAATGCTCACTTAGTACATGTTTGTTGAATTAGATTGAATTAAGAGGAGTTTTTTCTTGGAAAAAAAGTTAAGTGCTTCCTCTATACACAGCCATTAGCAGTTCTAGGTCTAGAACAAGGATAGGGAAGCTCCAAGGCAATTTGTGAATCAGCAAACATGTTAAATGCATGTCTATGTGCTGATGCAGGGTATACAGCAGCAGAGCTAGAGAGATCTGGGACAAGATTCCTAGACCCCACAACTCACCAATCTCGTGCACTGAAATTTAATTTTGTTTCACCTTCCTTCCTTTAATTTTTAGTTAATCGTTTTTGGTATATCCCTGAACCTCTCTCCCACTTGACTACAGGTATGATAAGTGAGATGAAGGGCCCCTTGGTGGTGCTTTGATTGGGGGAAAGGGTGATCTCCAAGGCTTTCCATGGAAAAGAAGTGAAGCTTTGGTTGTTTGTTTTCTTCAGATGTTCAGGCTCATCATCAAGAAAGAGAACTAGAGTGTCAGTTTTTATACTTGAAAGACTGCCAACCCAGGAGCCCTTAAAAGCCAACAAGTAATAAGGATCTGTGTTTCTGGCATAATAATAACTGTCATTTATATAATACATTAAGGTCTGCAAATTGTATGCTTGTCTATACTCTGAAGTATATAGAACTTTAAGGTCTTCAAGGTGTTTTGCTCACATCTCATTTTAGTCTTACAACAACCCTCCAAAGTAAGTAGTACAGGATTATTGTCTTCATGTTACAGATGAGGAAACAGAAGCTGAGCTACTTGTCATGAGACATGTAACTAACAATCAGTCAACCCTTTGCATTTATTAAAATCCCTCAACACTTATTCAAAGCCTATTATGTGCCAGGTATGGTTCCAGGAGCTGGGCACACAAAGACAACAGTGGAATAGTACCCGCCCTCAAGGAGCTTACATTCTATTAAGTAAGGAGGTAGAGTTTGAATTCAATTCTTCCTGTCTCAGAGTCTAGCACTCTAGCCACCATGATATACTGCCTCTTGGGGACCTCTGTTCTGATTATTAGATAAGCAATTTTGAGGACCAGAGGATTTAGGATTGGAAGGGGTCTTGGAGATTATTTAATCCTGTCATTTATGGAAGGCAAGCTAGGTGGTACAGTGGATAAAGAACCCAGACTGGAGTCAGGAGGACCTGAGTTCAAATTTGACCTCAGACACTTACTAGCTATGTGAACCTGGGCATGTCACTTCGCCCTTTTTGCCTCAGTTTCCTTATCTGTAAAATCACCTGGAGAAGGAAATGGAAAACCACTCCAGTATCCCTGCCAAGAAAACTTTAAATGGGGTGGGGTCACAAAGAATCTGAAATGACTGAACAACAACATTTTATGGAGGAAGAAAAGGAGGCCCAGAAAGATTAAATGACTATCTCAAAGTCAGAGAATATATACTCCTTAAAGGGACAGGGACTGTTTTCTCCTTTATTTGTCTCCAGAACAGTGCCTGGTATACAGTAAGTGCTTAATAAATGCTTACTGACCGACTGACTCAAACCTACATCCTCTCCAAACCCAGCTCCATCCTTATTAATCTACTTATAGCAGGGCACATCCAATTTTTTTCAACCGTGTGTCAGGAGGTCAGAAATCCAAATGGGGGAAGGCCACATGACTTTTTATCATTACAGCAGCCAAGAGGCTGGGGTCCAAACTGGGGAGTCCCTGGTGGTCATCACAAGTACAGGCATTGTAGACAGCTGTAAAATGTTCATCTCTGAAGTCCCTTCCAGGCCTAACATTCTTGGATTTTAAGTCTGGGACTTTAGGTGGCATCTGTCTGGGACACATCTTCAAGGCAACCACTGCAGAAGATACAGGGCTTCAGGCTCCCAGCCTCAGAGAAACCAGGCTGTGGGCAGACAACAACTGGGTGAACCAAGGTGAGAAAATCCAAGCAGATTAAACCATTCTATCAATGATTTGTCCATCACAGCATCCTTTGATTACATTCTTGTAATCCACCTGTGGCTGGGAACTTGCTCTTTTCCCCCGTTTCTGTAAAGGCAGTAGCCAGGATCCACCCAGTTGGGCACATTAGAATCAGGGACAAGAGCCCAGACATCTTGTTATGGGGGAGTTTGAGCTGGAAGAAGTCGGCACAGATAGCAGTCAGGGGCTAAAGAGAGTGGTGTCTGCTCTGCAGACAGGAACATGAAAAAAACAACCAACCAACCTGAGAGATATCAGAGACATGGATGTGAAGCACATGCAGCTTCCTGAAAGCTTAAGAGAGAGGCCGAGTCTTGCGCCCCAGCAATAGTCAGGAAGTGTGGGCATCTGAGGAGGCTAATGGGTCTGGGGAGCTACAGGCTGTCTGGGGGAAGAGGGTCAAGAGTGAGTCACGGATGTGTGTGTTGGCTCATACCTCCCATTGGCAGCATCCTGGGGGGGAGACTATGAACTTCCCAACCCCAAAGACTGAGCAGTGAGGACACACCCCGAAGGTAAACAAAAGATGCCTGGCTCCCAGATTCAGGACAGTCAGGCTGTACGCCATACAACCGGGCGGAATGGCTTTAGTTGGCTGGTACATTCAATAGCTCCCGAGTATGAGGTCAAAACTTGACAAAGGGCTTTTCTTTTTCCTAACAGGCCTGTTCGAATGATGATGTAGGAACATGAAGAGAGAGCTAGAAGGCCCTGGGGAGCTGTTCAGCCACCTCGTTGATTTATTTTTGGTGCTTTGGTAGAGCTGACCTTGATTTCAATAAGGCATCTCATGAAATATCTTGGTGGATCAGGCGGCTGGGTGGGTAGGATGATGGGACATTGAGACAGATTCCCAACCAACTGAAGACAAAGTCAATTAATGGATCAATATCCAATTAAATTCCACAAACATCATCAATCACCTAGTGATTGTCAAGACAAAAATGAAACAAGGATAGTACATTCAACCTGGGAAGTGGCATCTAGTAATAGTATGCCCAGAATATTCTCAACACTGTCCTGCTTAATATATGTATTAGTGACTTAGATGAAGAGCAAGCTTTAATATTACCAATGAACAGGCCACACAAAACTGGGATGATAACTTATGAGTTATTCTATTGGCTGAATGGGAAGATGAAATCGAAATGCTCCCCTCGCATTTTACAGATGAGGAAACTGAGGCTCAGGGAGGTCTGTACTAGGTTCCTTTCCCTGCCATCTGGGGCATCGTCACTGCGACTGTGGTCAGGGAGTGTGAAAAAGGTGGAAACAAGACCACTGTCAAATACCGCTTTTGTGGACAAGCTGGAGGTGGTGATAACCCAAGCTTGGTAAGGCTGGGAAAAGCTCGTCCTCCCTACTTCCTGATGCAAAGGCTGTATGGTGGTGGACCAGACAATTTGGGGATCTCCCAGGAACTCTGGTTAAGCCCCATGTTCAGTATGAACACTTTGGGACCTCACAGGAAGGATTAAGAGTCACATACTTTCTTCCCCCTCCTTTGCAGAGGTGGGGAGGTCCATGTGGAACATAGTATGATGTCAGATGTTTGGGATATACTGATTGATGTTGCTTAATTCTGCCCCCTTTGTTCTTCCTCTTTTTCTTTTTAAAATTCTTTGTTATAATGTGTAATTGGGGGAAAATAGAAAAGATATATTTTTTAAAAAGAAAGTAGGCTCAAAAATAATAAAAAAATTATTTGTTATAAGAGAAGGTTTTCTGGGAAGTAGGGAAGGGAAAAGATACTGGAGAAAATCCAGGCAACGTAAAAACAAAAGACATCAATAAAAATCTCTTTAAAAAGCAATTCAAAAAGTGAGGTCTCTGCATCTGAAAGGTTCTGCTGTTTGCTCCCCGAGGCTGAAACGGACAATTTAACTTTCTTGGCATCTGTTCGATACCCTGGAATAATTTCCTAATGACCTCTCCTAACACGGGATTTCTCATGTGTTGTTTTCCGGACCAATTTATCGGTTAGAAACCTCACACTCGAACTGTCACCTTGCTTCCCCAGAGGGAACATTACAATCGGATCTCTACAAAACCAGGGAAGAGGAGAGTTAGAAGGCTGAGCCCTCGAGTTGACATTTCAGAAAGAGTTACCTTCAACCCTGCAGCTTCTTAGAATTGAAATCTAAGGCAGGAAACTTGATCGCTCACCTCCAACAAGTCAAACTCTAACACCCATCTTTAGGAATGGTGACGGGGGTCTCTGTTAGAAGGATAGGTGTCACCAGGGAACGATAGTCTGAAGGTTCCTTCCCAGGTGAGTTGTTTTGCCAAAAATATCAGACCTTATCAGTGATGTCAAACATTATTATTATGGCAGCTAAGATAGAGCACCAGGCCTGGAGTCAGAAAGACCTGAATTCAAATCCAACCCCAGACACTTCCTAGCTGTGTGACTGTGGGCAAGTCACTTAACCTCTGTTTGCCTCAGTTTCCTCAATTGTCAAATGGGGATAATAATAGCACCTACCTCCCAGGGTTGTTGTGTAGATTAAATTAGTTAATATGTATAAAGCACTTAGTACATAATACATGCTTAATTTTTGTTTCTTTCATATTATAAATAGGAAGCCATTGGAGTTTTTTAAAATTTGTATTTTTTAAAAATCTTAAATGGCTCTAAGGATCCCCCATTACCCCTAGGATAAACTTCTCTTTCTCTGTGTGGCATTTAAAGCTTTTGGCCCCTTCCCGTATTTCCATTCTTCATAATAGACTCCTCTCCTCACACTCTGTGGTCCCAGCCACCTGCCTCCATCTTCTGACTTCATGCTACTGGCTCTGCCATCTTACTTCTGCTGAGCCATGGTTTCTTTGGCTTCCTTCAAGTCTCAGCTCAAATCCCACCTTCTGCTGGAGGCCTTCCCCCCTCTAAAATCACTCCACTGGTTACAACCCTTCTATACAACCAGACTAATGCCCAATGTGAAAGTATTTGCAGATCCAATACTTGATTGCATGCTGCCTTGGGGAGGGGGGGGCAAGAAGGGGAGAAAATTTGAAACTCAAGGGACTGAGGGACTGAATCTTGTAAACTAAAAGTAAATAAACAAATCAATTAATTTTAAAAAATCACCTTCCATCTACTCTACATGCATTGTGAATGTATTATTATGTATATGTTGTTTCCCTCATTAGAAACAATCCTTAGTATGGCCTTAGTAAGCTCCTTGAGGGCACAGACTGTTTATGATACTTTTGAAAAATTAACTCCTGCCCTTACCATAGTGATGGGCACATTGTTTCTGTTGTTCAGTTGTTTTTCAGTTGTGTTCAATTCTTTGTGACCTCATTTAGGGTTTTCTTGGCAAAGACACTGGAGTGGTTTGCTATTTACTTCTCCAGCTCATTTTCCAGATGAAGAAACTGAGGCAAACAAGGTTAAGTGATTTGCCCGGGGTCACACAACTAGTCTGAGGCATTTATGTCTTCCTGACTCCAGACCCAGCGCTCTATCTTAGCTGCACCTGGACCCTAAATTAAAAATCCTTAATCGAGTTTTATGCATGGATTATCCAATCAAATTCTTGGCTCTGCACTTATCCTTTGGGGGGGGGAGGAAGAGAGAGGAGAGAAGAGGAGTGGGAGAAAGAGGGGGGAGAGGAAAGGGGGAGAGGGAGGGAAGGAGAGAGAGAGAGACAGACAGACAGACAGCTAGCCAGAGGAAGAGAGGAGAGAGGGAGGAGAGATTCTACTCCACATAAGAGATTAAGGTAAAAGTCATCTTTCCTCAGTCTCTTGACCATGACCTTGTAGGGTTCAGATCACCAAGTTGGTTGCAGGATGTCCCAGCTACTACCCCCCACAACCCCCCCACAAGAGCCTCATTTAGCTACCTCCCAATGCTGAGGGATTAGCCGCCTCTCCTGACCATGATGGACAGCTCTGGCATCTTGGTTTCTGGGGCCCTTTTTCTTTCTGCTAACCATAGAAAATTAGGGTCCCTGCTAAGGGAAAGGCACTTTTGCAAGCCTGGGGCATTGTTTAGGAGAGAATGCACTCTTCCCACTAGTAGCCTTCGCACTCACACACACACACACACACACACACACACACACACACACACACACACACACACAATGAAATCAGAACAAACACCAGAATGTTTCTTTTCTCCTTCCAGATGGTGCCCCCTACTTACCTCCACCCACCCTCACTCTGTCTTTTTTGCTCAGCTCAGACTGGTTTGTTCATCATTCACTCTGACTGTTTGATTTAAGCCTTCACTCCCCAGGTCAAGCAGAGTCTGGTGAGGGGGAAGGGATAAAAGAAGGTGACACTTTGATGGCTTTCCCCTCCCCCTCCCCCCTGCTTTCCATGGTCAAAAGCCAAACTCCTCTTTCTTCCCTCCACCTCCCCGACCCCAGGGTCTTTTCATCCTCTTCCCAGCAACAGGGGGATAGAGGGCGGTTCCCCCCTCCCTCCATTGGCGCAGGCTGGGAGGAAAGGCGACCCACAGTGACTTGTGAGAACTCAGCCTCTCCAACTCCAGTCTAGTCTTCCTGCTTGGTTTTCAACTGCCATCCCAAAGGCCAAGTTTGATCTGACTAAATGGATGGATACTGCCCAGGTGCAGGGAGCCCTTAGCTCTCTTACAGAGACAACCTTAGCATGGGGTGATGGAAAACCCTCAAGATCTTTATGAAACAAAAGAAGATGGGGGCGGTGCTGAAATCAAAGGAAAATATGACAGACTAAAACGTAAGATGGGAGGACTTCCCAGGGCAGGCTGAGGAGTGTATCATAGAAGCTGAAGGTGGAAGAGACCGTAGACATCTCCTGGTCCAAGCCCCTCATTTTAGAAACTGAGGCCCAGAAGAAGCAATTGATTTACTCATGATTTCACAAATCCTCTACTCCTTCCATTATTCCATAGAGCCTCTTGACATGCAAATATGTATGTTTATTTGCTCACTAGAGCCAAGACAAAAAAAACGAAAGGGTAGGAGGTGGGGCAGATGTTTTAGAGGGAAGAGATGACTAATTAGCCTGGGTCCTGGTTTGGATAGTCTGAATATTACAAAAACCAGCTAGGAATTCCCAGGGGCTGGACTAATTTCCTAGAAAGCACTAGATCTTCTTATCAGCCAACAAAATCTATTGTTTTACGGTTGGAGTGTAGAGTGATTTCTGAGGGAATTGTAGCAGATGGAGGCAGCTAATGGTGCAGAGGAGAAAATACTGGACCTGGAGTCAGGAAGATCTGAGTTCAAATTTGACCCCAGAAACATACCAGCTGTGTGACTCTGGTAGAGTCACTTAACCTCTGTTTCCTTCAGTTTCCTTAACTCACAGAGTTTATGGGAATCAAATGAGATAATATTTGTAAAGTGCCTGGAACAGAGTAGGTGCTTTGCAAAAATGCTTATCCTACAAGTTATCTCTCTGCATCCCGCCACCCGCCAACCCCCCTCCCTCCCCCCCGCCCCTTTCCCTGGTGGTGAACAAGGCAAGCATTGCTATAAGCCTGTAGGGGGAGAGGTAACAGCAATGGCCTTCTGCCTGCGGTCAGCTTATCTCCCCACATGCCTACCATATGGTCATGGACACATGGCAATTGTTGTTGTTCCTCTGTCCCTGTTGTGTTTCATTCTTTCCTATTTTACAGTGAATGAGTATCAGAGATGGAACAGATCAGGTAATAAACTCATGAGCTTTGGAAAGTCAAAACAGTGACTAGAGGTCCAGCAAATAGAGCTGGTTGTAGAGTAGCCCAGTAACTGCAATGGCTGAGTCCCATGAAGAGTCAGCCCTGAAGAGTGGCCTACTTAACCCAGAGCAGAAGGAAACTGACCTAGCGGCTGAGATACCATACATCAAGTGAGTGCATCCCCCCCCCCCCCCCCCCCCCCCCCCCGTCCCCCAAGCTGTGCTATAACAAACCCAAAGTGAACTTGTTGGGGGGCGGGGTGGGAATGTTTTCTAGCAACTACTTTTTGAACAAGCTCTGTCTAGGAATCAAGGTGCACAAAGAGGAAATGTATTTCTGGTTTGGGAAGTTGTTAGACTTTTTGCTATATTTTTGCACTAACTATACATTTGTTAAAAGCTTTTTAAAATGGCATTGTACTAACTGTGTTCCTCTGCAGCTCAGATACCTGCTTCAGCCAAATCCTGCAGGAAGCAAAGTTCTTAAGAAGGTGGGTCCATCTATTAGCTTGGTCATCAGAAGCTCTCAACAAAGAAGGGGCACACAAAGCCCCTGAGTTCAGATGAGGGAAAAAACCAGAAAAGTGTTGAGTTTTGCTTGGGGAGTGAACCTATTCTCACAGCTTAAAGGGCTCGGCTGCTCAGACACCGAGCAAGGAAATTCTACTGAGTGTTGCTGGAGCCACGTTAGAGGAAGTCAATAGACTGGTAACCAAGACTAAAGAGTCTAGACACACAAAAACTTCCCTAAGAGTATATTTTAAATGGGATTTGCTTGCTTCAAGGATCTCCTCTCCCCCATCCATTCTGCACATACAATCAGCTTAATTTTCTTAACACAGCTTTTCATTCTAACATTGCCCTTCTCCAAAGCCTTTAATGACTTCCTATGACCTATAGGATAATGTCTGATCTCTTTAGCTTAGCATTCAAGACCCTCTATTATCTTTGTAGCCCCTTTCTCCCTTTCTGGTCTCATTTCCTGCTTTTCCATTGCTCAAACCCCTCCTTCCAGCCAAACTGGCTTAGAGTCAATCCCAGAATCACAAAGTCCTGGTTTCAAGTCCCACCTTGTGTCCAGGGACTATATGTGTACCATATGAGAGTGTGGGCAAATCACTTCAGTTTTCCCATCTCTAAAATGGGAACAATGATACTTATCCTACCTAGTTCACAGAGTGAGACTTGTGGTTATGAAAGAGTTTAGAATAATAATTATAACTGACATTTATTTACCATTTCAATTTTTGGAATCCAATTCATAAGTAAATCCCCAAATCTCAGAAGTAGAAGAGACCTCAATCTACTCCAACCCCTATATGAACAGCAATCCCTTCTAGAATATTCTCAGTAGGGGGTCACTCAGCTTCTGTTCTGAAGGTCTTCAGTGCCTTGGAAGGCAGCCCATTCTGCTGTTAATTGTCATTGGTGGGAAATTGTTTATGTCAAGCTGAAACCTACAGGTTTGCCACCTACCTAGTGAACAAACATTCACTGGTCCTAGGTTTGTTCTCTTGGACCTCTTCCACTTGGAGCGTGAATGACTACCCTTCAACTATGTCTTTCTTTCTTTTGTCTCTGCTACTGATTAGGTGTTTGACCTTGGACAGGTCCCAATCTTTCTGAGTCTTAGATCTCTCATTTGTAGGAGGAGGAGATGACCTCTAAGGTCCCATCCAGCTGATTCTATGTCTGCATCTATGTCTATGACATTTAAAGTTCCCTTCTAGCTCTAAAATCATCTAATAATAGCTAACACATATGTTGCCTACCATGTGCCAGTCACTGTACTAAGCAATTTACAATTACGATCTCATTTGGTCCTCACAACAACTGTGTGAGCTAGGTGCCATTATTATCTTCATTTTACAGATAAGAAAACTGAAGCAAACAGAGGTTAAATGACTTGCCCATAGTCACACAGCTAGGAAGTATCTGAAGCCAGATTTGAACTCAAGTCTTTCTGCCTCCAGTACTAGCATTTTATCCACTTTACTACCTAGCTCCTCTAAAATTATATGCCTGTATAAAGGAGTGGTGGAATTTTATTCTCTGAAAATCCAAAAACCCATTATCAGTGACCATCTTAACCGAAGGTAGGTGCCCCAGGAGGCATCTGCTTATGATATGCCTGAAGTTAATTAATGGTTGTCCTCCCAATCCCTGCCCAGATTTAGAAAAATGTTCTTTCTATTTTCCACAACATTCATTTGAAATACAGCCACTCTTTTTTTCTGAGCTTCAAAGGGAATTTGAAAGGTCATTTCCATTTTCTAATGAAATACTTGCCTATCTCCTGAAGGGGGTGACCAGTTGGAAGAATTCCGGCCACCTCTCCTATTGCTCAAGTCTTCAGGGTGTATTTCTTACAGAGATATAGCACTTTCTTTTCAGTTCTACCAATTCTTCCAAGCTACCAAAATGAATTTAAAAGATTTATTTATTTATTTAGTTAGAGTGGAAGTTTTGTGGTTCAGGAACTCACTGTTAGAAATATCTGGATTCTTGGAAACTTCTTAAAAGACAAACGGATTCAAATATATAGGCAGTAATTCTGCTCTTGATTTTATAATGTCCTAGAGATGTTTAACTAGAAGAAATGTAAAGGTGGCAATAGGAGGATTTTAATTTTTTTCACAGGTTATTAGCAGGATTGTGCTACAGCCAGCTCCGACTGCCTTGTCAAGAGTCAATTGTTAAATGTTCAGAGTGAACTTTTACAATTCAGAAATTGGCAAATGCTACAAATCAACACTTGATTTATTTTTTTATTGTTGATTGTCTAGACTTAAGAAAGAGATGGAGAAAATGTGAAAATGTGAATAAGAAAAGTATGTCTCATGGACATTCCCCATTCCCACCCCCCCACCCCCCCACCCACCCCCCCGGCACCCGAAAGTTGGTTGTTAAACATTTACCGATACCCTGCTGCACCAATGTGCTGATAAACTCACAGCAATTTGAATTTGGCAGGAGAGACCACATGTGGGCAGCCATAGTATCTTTCTTAAAAGTCTTAAAGAATCACAGCACGTAAATGTTAAAATGTTAAAGCCAGCAGGGTTATTAGCAGTTCTCTAGTCCTAAACTCAGTCTCCCTCCTCTCCTCTCCTCTCCTTTTCTTCTGGAGAAAACAAAGTGAAATTTCCTTCAAAAGGCGTCAGACCTTTCTTCAGCTGTGTTTGGTGTATGGTAACAGAAAAAGCTCTGCCCTAGGAATTGGGAGATCTGAGTTCTAGTCCTGACTTGGCTACAATGGATCAACCATTTAATTAACAGACAGTTATCAAAATGCCTACTATGCATCTGGCACTATGGTAGGAGCTGGGGGTATGAACAAAAATGAAGCAGTCTGTTCTCTCCAGGGAAGCAGATCCAAGATCTGTAGGGATAGGGACTGGACCTGGGATTTCACTAGTATATGGAACTTCTGAATGAGGAAATTCCTCATTAGAGCTTATATTCTTTAAGAGCTGCCTAGAAAGACTAAATGACTTAGCTAGGGTCACACAGCCAGTTAAGTAGTGGAGGTAGGATTTGAACCCAGGTCTCCCTGGTTCTGAAATTGGCTTTCTATCCTCAATGTACACTGCTTCTCTAAGATGCAACTCTCTCTCTCTCTCTCTCCATATACATATACATACATACATATATATATATATATATATACACACACACACACACAAAGAATATATTCTATTAGAATATAAATATATAACATGTTTATAGAAATATAAGCATAAAGGAAATATTATATTTTAAATAAAATATAAGGAAAACTAAGGAAATTGAGATATGTTCTTTAAGGGGGAAGGCATTTTTGGTTGGGGATATTAGGAAAGTTTTCATGTGGAAGGTGGGACATGAGATGAATTCTGAAGGAAATTAGGGATTCTAGATGAAGAAGTGATGAAGGAATGCATTCCAGATATAGGGGAGGGTCTGCAAAAGAACCAAAATGGGAGATGGGATGTTGTATGGAATAGCAAGACCAGTTTGGTTGGATTTAGGTAGCTAGGGGGCACCATAGTGCACAGAGCACTGGGTGTACAGTCAGGGAAACCTGAGTTCAAAGTTTACCTCAGATACTCACTAGCTGTGTGACCCTGGGTAAGTCACTTAACCTCTGTTTGCCTCAGTTTCCTTAATTATAAAATGGGAATAATATCAACATCTACCTTGCAGGGTTGTTGTCAGGATCAAATGAGATAATATTTGTAAAAAGTGCTTAGTAGGTACACAATAGCATCTGGCACATAGTAGGTACTCAATCAATGCTTGTTTCCTTCTTTCCCTATTCCCACTATGGAGCGTGTTCAGAGAAATAATGTATAATTAGTCCTGGAGGGTAACTACTAACTTTCTGTGGGACTTAGAGCAGGTCTCAGTGCCTTGAGCTATAAATTGAGGGGATTTGGCTTAGGTGATCTCTATAATTCCAGCTCACAAATTATTTACTTTTTAAATTCTACAATCGCTTAGCTTTCCTGCATCTCAGTTTCCCCATTGGTGATTCTCACAACGGGTCAAATCCTGGACTTTGACACTGGGGCTTAGGTTTCGAGATCAAACTAGAAAATCCTAAAGCATGGTTCTACTCTATTTTTTAAATAAAATAGCTTAGAGAAGAGATTGTGACTTGTAGTCATCTGTGCCAGAAGAAAGATTAACATTCCCCTGTGCACATCTGTTTAGATCAGTGGTTCTCAACCTTCCTAATGCCGCGACCCTTTAATACTCGTATGTGGGCGTATCTGCATGTGAACAGACCCGCTTGGAGATGGATAGAGGAGCAGTGTCTCTGTTCCTAAGACCATCGGAAATATGTGTTTTCTGATGGTATGATCTTAGGCAATCCCTGTTACCCCCAAAGGGGTCGCAACCCACAGGTTGAGAACCGCTGGTCTAGATCATCCCATGATTTAGGAAGAAGAGCACATCAGACCCCAAATCCTTTCACTGTCTACATTCACTTATATCCATATGGCACCAGCAGGGGCTCTGGTTTTCTAAGAATGATGACTGATCAAATGATTTCTTGTTTCACTTTATCATACTTTTACTTGTTATTGCTTCCTCGGCACTGGGCCAGTTAGCACATTCAAGTGTGGCCAAAACCAGGGGTTTGACCCTGGTCCAAACTGGTGAGCTTAGCACCGGCAAAAAAACACTTTATTCTATGGCTATACACAGCAGTCCTAGGTCGGGCAGCCACCTGGTAAATGTTTGCTCTTGGATATGGTAACATAGGGAGGAAACCAGGCTAGAGAGTGGGGATGGTTGGGTGCAATTCATCCTCACTGCTGGAGTCGGCTCCAAGTATAGCCTCATCTATATATAGAAGAGGCATAAACTAGATGAAGGTAAAAAAAAAATGAAGAGGCCTATTTATTTGTCCTGTTAAAAGGGAGACAGTCCCCAGGTTTGCTGGAGGGCAGCCACTTCTCAGAATAGTTTTCTTAGCAGATAAAGCATGAAAACAGGAAATCATTATGCAAACACTAGGAAGTTGGCTCAGCAAGGAAACGCTCGCTCCCTCTGAAAAGTCTCCCAGGATCCCACTAAGAGATCTCTGCTCCATTATTTTTCTTTGCTCTTGTTTCTTTTCATCTTTTGGTCAAAGGAGAAGACAGTATGGGCACCACAAGAGCAGGAAATAAGTGAAAGAAAACAGCTCTTCAAATACTCCAAACTTGAAAATAGACAAATTATATTTGGAATAAAAAAACTTCACAGTTCCAAGGGATGTTAGGGACCATCTAGTTTCATTTCTTTATTTTATAGAAGGGGAGACTGAAAACCAGGGAGAGGGAGTTGTTCAAGGTCACATAGCTCAGGGAGTCAGGAGCCTTGGGTTCAAATTCTAATTTTGCCACTTATTAGGTATACGACCTTAGACAATTAATGCTCCTTCTCTGAACCTGGGTTGTCTCCTCAATAAAATGGGCAGGTTGAGCTAAATGATCTCTATGGTTCCCCCTACCCCAACCCCTAAATTATAAAGTTTTATGATTTTTTAAAATTTTTTGGAGGGGAGAAGGCAGGGCAATTGGGGTTAAGTGACTTGCCCAAGGTCACACTGCTAGTAAGTGTTAAGTGTTTGAGACCAGATTTGAATTAAGGTGCTCCTGATTCCAGGGCTGGTGCTCTATTCACTGCGCCACCTAGCCACCCCAAAGTTTTATGATTTTTAAAAAAGTTTTATGATTTTTAAGGGCATAGTCAGGATTCCTGGTTTTCAGTTTGGGGTTCCTTCTCTAGCTTGCAAATCTTGTGTGAAAACAAAAATTACAAAGTGATCACATAATTTTATAAAAAAGTAACAATAATTACTAAACCGTAACTTCCATTCAGATGTTCAGTGTGTTCTTTCTGGTTTCTTTGCATAGTTGCAGTGGCCCCAGGGCAAGTGCTGGTTAATAGTCCTGCTTTGGGAAGGTATGTGGGAGAGAGGTTGTTAAGTTCTTAGGACAGCAATGGTCAAACAGACGTGAGGATGTTCTCTGATGGAGCAGGGCCAGGTCAGCTGGGTTGGAGAGATGATATTCTCCTTAAGTGACTGTTAGTACTATGGTACCAGAGACTTCTCAGAAGAGATGCTGCTCATTGGATTGAGTCAGAATCCTGGCAAACATTCACCAACCAACATTCACACATCTGTCATCACCTAGGAAGGACTGGATTTGGCTCTGGAACAAGCGTCCTTAGCTCACTTGTAGGAGGGAAGGGAGTGGACACACTGACCTCTCCCTTCTTGGGCTTGTCTACACTACTCACCTGGCAAGGTAAGGCAAGAATCATTTATTAGGCATTTACTATGTGCTGGGGGTATAGATACAAGCAGAGAGACAGTCCCTAAAGGAGTTTACATATTAATGGGGGGAGACAAAACACAGAAAGGGCCTGAAAAGCTGTGGGGCAGTGAGGGAGAAGGTCCCCTTGAGGGGGTATGGTGGCAAAGTCTTGAAAGTTGGGAGGGGAACGAAGCAGGAACATCCTGGACCTGTCCTCAGAATGGAGGCCCTGGGAAGAACTCACCATGTTAAGAAAGGATGGGAGAGATTCAGGGATATTCCAAGGTGAGAAGGTCCTAGTCACTTAGGGGAGTTCTAGGGTCAGAGGGCAGCTGAGGCGTGGTGGTGATGTTCTGGGGGTCACAAGCAAAGCCAGGGGGCTGTGAAGCATGGACACCCCAGGCCCATCTTCAAAATGGAAGTACTGGGGAGAACTCACCAAGGGAAGAATGGAGTTAGAGTTAGGTTCTTTGTGAGTGAACGGTATGGATAGTTCATCTTCCCAACTAAACTCAAAGGTACTGGAGAAAAGGACCATGTCTTATACTTTTGTGTATCACCCTCATTCCTTATAGTATAGAACCATTCTGAAGGAATTCATTTTGGATAACGATCATTGACATTGAGATATGGGCAGCTAGGTGGCACACTGGGTAGAGCACCACGAATGGAGTTGGAAAGACTCATCTTCCTGAGTTCAAAATCCAGCCTCAGACATTTGCTAGCTGTGTGACTCTGGGCAAGTCACTCTACCCTGTTTGCCTCAGTTTCTTCATCTGTAAAATGAGCTGGAGAAGGAAATGGCAAACCACTCCAGTATCTTTGCCAAGAAAACCCCAAATGGGGGTCACAAAGAGTAGGACATGACTAAAATGACTCAACAACAGCAAACTGACATTTATATAGGATTTTAAAGTATGTAAAGGACTTTTATATCTATTACTTCATTTGAGCCTCACAGCTGCTATAGGTATTATCCCTTTTCTACAGGTAAGGAAAATGAAGCTTATAGAGGTAGATATACAACTTGAGAGTGTCAGAGATAGAATTTGAACTCAGGTCTTTTAAGGCTCCAAGTTCAACAGTCTCTCTGGTATGCTATGTTGCCTCTCAGTAAATAAATTATTGGATATAATTTAGTACCTTCTTCTTTAAGGAAGACCTCCTCCTCTAGCCTCAAAGGGCTGTTCTCTGCCTCCCAAAATCTGCTGATTAATTACACATCTAGGTGTACAGTATATAAAGGCAGAAAGACGCGAGTTCAAATTCACCTCAAATGCTTACTAGCTGTGTGACTGTGGGTAAGTCACCTAATCTCTCTGAGCCCCCGTTTTCTTTATATTATAAATGGGAGATGATCACATCTGTATTATGTAGACCACAGGATTTTTGTGATGATTGAAAGCAATAATGTATATAGGATGGCCTGCAAGCTTAAAAGCAATATAGCAATGTTTATTATTATCATGCTTGTTCTTCATCACAGCTGCATTAGGAATATAATATAGATATTATATTTTTGTTTTACAGAAAAGAAAACTGAGGCTTACTGAGGGGTGGTGACTTGCCTGAGGTCACAGGCAATTTCTTTTTGTGCTTTATGTAATCAGTCAGTATCCTGGTCTGCTGATTTTGCTTTCTTTCCTTTGCGTTAGTTCATATAACCCCTTCTATATGTCTATCTTCCTTACGTTTGTCTTCTTAGCTAAATTGAAGTGTTACATTACATTTTAAAGGGTAGTTTTGATTGAGTAAATCAGTGAAATCATCCCACCCATTTAAAGTGATAAGGTACCCTGATACACTAAGGATTTGAGGGCAAATCTTAACCAATCAATTATAGGCTTTAAGCTTAGTGGGAGAAGTCCTTGGATGAAAAGGAGTGGAATTGAGTAGTAATGAGATCGGATGAGTTGAGGAAAGGTGGTCACGCACTAGAAATCATCTACAAAATACTCTGTAGGGATAGTTGAGAGCCAAAGTAATTCTAGAGATAAAGGCAAAAGCAGTTCTAGGAAAACCTCAGAGGAGGAAGAAGCCTTGGCTTTGGCCTCAGCCTAAATCTCCTTCCCCAGCCTCCCTTTGACTCAAGGAGGACCTGAAAAGGTCTGAAGGAGTGGGATTCCCCATCAGTATCCTAGCCTGATAACCTAAGAGTATCAGCAGGATATAGTTCGGAAGAGTAGATTTGCCATGGCCCCACAAAGATCTTGTGCATAGGGGGAATTTCTTGTGCACTACATGAAGGGGAGAAAAAGGGCTTATGTCCTTAAGCCCACCTTTCCCTGGATTCTGTATGTACTGGTAGAAGAGTGTGTCATAGACTTGCATGTGTGTGTGTGTGTGTGTGTGTGTGTGTGTGTGTGTGTGTGTGTGTGATGTTTTGTACCAACTATTCTTACTATATCTCTTAATAAATACCTCCTTTTAAAAGCAACTCAAATCTGGCTGCCTAAATTGATTATCAAATGACAGTTGTGTTGGGAAGCACACTGGTGGGAGCTTGTGAGCTGTAGCACTAGAAATGACCCCTGCCAATCACTCAAGGGTGCCCCTAGGGACCAGAAGGGACATAATAGCCATCAACCCAGCCCATCAGTATGAATATGACTTGGGGTAGTAGCTCCAGGGCATATATTATACATTGATATAGTCAAGTTTCCGAGGTTTCTTGCAGCTCTGAAATTATATATTTTTCTTTTTAGTTCTTATAACTTTTGTTTTTACATTACCTTCATTTCTCATATAACTCTCCACTCTCTCCTCCACAGAATTGTCCCTTGCAACAAAGGATTAAAAAGGGGGAGGGAGGAGAGAGCTAATTAGGAAAATTCATGAACACACTGAATAAGTCTAATAGTATACATAATATTCCACCCCATTAGTCCCCCTATAAAGAAGAAGAGGCACATTTTCCCTCTCTTCAGGACTAAGCTTAATCATAATTACACAGTATTGAACTTCTTTTCTTATTTGTTTATCCATTTTAAAAATTCTATTATAGTGATAGTCTGGCTCCAATCTCCTCCAGTTTTTTCTCTCACAATACTTTTTTGTGTACTCTAAATTCCTGCCAACTAGATTATTCCCCATCCCTCATTGTCATCCTGTCCTCTCTCATTCTATGTCTTTGCTCCCTCTGCCCTGATGCCCCCCAAATGACTCCTCCCCCATCTCCCTTTGTTCGAGTCTCTCATATCCTTCACAGTCTAGCTCTGACCCCACTTCATCCAGGAAGCCTTACCTGACTGAGGGCAGGCACTATTTCCTTTTTGTATCCCCAACATTCTTCACAATGCCTGGCATATAGTCAATGTTGAATAAATGCTTGTTAAGCACATATCTTTTCTTTTTTATTTCAGTCAACAAATACTTATTAAGGATCTCTACTCATGCCAGATACTAGGGATGCAAGACAAAGACCGAAACAATATATACTCAAAATGAGCTTATATTCTCATGGATGAGACAACAGTACAAATAAATTTATACATGTGTATGTATATTTGTGTACATATATGTATATACCCACACTCACAAACTTTCACATATATATATATACATATATATATATAAACATATGTATCTCTATATACAAACACACACATGGATGGATGGATGGATGGATGGATGGATGGGTGGATAGATAGATAGATAGTTAGATGGAAGGAATGACAGATAGATAGATTCTATTGTAAGCTCCTTGAGTTCAGGGGCCATGTTTTAACCTTTCTTTTTATCCCCAGCACTTAGCACAGTTCCCGGCACATAGTAGGAAGCTAACAAAAGCTTGTTAACTACCCAGGACAAACCCTGATGACAACAGCCAGTGGTCTTAGTAAGACTTCAGTGTTGGGTACACACTTCATATGCCTGCTTACCACAAGCCTCTGAGGCACTTGCCTGAAATGAAGTCTTTCCCAACTTTTAGACTGGAGAACAGTGTTGTAAAGTCACATCTTTTCCCTGCACCCAGCCCTGTCCCTTGTACAGCAAGCCCTTCATCAATGTCTGCCGTTGATCCTGCCAGCAGGCCTGCCCTGCCAGTTTATCCCCAGACTGTACCTGTAATACTGTAGCTCTAATTCCAGCTGCTGGACACACATCTGTAGATGAAGTACTTGGGTGGCTTGGGCTTCCAGCTCCTTCACTTTCCCCAGGCCACTCAGCACTGCCTGCCTGGCCTCCTCCACTTTCTTCCTCATTTCTGCCTGCTCCTTCTTCAGGTGGCGGTTGCAGTCCTCAGAGGCTGCCAGGGCCTCCTGGCACTGCCTTAGCTCCTTAGCCAGTTCCTGATTCACCTGAATAGCCTCTTCAATCTGACCATCCTTGGAGCTCCGGATCAGCTCCACTTCCTTTAGCGTGTTCTGTATGCCTTTGGTAGACTGGGGGCTCCCATGGCTTGATAGCATCCTGGTCCCAGGAAAGCAGCTGCCATCTTGCTTGTGACTGGCATGGCTCTTCCAGAGTCCCACCTGCCAGGGCAAGATAGGAAGATAAAAAAGCTTCTGGGTTTCATGTTGGCATTTTAACCCTTTCTCTCACCCTCCTCCTCCATGCCAGTGGCATCTACAGCCTCTCACTTCAAAAAATTTGACATCCATCTAGTACTTTCCAATCAACAATGGCACTACATATATTATTCCATTTGATCCTCCCAACAACCCTATGAGATAGATGGTTTCATCTTGTCCAACCACCTCATTTTACAAATGAGGTTAAGTGACTTGCCCAATGGCCGAGCTGGGATTTGAACCCAGGCCCTCCAAACCCAAGATTCTTTCCATTTCCTCTATAGTGAAAATAGAGTCTCCAGGAAGTGAATCATCCTGCACTTTTACAGATGAGGAAATGGAAGCCCAGAATGGATCAATAATTGACCCAAGTTCCTAGAACAAATATGTGACAGTGCTAGGACTTTAGACTAACTTCTCTGACTCCCAGGCCAGTACTCCTTCCTTGGCTAAGTTCCTGGTTAATTGGCTAAGTGCCCTGTCCAAGGCACCTGCTTGATTCAGAAAAAAATTGCAGACTAACTTCTTGGATGGCTGCTTTGACTGAACCTGGGGGAACTGACTGAACCACTGGGTGAAGACATTTTATTCACCAAGAAGTAAAGATAACAAGATAGTCATAGCTAACCATTTTCATTGTTGTTGTTAGAGCACCCAGCACAAAAACATGCCTTATAGAACAGCTTTCTATGACAAATTCATGGTAAGGAAGAGACGGAGACCCTGGGACACTATAAGACCTCCCTACTGTAGAGACTGGGAGAGGAGGGGGAGTGTGGGTCTGGGAGGGAGCTTGCCTGAGGCAGGATAGTGTGGGAGGAAAGTGTTCTACTGGGTAGCTTCTAATTTTAACTAATAATTTTAACTAATTTTATTTTTAACTAATATTTTAAAACTAATTTTAACAATAATTTTTATTTTAACTAATAATTTAACTAATTTTAACTAATTTTATTTTATTTTAACTAATTTTAACTAATAATTTAACTAATAATTTTAGTTTTAACTCATAATTCTTACTAACAAAGTACTACCTTGACTGTAAGCATACTCACCACTCTGAATTTTGATATCCTGGGACAAAGCCCTGGTCACCTTGCTTAGTTAAGGCTCTGGGTAGCATCTTTTAATTCTCTAAAGGGATATATTGTTACATGCAAAAGACCCCATAAGAACTAGGTTCATTTTCTTTTTTTTCCTTGGAAATAGACTTTCATGCCACTGCCTAGCATCTCATCAGTATACAGAGTGTACACCACCATCACCTTCCTCTCCCCTGAACTGCACCCTCACACTCTACCTCTGTTTCTTTGTCTCTATTTGGTGAACTTTTGTCTTGACTTGCCTGGAGTCAGACTCCCACACCACTTCCCAGTCATCTCCATACTAGGTAGCCACTTGTATGCCTTTCTTTTCCTTCAAGGTCCCCTGGGGGGGGGGGGGGGATTAGAATGACATTAGAATGTCAGCTCTCTGAGGGCAGAGATTGTCTTACTTGTACCCCCAACGCTGCCTGGACCATAGTAAGTGCTTAATACCTGTTCTGTGTGCCTTCCTCTCTTCCTTCCTTTTTCCTCTCTCTCCTTTCTTCCTTCTTTCCTTCTTCTCTCCTTTCCTTCTTCCTCTCTCTTCCTTCCTTCCTTCCTTCCTTCCTTCCTTCCTTCCTTTTTCTTTCTTCTTATCTTTCTCTCTTAGTTTGTGGCCCTGCTTTCCTTAGGTCCCAAAAGATGTTTGGTCCCATCCTTAAGGTGAGGGACTATTTCTCAAACCTCATCCTCCCTGCCCTCTACAGCTTTTGATACTGTTGATCAGCCTCTCCTCTTGGATTCTCTTCTCCCTCTGCATTTGTGAGGCTGCTCTCTGGCTCTCCTACCTCTTCTGACTATTTCTGACTCTTCTTTGCTAGATAATTATCTGCATCCAACTCCTTAGCTGTGAATATCCTCTAAGACTGTCCAGAGCCACCATATCTTCTCCCTCTTTCTTGGTCTTTTCATCAATTCCTAGAAGTTCCGTTATAATCTCTGGGCAGATGACCTTGACATCTATGTATATACCTTCTCTCCTAAGTTCTGACCCTCCCCATCTCTTACTTGGATTACTGTGACTAGTATGTAGGAGGCAAAGCCCTCTCTTGAGAGAGGAAGTGCAGAGGGTGATGGTGGGAGCTCAAGGAGAGAAGAAGAGGCTTGGGACTGATTCAGCTCTGGAATGGCAGCTTCCGAATTGGTCTCCCTGCTTCCAGAGTCTCTGTTCTCTAATCTATCCTCCACACAGAAGGCAAAAGAATCTTTCTACCACACATGTCTGATTATGTCACTCCTCTAATAAAGCATTTCCAGTAGTGGCTCCGTATTGCCTTCAGAATAAAATACAAATTTCTTGCCCTGGTATGTAAAGTATTTACAATCAGGCTCTGTTCAGTCATTTCAGTCCTGTTTGACTCTGTGACACCATTTGGGGTTTTCTTGGCAAAGATACTGGAGTGGTTTGCCATTTCCTTCTCCAGCTAATTTGACAGATGAGGAAACTGAGGGAAACAGGATGAAGTGACTTACCTAGGGTCACACACCTAAGTATCTGAGGCCAGATTTGAACTCAGGAAGGTAAGTCTTCCTGGCTTCAGACCATGTACTCTGTGCACTATGGTGCCACCTAGCTGCTAAGAGGCTCTAGTCTAACTTTCCAGATTTATTCCACACTACTCATTTTCATGCACCCTATGTTTCAGTCAAACTTCCCTACTAGGTATTCCCTGGGACTCAGCATGCCATCTTGTCTCCTGCCTCCCATCTCAATTCCTTTACACAGGCAACCCTCTAGACTTGGAATGGACTCTCTCCAAGACTTAGCTCCGGATGCCTTTCTTGAGCCCCCTAGGTGTTAGGGCTTTCTCCTTCCCCCCAAATCTCTTTTCACCAACACATAATGTAACTGCAGAATGTAACTTCCATGAGAGTAGGAGCTGCTTTTTGTTTCCTGTCTCCAGTACCTAGCTCAAAGACATGAACATATCAAGCACTTAGCAAGCATTAATTAAATTATTGAATCATAGGATAAAGATGGTCAGCCTTTTTGTAGTAATATCCTACCACTGTCTGATTATGAGATGCCTCTCCCCATTCTGTATCATGGATGAATGAATTAATGGAAAAGCATTTATTAAGTTGCTTGCTTGCCAGTTGCTGTTTGTCCTTTGTTGTTGAAGAGGACCATGACATCAGGGAAGTGATGCCATGACAAGCAAGTGAATTGGATTTAAGTGAGGGAGGGAGGGCTGTGCAAAGTCACCAGCCTCACTTTCTCCTCCGGAGCCATCTGGGTCCAGTGTTCTGATGTTACCATGTGCTGGAGACTGTCATAATATGAAAAATGCTATGCCATATATGCTTATTTTTAAAATTAAAAGCAAAAAAGAACTCAGAATTATTTTGCTTAGAAAAAGCAAACTCATTCTCATCTCTATCCCTTTCCTTGGGCAATTCCCCTTATCTGATATACGTATATATACATATACACACATATATAACTATATACATACACACACATATATCAGTAGGTCAATAAAGATTTATTAAGTGCCTACGATGTGCCAGGCACTGTACTAAGGGCTGAGAATACCCAGAAAGGCAAACAACAGTCTCTTCTATCATGAAACTCATCACCTAATGAGGGAGACAACATGTAAACAACTACATGCCTACCAGACATATACAGGATAAACTGGAGGTCATCTCAGAGGAAGGCACCAAGACTGAGGAGGACTGGGATAGGCTTCTTGCAGAGGGTGAGACTTTAGCTGAGACTTGAAGGAGACCAGAGAAGCCAGGAGTAGTAGTAGTAGGAGGAGGAGGAGGAGGAGGAGGAGGAGGAGGAGGAGGTGGAGGAGAAGGAGGGGGAGAAGGAGGAGGAGAAGGAGGAGGAGGAGTGGGAGGCACGGGAGGGACAGCCAGTGAAAACTCAAGAAAGTGTTGTGTTCAAGAAAGAGCAAGGAGATCTGTGTCACTGGATAGCAGAATATATGGACAGGAATAGGAAGTAAGAATTACAGAAATGTCCTGCCCTCTTTTATAGAAATCCTACCCATCTCTCAAAACATAGGTCAATTTCTTCCCATCTGCTAGCCTGATGAAACCTTCCCTGATCACTCCAGCCCTTGCTAATCTCTCCCAGATCTGAACTCAAAAGGAACTGCATAGTAAGTGGCACACATTTTTGCACTTAATTACTCTCTAATTAGGGAAAGAAAATTAATATCTATGAAATAGACAGCAAATTCCTTGAGGGTAGGGGCCAGATCTGTTATATCTTTCACACTATTTAGCATAATACCTATCAAGAAATACTTTTTGATTGACTGATCATCCTGAGATACTTTGGACTTGGGTTCAAATTCTAGCCCTGCTATTTGTTACTTATGTGACCCTTGGGACCAACCAAGTTATTCCCTTCTTCTTGTAACAGCCTATCAACTATGTGAAACTAGTGATCTTGTCCCTGCTAAATCCAGAATTGGTCCTAAATTTGAATTATACCTCTGTTGTCTACTGCCCAGGTAACTTCAGACAAGGTCAGCTGGCTTCTCTAGGCTTCCATTTCCTCATTTATAAAATAAAAGCATGAACAGATTAGATCAGGGGTTCTCATTGTATTTTAGAAGTTATTGAAAACCTATTCAATAACAACAATAATAAAATGTGTTATGAGCCCCTCAGGGTATTTAATATAAAATCCATGATTTTTAAAAATAATTATTTACTACTTAAGGTGACATTAAAGAATTCTTAGCTCGAACCTTTTGGACTACTAATTTTCCAAAGGGTTCCAGGACTGCTAAATGGAAACCTCTGTGTTAGATGATCTTTAAGGATCCCTTCAACTAGAAATACTGTGTCCCTAGGAATCTACTCCTCTTTCTCAGTTCTCCAACCTTTAAGGTCCTATATTATGCAGTTTGGTCAAAGGAGAAATGGCCTGAGAAGATCTGGATTCATTTTCCAAACCTGCTGCTTGTTAGTCAGCATAACCTTGGGTAATTCACTTGCCCACTCTTAGCCTCAGTTTCCTCATATGTAAAATGGGGAGATTAATACTGGTTCTACTTATCTTGAGGTTGCATTGTGAGGAAAGCATTTCATAATGTCCTCTATAAATATCTCCTATTATTATCACCTAAAACTTTCCTTCTGTCTAGTAGGGGCAAAAAGCCTGTAGAAACAGTATAAATGAAGTCAGAACTGAGAAGAAACAAAAATAATGAAATTACTGTTAGTATTGTACTGTCAAAATATGTCCCTTTTTTTCTGTAAGCAATTAACAAGCTGTTTTTGTCTGTGTGTGAACATACTTTGTAAAGGGGCTTATTTGGGTGTTTTGTGGGAAGTGTCTGTCTGTTGTTGTCAAAATAAAACATATCTACCACTAAATGGCTTTATGAAAGGCTATAGAACTTGGTTCATCCAGTTATTCCTCAAATGTTTACTGATGTGCCAGGCTAAGTGTCAGGGGAGATAAAGATATAGGTTGTAATGTATGTATGTATGTATGTATGTATGTATGTATGTATGTATGTATGTCTCTCTCTCTCTCTCTCTCAATATAGATATAGTTAAAATTGCCTGGCACCCCAGCTTAAGCTTTTGAATTAGGGGCAAGGGAAATAAAAGTTTTAATGTTGAGTCTCTGGATAAAAGCAGTATCATCTAAGTTACTAGCAGGAAGGGGACCCAATGGGGGTGTTTGTCTTAGATCAGATTTCAAACCAACACACAAAAGACATTAAAAACCACAAGTACTTTCTTGGAGACTTCAGTTAAATTTCTGGCACTCAGCTGAAAAAAACAACAACGCAATCCTGTGTATTTCTAAGAAATATTTCCCAGTTGGATCTAAAAAATGATGTTATTTTATGGTTAGGTGGCTTATTTGTTATGGTACATCATCTTTCAACTCAGAAGTGTGAATAAGTTTAAGAAAAGCCCTGATCCATTTAAAACTGTGTTTTAAAAACCAGTCTGTTAAGCCCCAGCACTAGGGTAAATGCTTCCAAATATGCGGCAGGCCATTCAGGTCCCACTGGAGTCAGCACCATATTTCCCACTGAACGCTAGTCCGAGATTAAGACCTGGGGTTCACTCTCACTTCTGACACAGAAAGTTATGTGACCAGAGCATGCATGTCACTTAACTTACTGGAGCCTCAGTTTCCTAAAGTGTAAAGTGGAGACAATAATAAAGAATACCTGAAGTATCTGACGCAGACCTATTGTGGGGCTCCAACGAGAGCACTTTTAAAAAGCCCAGCAATCTTAAAAGCAAGATACAAATGCTAATTACATTATTTTCTTTTTTAGACTTCAATTTCCTCATCTGTAAAACCACAAATTTGGTTTAGATGGTTTTTAAGGGTCACTTTTGACATTCTACAAGAGAAGTTACAGATCAATTAAACAAACAACTTGTTCTTAGCTTGCTTTGATCCCAAAGATTTAATGAGCCACTTTTATAGGGAGCTGTGGTGATTTTGGGCTGCAGGACAGGCTTTGTATTAAATACCAGCTCCATGGATTCCAGCATTACTAGAAGTACTGACCTCTTCTCTCAGCAGGATGCAATCCTCAGAAGGAGCAATTCCTGGCCTAAAATCTGGCCTAGGACCTCAGCAATTCTCTGGCTGAAACACCATTCCAACTACATGGTAGGGAGAAAAGTTGGGTCATGTTGACATCATTTAATTATTTTGTACTTGAACTTAAACTCCCATTTCATCAAAATTATCTCTTAACTCAACTGAGGACTCTATCCAGTGCCAGGCACTGCCCTCAGAGCTGGCAGAGCCTGTACCTTGTGAATTCTTGCTGGTTGGCTCTCTGATCCCAAAAATACTTCTGATATCCAGTCTGCAGGTATATAGAATTCCTGCTCACTCTATCTGCGTGCAATATGCTGCCCAGCAGGGGCAAGGATGGAAAGTCAAAATATCTAATTCTCCAATTCCCAGGAAAAGTGTGAATCAGAAAATGTTTAGAGAGAGGACAGCTCCTCCCAGGCAGTTACGGCAGTAGGACTGGGGGTGGGGCGATTGATCATCTTTTGCATGGGAAGACAGACTAGTAGTAAAGGGTTAGGTTGATGTAAGCATCAAAGCAAACCCCTCAAACCAAACAGAACACATCCACAGACATATTATATGTAATTATTAGTTATATATTTCAATACTTTAATGTATTTATGATCTTATCTATGTGGGTATCCCTTCAAGAGTGCAGTTGGTGACTAATCCATCCTTGCCTCCGCATCTTCTCCAACTCTTGTGTCTGAGTCTTTCAGAAATCAAGTCCACTCTGGGATCTGGGGGGGGGGGGGGGAGGGGAGGAAGAGACAGGGAAGAAAAAGGACCTTCCTCTAGTTCTCTCCACCTTGTAAGGATGTTAATGGAAACAAAGAAAATCAGACGGGTTGAGAGCTGCGTCTTGGACGGACCATGCACACACACCATCGATCAAGTTCGAATATGAGGGATTTGCAGAGGGGCAGGTTCAGATTTAGCTGCCAGTCAAAAACGCCTTGTGGTAAGGATATCTTTCTTGGCGATTTATAGTCTTAAGAGAGTTTCCTGGGGGCATGGAGAGGAAGGAACCATTTATGAATCGTTCAGTATGTGCCAGGCACATGCGTAGAGGGGAGGAGGTTTGCCCAGTAACACGCTGCCAGTATGTGTCAGGGGAGGTATTTGAACCCAGGTCATTCTAGCTCAAAAAGCAGATCATCCTCCACTACAACACATTGTCTGTCGCTCTTTCCCTGGCTGATAACAATGACGCCTTTAGATGACTGTACATTGAACTTCCCAAGCACTTTCCTATGCCCTGGTACTCACAAACTCTACGAGATTGGCAGCGGTAGCTATTATTATACCCATTTTCTAGACAAGGAAATTGAAGCCCAGAGAAGTTAGGGGACTTAACCCTGGGCCAGACAGCTCAGTAGTGTTAGGGTTGGGTTTAGGTTCGGGGTTCTGCCGGTCTTTAAATCCGATGTTATTTTTTTTTTCTCTCAGCTCACCAGGATTCTGATGCCCGAGAGATAAACAATGACAGTCCTCGGGGGTGGTTTACCTCTGAGGTAGTCTAACCCTTGGCAGCGTAGGATTATCTAGTAAAAGCTGTTAGAACCGAGGCGCATTGTACCGGCTTCCCTTCCTCCCTGTGCCCCTCGGGCTCAGCCCGCTCACCTGCAGTGCCAGGCAGCGTGCGTCGCTGCTCTGGAGGGCGGCTCTCATGTCCTCCACCAGTTCCCGAAGGCTGGCATTTTCCTCCTCCAGCTTGGCAACCCGGTCTTCCGCCTGCTCCAGGGCCACCACCTCCTCGTAGCACTCCCGCGAACAGCCCGAAGAGCCCGTGCCGGCGGCTGTGGCGGGAGGGGAGCTCCTTGTGCGCCCAGACGCAGCCGGGACAGCAGACGCCCCGGGCCGCTCCCGTCGCCGGCGCAGGGGGCTGCGCAACCGGATCTGGGTCTCGATGTGTTCACTCTCGGGCCCAACTGGTAGCCGGCTCCCCTCCAGACCCTCCCGTGTCCCGGCTCGGGTGCTGAAGTAGCCACAGAGACGGGCGTGGAATTGTCGGAAGGTGAGCTCCGGGGCCAGGTCGTCCCAGAGAGCGGCGCGCTCCTCTTCGTCCTCCTCTTCCTCGCTGCATCCCCTCCCAGTGCCTAGATCAGCCCCAGGCCGTAGCCCCAGCACCCTGCACAGCACGCGAAAGTCCTCCCCGGGCAGGCGGCCGTCTCCTTTGCAGTCCAGGTGGTGGAAGACCTCCTGCAGGTACTGATCCAGCCCGGTGGCCAACACTACGATCTCATTTTCCACGCCTCGGTCTAGACGGTAGTGATGGGCCAGGGCGCTCACCAGCCACTGCGTACGGCGCGCCGGGCGGCGGTACGGGTCCCAGGAGTCCACTGGCCCCGGCTCCATCACTCCTCCGGCTGCCTAGAGCCTCTTCTCCAGATCCTTCCTTCCCTTCCCTCTTCCCTACTTCTTCTGCTACCCAGGACTCCGACCTGGCTCCCTTCTGCTGCCTGGCATAGCTCTAGGTGGGGAGGGAGCCTGTCCCACTATTCCCCCGGCTGCAGCCCGGCCGGCTGCGGGCTGGAGAGAATCCGAAGGACAGGAAACTCCGGGAGGCGCCGCCGTCCTTTCGGCCCGGGTGGGGAGGGACGAGAAGGCCGAGAGCGGTTAGATCTGCTGCCGAGCCCCAGGGCTGGAGGAACGTCATCCCAGGGAGGGGCTGCCTGCCCACTCCCCTCCCGCCACCCTCCTCTCCGGGTCCCTGCGATTCTCCGAGCCACCAGGCCCCGCTGTCCGGTCCTAGAGGTCTCAGACAGCCAGCTGCCCTCCAGTGGGGCGTGCTATGCTGCGCCCCTTGGCCCCTTTCCCCGTAACTTCTGCGCCCTCGCAGCTCTGGTAGGCCCCCTGGGACCGGGCTTGGAGCTGGCCCCTCCTGCCACTGGACAGGTGGGGATGGGGCTCTGAGCCGGGGAGCAGAGGTTTTGCCCTTTTAATTTATGTACGCCTTTTAATTTGACCTCAATTGTGAGTATCTACGGGGATAGGAAGACTTTCCCGGAAGATCTCTCCCGCGTGCCTTCTGTTCAAGTTGAGTTTGCTGGTGACACTCTTGTAAGGAGAATTCAGCTAGAACTTTTGAGTCTCAAGACAGCTGGATCTCCCTCAGTAGGCGCAGCGTCTACGAAATGGGATTCGACTTCCAGTCCTTGTTCTGGCGTTTGCTAGACCTGTGAGCAGGTCATTCTCTCGTTTAAAACCGTCTACACCTGCCTTACATTGCTTTGTAAACTCTAAAATCCTACATAACTGAGTTGTTTACCTCTTAGGTTTAGAGTTGGGAAAGACCTGAGAAATCTTCTTGCTTAACCTCCTCATTTTTAACAGAAGAGGAAACTGAGGCCCAGAGAGTTAACGTGATTTGCCCAGAGTCACAAGGTAGTAAAGAGAAAAAGCGAGATTCAAACGCAGGACCTTTGATTCCAAATACCTACTATTCGCATTCCTGCAACGCCTCTTTTACTTACATCATAGCGCTTCTCTATTGTTACCATAAAGTCTAATTCAGATACATAGTAAGTTATCTGCTGGTGCTGATAACACTTAGCCTTGTGAAGGGGGCGGGAGGATGCTGTTTTATCCTGTATTTTGGCATTATTTTTGCTCTCCTTCTCCTCTCTTCTCCCCAGCTGCCCTCCAGAAAAGGGAAAGTAAAAGTGTTGGCTAGCGCAGTACTAGGAATTGAGCAGAGGGTGCTGTCATTTCCCTTTGGGCAAAAACAATCTTCATTTTTAGCCAGATAGAGCTCTGGAGAAGAATTGTGGAGAGAGTATAAAGAAATAGCTAATCTTTTCTAAATAAACTGGGTGATTTAGGATTGCAATTTAGGGTTATCGTGGACATTTGCAAGCTAGTCAGTCTGACCTTGGTCAAATGATTCTGAGACTCTTTTTTATCTGTAACATGCATGTAACATCTCCCAACAAACCCCCGCAAGACACTGCGCTAGGTACCGAGGCGGATGCAACCCCCAAAGCCTGGTGGCAAATGAGTGTTTAGGCAAGCTGCTTGCCATTTCTGAGCTGTTGCTTCCGTATGTCTAAAATGAGGGGGGGGGAGGGGAAGGAGTGTGGTGTGGGGGTGAAAGGGCCACCCTTGGTGTCAGTTAGCAAGCATTTGTTATTATTAAGAAGATTTTATTTTTTCAATGAACAAAACTATTTTCTCTCCCTCTAATCTCCTCCCTCCCCCAATTTGGGGAGGGGGAAACCCCTACTAACAAAAATATGTGGTCAGGCAAAATAAATTCTCCCATTGGTCATATACAAAAAATCTCTCATTCTGCATCTTCTGTCCGTTCCCTCTGTCAGAAGGTGGATAGTGGTGTGCTTGTTGTGTCGTTGTGTTGAATAGAACTCTTAAGTTACGTTTTCTTATTAAGCAGTGTGTGTGCGCGTGTGTGGGTGTGTAAGAGAGAGACAGAGAAAAGCAGAGGAAAGAGAGGGAGACAGAGAGAGAGGAAAGACAGGTGAGAGACAGGAAAGACAAAAAGAGAGAGAGAGGAGGGGGGGAGAGGAGAAGGAGGAAGAGAGAGGAGGGAGGGAGAGGAGTGAGAGGAGAGACAGAGAATGAGACAGGGAGAGGAGAGAGGAGAAAGAGAGAGACAGAGAGGAGAGAGAGAATGAGAGAGAGTAGAGAGACAGGGAGATAGAGAGACAGAGAGAGACAGGGAGAGAGAGACAGAGGAAAGAGAGAGAGAAGAGAGAGAGAGACAGAAAGAGAGGAAAAAGAGAGAAACAGAGAGGCAGAGGGGAAAGGAAGGGAGAGAGAGGGAAAGAGAGAGAGAGAGAGAGAGAAAGAGAAAGAGAGAGAAAGAGAGAGAGAGAGAGAGAGGAGGGAGAGACACAGAGAGACAGAGACAGAGACACACACAGAGAGAAGGACATAAAGGTTTATAAAGGCAAAAATAGTCCCCAACCTCAAGGACCTTGCATTCCAATGGGAAAGACAACATGTAAAGAAACTGGTACATATGAGATACATACAGAGTAGAATAGATAGTAAGTAGTATCAGAGGAGAAAACTCAGAAAGACCTGAGTTCAGGATCTGCCTTATACCAGCTCAGTGGCCAGGGCAATATTCCTTAATCTCTTAAGGCCCCAGGCCTCAGTTTTTAGTTAGAGACAGTTATCCATCTATAGAGGAGAAACCACAGGAATCACCAGGCCTCATCCCACAAATAGGAATAATTCTGACCCAGCCTGGTTTACAGGGTTGCTTTTGAGAGTCATATGTAAATTGCTTTGCCAGCAAAAGCAGTATGTAAATGTAAACTTATTTATTGTTGCTATTATTATTTTGATTAGGAAATATGAGATCAGATACACGAACACATTTGGAAAACTAAGTGCTATGCAAATTTGATTTGTAAAAAAAGAATACTATATAATCCTTATTTTGGAAGTAGAAGCAAAGGGGAAGAAATCATATTGTTAATATTTGATAGAATTATATTAAATTTTGAAACAACAATGATAGAATTGCAACAATTAAAAAAAGAATTGTATATTTGTAATATTTTGATAGCTAGCAAGACACGATGTAGCCATTTGTGTGCTACTAACATAATTCAAGGGACAGCTAGGTGGCGAAATAGATGGAGTGCAAGCCTTGGAGTCAGGAAGACTCTTCTTTCTGAATTCAAACCCAATCTCAGACACTTACTAGTTGTGTGACCTTGGGTAAGTCATTTAACCCTGTTTGCCTCAGTTTTCTCATCTTAAAATGAGCTAGAGGAGAAAATGGCAAATCACTCCAGTAGCTTTGCTAAGAAAATCCCAAATGGGGTTATGAAGAGTTGGACACACTTGAAATGACTGAATAACAAAACATAATCCATAATAATGAAATATATCCTAGCAGAGAGATATGACCTTGAAGCCTGGAAAGCCTGGGTTCATGTCTGCTCTGCAGTTCCTACCAGCTGGTGACCCTGGGCAAATCATTTATCCTTTCTCTCAATGTCCTAAGCAACTCTCCCAGATTCTAAGTTGTAAGAAAAGGTATTGACCTGCATTGGTTGAAGGTTCTCTATACTAACGAAATCATCGGTCCAGTTCTTATCTGAATCTGTTTAAATGTCAGCTAAAGAACTTGAATGTGTAGAATGGGAGAGTTTATTCATGGGACAAGGGAGGTGTTTGGGGGTTTTCTTTCCCCAGGACAACCTCTTCATTCCTTAGTGGACAACGAAATTAATTGCTGTGTCCAAGAAAGTTCTTTACCTGTTGGCCAACCTTGGGTGATGAATTTATACAAGTTCATTTAGGTTGGCCCTGGTAAGATAGTCATCAGGACTTCCCTACTCAAGATTTTCCCAGTTTGGTAGCACTCCCTAAAAGTATGTGCTTCATGATCATAAGCTTCCAGAACCCAGGGTTATCTCTCTTCTGTTAGGCATTGGGTGAGGATTTTAGTGAGGGCTCTCAGAAGTCCTCTGATCAATTTGAAGCATTTATAATCAATCTTTTTGACCTTATCCCATGGATTCAGAGCTGGGAGGGATCTTGGGGAACATTTAGCTCAGTCTCTTCATTTTAAATTCCTATCGATATTCACAGGCATGAAAATTTGTTATTCAGTTGTGTGTGACTCTTTGTGACCTCATCTGGGTATCTTGGTAAAGATGCTGGGGTGGTTTGCCATTTCCTTCTCTAGCTCATTTTACAGATGTGGAAACTGAGGAAAACAGAGTTAAGTGACTTGTCCTGGGGTCACACAGCTATTAAGTGTCTGAAAAATATCTGTCATTCAATCAGAGCTATAACTAAAACGGTATGATAGGGGCTTTGCCCCAGGCCCAGGTCACTGAAATTTAGAATGCCATCCTGGGAGTATTTCCTCTGCCAAGAAGTTACATACTCCAGAGAAGTCCATTCCTTTGAGGTTCCATTCTTTACCTCATCCTGGACTATACTTTCTTTCTGGAGTCGTTGTATTCCAGGTCCCCAATACTTCCTCCACTCCAATAATAACTTTGGAAATCTAAAGGTACCTCAAAGTATAGTTCTCTCCTTATATTTTATACACTCCAGACAAGATATCCCCCTTGTATTCTGCTCCCTTCCCCCTTCCCTTACCTCCTCTTGCTCTATGCACAAAAATCCTAGTTACGGCTCTGCCTTTAATGTTCAGCCTATTAATCATGAAGTTTATTTGGTTTAATGACTGAGACAGCCAGAAAATGGACTAAACTAACCTCCCCAAAAAATGCAACATCCAAACCATCCATATACAACATCTGGGAATATTGGGATACAATTGGAATATAATAGCTGGGGATTCATTGTATTTTGGGCCTACTTGGGGGGACTTAGTGAATTAATTCCAAAGAGCAATTTCCAGAGATCCATTAATGTTTAAAATGTAGTCTTTTAACCTCTTCTTTCCCCCTAAGGGAAACAAATTTACAATTCTAGTTTTTAGCTGGGAACACATTGGCATTGATGGTAGGGTTTAGAATAGAATCCTTCCAGATCTTTCTGTTTGTGACAGTGTTACCAGGAGTCTTGGAAAGAAATTTCTGTTGAATCCACAAGGTTTTTGTCTAAGGTTCAAAGTAAGTAAATTCAATGGTTCTGTCACTTTCTTTTGTATCTGATTGGGGGATGGGTGTATGTGTGTGTTTGAGGGTCCTGGTAAAGAAATGGAAGAATTTCTTCTTTTTTAGTAAAGTTTTACTGGTTTTTTTCAAGAGATCATTTTTTTAATGTCACAAAATTTTCTGGTTGTTGAAAGAAGAAACATATTATACAATCTTCATTTGCTCATCTGTTTAGTATTTTTATCATTTTTTCTCTTTTTCTCTTTTCTAAATGTATGCCTATATGAGCTGGGCAGGAAGCTTGCAGAAAGAAGTGAAAAGAAGGCCTCCCTGGGAAGATGGCTGAGTCCTAAGGTCCTTTCCAGCTAGCATTTTCTGGTTCGGTGATTAGAGGAGGCCTTTTAGTTTTACAGAAAGAGCATTCCCCAAGCTATGAAGGGTCAGCTCCAAGGTGCCTAGAAAGCGCTAGTCATTGCTGGGGGTGAGGGGAGGAGGAAGAGTGCTATAAAAGGACATTACAGGGATCCCCCATCCCCCCAGGGATTTATAATATGGTTGGAAAGACTTTGTCAGCCGTAAAGCACTATACGAATGTAAACTGATCTTATTAGTTGTAGAGATAAGATGTAAAAAGTTAAACAGTAAAACAAAAATAAAGCAACAGGATACAATGAGGGAGATGCCACAAGGTTGGGTTTGGATTAAGTGCCAAATGAATTCCCTGTAGGGGATTGATCCTTGATACTTTGGCAGGGAGTGCTGCTAGCTGCTACAGTGGATAGAGCCCTGGGTTTGGAATCAGGAATATTCATCTTCATGAGTTCAAATCCAGCCTTGGACACTTCTTAGCTGTGTGACCCAGGGCAAGTCACTTAACCCTGCCTGTCTCAGTTTCCTCATCTGTAAAATGAGCTGGAGAAGGAAACCACTTCAGTATCTCTGCCAAGAAAACCCCAAATGGGGTCAGAAAAGACCAAAGAACAACTGAGGTAGAGAGAGATCTCATTCCCTTCCATGAATTTAATTACCATCTCTATGCTGATGGTTCTTAAAATCTACTGGCTCTCTGGTGACTTTCAAATCTGGAAGATCCAACTGCCAATTGCCAATTCTTTTCTTTTTCTTTTTTTGCTTTTTGGAGGGTTAAGTGACTTGCCCAAGATCACACTGCTAGTTTTGTGCTAAGTCTCCAAGGCCAGATTTGAACTCAGGTCCTCCTGACTCCAGGGCTGGTGCTCTATTCACTGTGCCACCTAGCTACTGCCTAGCTGCCTCTTCCAACCGTCTTTCAGACATCTCAACTGGATGTTCAGCAGACATCTTACACTCAACATGTCCAAAAGAGAACTCATTATCTTCTCCCAGAACCCTCCCTGTCTTCTACCTTCCCTGTTACTGTAGAGGGCAACACCATCCTCACAGTCCCTCAGCCTCACAACCTGGAATTCATCCTACATTCTTCCCTATCTCTCTGCACCCCACCCACCCCGTTCTCCATTTGGTCACTAAATTAATTTTCCTGAAACAAAGATCCAAATGTTACCCCAATACTCAATAAACTCCAATGGCTTCCCATTGCCTCCAGGTGCAAATACAAAACTCTCCAACATTCAAAACCCTTTATAACCTAGCCCTTCTACCTTTCCAGTCTTCTTACACCTTCCTCCCCAACCTATACTCTTCAGTCTAGTTACACTGACTCCCAGGCTATTCCACAAGCAAGACCATCCATCTCTCAGCTCTGGGCATTTTCTCTGGCCATTCCCCATGCCTGGAATGCTCTCCCTTCTCATCTCCACCTATTGACTTTCCTGGGCTTCCTTTAAGTCCCATCTAAAATCCCATCATTTACAAGAAACTTTCCCCAACTCCTCTTAATTCTAGTGTCTTCCCTCTATCATTTCCTATTTATCCTGTATATAATTTGCTTTGTATATATTTGTTTGTATGTTGTCTCCCCCCCATTAGATTGAAAGCTTCTTGAGGGCAGGGATTGTCTTTTGCTTCTTTTTGCATCCCAGTACCTGGCACATAGTAGGCACATAGCCAAAGCTTAATAAATGTTTACCAGTTGATTGATTAAGTGACTTGCCCTAGGTCACATAACTAGAGAGTATATGAGGCAAGATTTGAACTCAGATCCTGACTCCAAGTTCTTTTGCTTTATCCATTATACCACCTAGTTGCATATGGCACATTTATCAATGTTATGACATAATAAAATTAACTGTTGTACTTTTTATCCTTTCTCCTTGTATGTTCAACAGATCAACATTGTAAAGCTACATAAAATGCATGATTATAGATTTAGACCTGGAAAGGAACTTGGACTCCATGTAGTCCAACTCCCATTTTGCAGATGGTGAAACTGAGACTCAGAAAGAGCACTTTGGTGCCAAAGTCACATAACATAGTGAGAGTTATACTTATTTCACTCCCATCAAAGATTCATGTTTTTGTTTTATGATTCTTTCTTCTATAGGTAGAAATAACCACTCCTCTGAACCTTAGGAAAGTTGCTGTGGATAAAAAAATTCTTCACGTATAATCAACCTGGTGATTAACCTCTTAATTTAGGTACTTACTGGCTGTTCAATCATAGGCAGGTCACTTAATCTCTCAGAATACCAGAAGCCTCTCTAGAACCATAAACTGAAGAGGAGAAGTTGGTTTGCAATCATGAAGGGAAGGGTGGAAAGAGACAGACAGACAGAGAAGAGAGAGGGGGGAGAGAAAGAGAGAGACCAAGAGACAAAGACAGGGAGAGCGACAAACAGAGAGAGAGAGAGAGAGACAGAGAAAGAGAGAGGGGAGAGAGAGAAAGAGACAGAGAGAGAGAGAAAGAAAGAGAGAGAGAGAGAGAGAGAGAGAGAGAGAGAGAGAGAGAGAGAGGTGTTGAGGTGTTGAGAAGGCAAACACAAGTCTGTTGCTGGGCCCTAACTCAAAGCCTTTTCAATTTGGTAGGAGACTTTTTTTGTCCTGTTGGCCTGAGATTTTAATAGTATGGAAATTCCCTCCAATAATGTAGACTAGTGATTTACCTATAACATATGTGTGCATGTATATTTATAAATAAAATCTTAGAGGCTAGACAGTTTTCCCATGGTCACACAGAGCTCGTATATGTCAGTGGCAGAGACTCAAACCCAAGTCTTTCCTGACTCTAAGGTCAGCCATGCCTAGCGTCTGCCATATTGGGCTGTTGCTCTAGAAATGATAACCTCATTTAACTGATCATATGTATTTAGCTAAAAATAAATAAAAGGAAAATTAATCTCTCCATCCAGTTATATTTCTGGGGAACAATAAGTTAATTTTAAATTAATTATAACTAGGCTATGATAGGCAGTGTGGTATAGTAGATAGAAAACTGGATTTAGAAGCGAGAAATGAATTCATGAACATAAAAGAGTATAAATAAAAGTTTAAACTATGTATCAGACTAAGGGTTTGATATAAAATATAAAAGAGAGATAGCTCCTGCCCTCAAGGAGCTCATGTTTTAGTAGGGAGAGAAAACCCTTTGTTTTGGCCTGGGAAGTCCCAGGAATAGTGAGTAGAGCTGCAGGGGGTGATTGGTATGTCTAATTATTTCATTACTGTTCCACAACTATAAAGTGGAGGCATTCATAGGTCACTTGGCAAGATCCAGTGGTTGGGAATATTCAATAACAGGAAGGCATATGGGAAAAAAATGGTTGGAGGTGCAAAGGGTAGAGATAGCTAGGTATAGGGGGTCATGTCATACACTTACCTATCAGGATGGTAAAAGGACCCCAAGGAGGTACAGAGCTGAGAGGATTAATTAAGGGAGATCTGGAGTCAAGTTTAGTTTATGAAAAATATTAGCTATATCTCCTCAGGCAACTCATTTATAGCAACCCTACAAGATTATAAATGGTGGAGCAGGTTCTGATCTACATTTGTAGGAGTTTCTTAAGCAGAGAAATCCCTAAACCAGTAATATCACAGCTCCAATACAAAAATCAAAACAGAAGGGGGAAAAAAAACCTCCTGGTCTTAGGGGAAAAAAAATCTGCATAATGGATAATTAAGGATGTAATATATCAACTGAGAGGCTATTTCCTATTTGACATTTGTGCATATACTCTAAAAAACATTAGCTTCTAACTAACAGAACTCAAGGGGAAAAAAATAAAGACTCTCCAGGAAGATGTTATTATAATTATAATTTTGGTGTTTGGTTTAGGTATTTTAAATAAGAAAAACCACAATCTCCAGCTGTATGTAAGTAATTGATTTAAAGACTGTGATAAATCCTTTATAAATATGTTGGCATAAATAGCCTTTGAAATCTATAATTTTGAGTTGACAGTCACGTCCTCTTTCAAATCCTCACCCATCTGCTATTCTATTTAGAAACAATGGGATAAAAGAGGCATGATAAATCTGCGACTTTTCACTGACTAAGGTGGGAGGAAAATGAGTGGGTCAAAAAGATGTCAACACAATTTACTAACATCTGCACCCGTGAAAGTAAAGAATGCTCATTGCAATGTGAATATTCTATTTTCTTAACTTTGACTTGCTTGACATTTGGTGCTGAGATTTTTGAAAATGTAAAAACAGGTTTAATTTAACACTATTTATCACAATAAATGCCAAATGGATAAATGATCTAAATATAAAATTCATGTCATAAGAAAATTAAAGGAGAATGGAAGATGGTGTCTTTCACAGCTTTGGTTAGGGGAAGAATTCAAGATTGGGAAACAGAAAGAAGTGGTTATGAAAGACAAAATAGGCCATTTAGATTACACAAAAAATGAAAAACTTTTGCACACACACAAAATCAATGCAGTGAGAAGACAAGTAATGATAGATTAGGGGAAACAACCTTTGCAACTACCTCTGATAAAAATCTGACATCCCAAATCCACAGAGAATTGATGCAAATCTGTAAGACTGAGCATCATTCTCCAAAAGACTAAGTGGTTAAAGGTAATGAACAACT
>CM053583.1:371804848-371816807 GCA_028627135.1 Pseudochirops cupreus | reverse complement strand
TTCTCTCCCCCCCCTCTCTTCTCTGTCTCTCTCTCTTTCTCTGTCTTTCTCTCTCTGTCTTTGTCTCTCTTTCTCTCCCCCCTCTCTCTTCTCTGTCTCTCTGTCTCTCTTTCTCTCTCTGTCTTTGTCTCTTGGTGTCTCTCTTTCTCTCCCCCCTCTCTCTTCTCTGTCTCTCTGTCTCTCCCACTCTTCTCCTTACGATTGCAAACCAACCTCTCCTCTTCAGTTTACGGTTCTAGAGAGGCTCCCGGGATTCTGAGAGATTAAGTGACCTGCCTATGATTGAACAGCCAGTAATCCAAGGTCAGCAGTGAGACTTCAACTCAGGTCTTCTTAACTCCAAAGTCAGCTCTCTGTCCACAATAGAGCTCCAGGTCTGGAATCAGGAAGACTTCTCTTCCTGTGTTCAAATCCAACCTCAGACACTCACTAACCTGTGTGACCCTGGGCAAGTCACAACCCTATTTGCCTCAGTTTCCTCATCTGTAAAATGAGCTGGAGAAGGAAATGGCAAACCACTCCAGGATCTTTGCCCAAAAAAACAAACCAAAAAACCCCCCCCTAAACCCAAATGAGGTCACAAAGAGTCAAACACAACAGAACAACATTCTGTCTTTTGCTCCAGTCATCTCAGTACTGGATTTATACCCTAAGGTGATCAATAAAGAAAGGTCCCATACATAGCAAAATAGTGATACACAGGCATTATGGTACAGTGGAAAGAATGCTCAATTTGGAGCCAGATAATCTGAATCTGGGCACCAGCAGTGCAGTGATTTGGGAAGGCAGCTAGTCTCAGAGGAAGTCAGTTCAGCTTTTAGAGTTTTTGCTGCCTTGCACTAAAAACAAAAAAAATTTGGGTGCTTTGACCAATACACTCTATAAGCACAACTAAAGCAAAAAGGTCGCACAGTGGAGTATTGGAGCTGGAGGGAAGAAGACCCAAGTTTAAATTTTGTCTCAGGCTTTTCCTAGTTATGTAACCCTGAGCAAGTCACTTAACCACCCTGGACCTCAGTTTCCTCATCTGTTAAATAGGGATAATAGCACTTTCCTCCCAAGATTGTTGTGAGGATAAAATGAAGTATTTATAAAGCCGTTTGAAACCTTGATGTTCTGTTTAAATGGCAGTTATTATTATCAGCAATAATAATAATAATTGTTATTATAGATGAGACCAGAGTAGGGGAAGGAATTTCGAATTACTAGGCAGTTTACTCATCTAAGTTGCAAAGGGTAATAGATTTCCATACTTGAAAACACAAATTGTATCTTCAATACCTTATAGTATCATGGGAAGAAAAGCACTCTGTAAGCCTTAAAGAGCTATATAAATGGGAGTTTTTATTAGACATTTCATTCTAAGTTATATTAAATTTGTCTAGGTACATGTCTGATTCCTGCTAGTACATTGCAAGTTTTTCTAAAGGGCGGGGGTTGCTTTTAAATTCATCTATTTCTCCTCCTATACCTACCACAAGACATTATGCACAGGGTATTGCTGAATAAAAACTTTAAAAAAAAACATGATTCAGATTGCTGACCTTTGGCAAGTCACTCAACCTTGTTTGCCTCAGTTTCCTCATCTGTAAAATGGGTTGGAGAAGGAAAGGGCAAGCCACTCCTGTATATTTGCCAAGAAAACACCAAAATGGGGTTACCAAGGTGGGACGTGACCGAAACGACTGAAAACCACAGATTTTGAAATGAGAAGAAGGATCTCTTCCTCTTCTCACCCGTATTTGGGGACAACGACAAGGCCATTTGATCTGGAGTTCTAGATTTCTACTTACTGCACCTAGGGCTGAATCCCAACTCTGTTTCTCCCTACCTGTGAGACCTTAGCCAAATCCTTCCTCCGTCCCTACGCTTGACTTTTCTCATCAGCAAAATATAAGAGTCTAAGACTAGCTGATTACAAGGGTCATAGATTTAGGAATGGAAGGGACCTTAGAAGGCATCACATTGGACCCCGTCATTTAAAAAATGAGGAAACTCAAGTCCAGGTGGGTTAAGTGATTGCACAACTCTGCCAGGCAGTAAGAGGTCAGGAGGCAGAATCTGAACTCTAAACCCTGGGCCAGCGCATTCTCTAAAAGCCCTTTTCCAGCTCTAATGCTAACGACTTTATTATAGAGGGAAGAGCTTAGGGACTAGTGGACTTTTCCTTGGGAAGCTTGGTCACCTTCTTCTGAGCCTAATTTGTTCCCCATTAGAATGAAAGCCCTGCTCTGACCCCGCCCTCCAGCCGCCAATCCTCGGACTGACTGATACCCAAGTCCTCTCTCGCTTAGCAACCGCATAACACAGAGCAGCCTCATTCAGATTCCTGCGCGACTCGCCCAGGGCGCGTTCTTTGTCGCAGCGGACGGACACTGGTACTGGAGCCGCGGCAGGCCTTGGGTCTGGAGTGAGCAGTCTGAGCTGGATGAGGACAGAGATGCGAGAGAGAAGCGAGAGCTGCTGGGCTTGAGGGGCGGGGCAGGGGGGATCGCTGCGGGGCGGCGGTGGGTGCCCCCTCCCCGTGCCGAGCAGGTAAAGTTTGGCCAGGGGGCGGGAGTTCCGGGAGAGCGCGCGTGGGCTGGAGGACGATGAAGGATTGGAAGCTCTCGCCGTCTTCCGGGGGGGCTGGACATGTGCCGAGTCTCTGTCCTCGAGGGACCGCCCTTCACACTTTCAGGGGTGTCATTTGTGTGCGCGTGTAATGTGCGTATGGGTAGTGAGCGTATCAGGGGATCTGAACCCACATTGTCTTACACAGAACTGCAGAATTGGAAGGAAGTTCAGGGGGGTATCCCTCTTCTCCTAGTTATCAAGCGTTGTGCTGAGTACCGAGGACCAAAGCAAGCAAACAAAAGGAACAAAACATTGCCCTCAAGGAGCTCACTTTCGAAGCGGGCAATAGACTGTGAAGTGAAAGTCCCAGAGAGGCCATGGTGAGAGGCAGCTTGATTTAGTGGATTTGGTGTTCTTCTGGGGCAAGTCCCTAAAGCCGTCAGGGCTTCACTTCTCCGATCTGTAAAATGAGGGTGCTGGACCCTTGGATTTAGACCCTTCCAGCTCTAAGTCAGCCCTCTTATGACTTGAACTCAGAAGACTCGGTTTCCAATCATGGCTCTGATGCTGACTTGTAGTGTGACCCGGGATAAACCCATCTCGTTTTCTGGCCCTTCATATTTTAATTACAAGTGATAATAAATTTCAATGCCTGTATCATAGGACTTTGGGGAGGAAAGCCCTTAAAACTTTATGTGAATATGAGTTGTTATTACATTATGAAATGACTTGTGCAAAGTCATCCTGGAAATCATCCTAGTCCGCAATCTCTTCCAAACCTCTCTCTGAGTTCATGTTTTAAAAAAGCAACTTGAAAGGACAAGCATTTCTATTGATGCAATCTAAGTGTCATTCAGCTTTTCTTCTTTTTTCATAGTTTGTGTCAAGTCACCCTTCCATGATCCTCCAAGTGGCACCAAATATATTCAGGCAGATATTAATGGATCAGGAGAACGTTATCTCAAGGAAGCCTAGATCTTAGTGAGGCTGTCATGCTCATTTTCCCATTTTTCCCTCTGGACATCGGTCACTTAATCTCTTTGGGCCTTGGTTTCCTCATTCATAAAATGAGGTTTCATTAAATGATCTCTAAGATTCCTTCTAACTCAAGTCTATGATCTCAAATCAGTAGGTCCTCTTATGGGAATTCCCTAAGGAGAAATTATGGAGAAGTCTAAAATATGGTCTGAGCCTTTGAGGGAACCTACGACTTTGTTGTGGAGTTGAGATTTTTTTATGTAGGTGGCATACTTAAAAAAAAAATTCAGAACAATATAAACAAAGGGTTGTATATGTGACTCTTGGTTTGGCAGCCACAGCCCCTCTCAAATCAGACTACAGCCTCGATTTCCAGGCTTATCATATATAGATCTCCTTTCCTGTACTTAACATTCTAGTCCAAATGGCCTTCTGAATGTTTCATTTACCCAGCATTCCGCTTCATCTCTCCTCACTCCTGCCTCTAGAATCCTTTGCTTCCTTCAAGACTCAACTCAAATGTTATCTTCTCAATTAGGATTATTCTGATTTTCTCCTTCCCATTTACCTGTTGTTAATGCCCTTCCCTTGAAAAGAAGTTACTCGCTCTATATTTCTTTGTTTTCCACCCATGACATATTTACTCTGTGACCTTGGACAAGTTACTTGACTTGTTAATTGTTCCAGTCACATCCAACATATGGATCTGCCTTGGAAGAAGGAGGTTCTTACCCAGAGCTCCTTTATTAAGCCCATGAACTCACAGATCTGGTGAAATTTAAAATATATATTTATACACGCACACATATACTTATCATTTGCTTAACATTTCCATTACTTACCATTACTATTATTTATCATACCTTTTTTTTTTTTTTTGCTTTTTGGAGGGCAGTTGGGGTTAAGTGACTTGCCCAAGGTCACACGGCTAGTTTTTGTGTTAGGTGTTTGAGGCCAAATTTGAACACAGGTCCTCCTGACTCCAGGAGGTGCTCTATTCACTGCGCCACCTAGCTGCCCCTATCATACTTATTTACTTACCATTTCCCTTCAAAAGAACGTAAGCTCCTTGAAGGCAGGAACTATTTGAGTTTTGTCTTTGTATCCATAGCATTTAGAACAGTGTCTGTCACTGGTGCTTAATAAATTCTTTTTGGTTGGTTGTTGTCCTTCATTCTTGAAGAGGACCAAAATGACATTACTATGCTACAGTCAAGTTTCAGTGTGTCTAACTGACTGATCAGAACAGTACAAGCTCAGAATGCTCTACCACTAATAGTGCTTGTGAACATTTGATGTGGATGCTCCAGCTTTGTGCATCTTGAGTTTCCTTTGAGCTTTCTCAATTCTGCTTTGCTCATAGAGCACAGCACCTTCTCTGATATGAGCACACCATGCTGAGTGGTCCCGTGCCGGTGTCTCCTATGTCACACAATCAATTCCAAACTTCTTAGGAGAGAACTTGAGAGTGTTCTTGTATCATTTTTTCTGACCACTGTTTGAACACTTGCCCTGTGTGAGTTCTCCATAAAAGTCTTTTTGGCAAGCATAGGTTTTGCATTCTAACAATGTGCCCAGTCCACCAGAGTTGTGCTCTCTGAAGCAGAATTTGAATGCTTGGCAGTTTAGTTCAAGTAAGGACCTCAGCATCTGGTACCTTATCCTGCCAGATGATCTTTAGAATCTTCCTAAGACAATTCAAATAGAAGTGATTCAGTTTCCTGGCAGACTGGTAGACTGTCCAGGTTTCACAGGCATACAACAATGAAGTGAACACGACAGCTCTGTAGACTTTCAGTTTGGAAGTCAGTCTAATACATTCCTCTCCCATACTTTCCTTTGGAACCTTACAATGAAGTAATGCTGAATGAATGGGACTGTTAACAGAAATAGAGAAAATGGAGGTGATGGTGCATTGGAGTAGAGGAGGAAGGCTATTTAAGGCATTCTTCTTTGTATTTTTCCTTGCCCCCCCCCCCCCCCCAGGTGGGATTCTCTGCAAGATGGCGGCAAAGAGCTTTGAGTGGGACTCTGAAGCAAAGTCCCTTCCAGGTACCAGGAAAGAGTTCTCCACGGTGACTCTCTACCAGTATGATGGTGGTGTTCAAAATGAGGATGGCTTTCAGCCCATGCGGCAGAATCTCTCCAGACAACTGCCTATGTCTTTGGAGGATACTGCAAACTCGGATATTCCCCAAGTAGTTCCTTGTACATTCACCATCTGCTTGGCTCTACCAGGCTTCTTCGGTAGGTACTGGAGAAGTGTTGTTTTAGGTGAACGAACAAAAGGATTTTCCTTCCTAAGTTTCTTGATATATACTTACATTTTTATCCTCTGTTTTTCACACCCTTCTTTCATCCTAGTCTGTGTTAATCACAGAATATTGGTGAATGACGGAACAAAACTTAAAAGAAATTAGGATTCTAGGAGTCCAAGTACTGTGGGGAATAATCAAATGGATCCAAATGAAACCTCACGTCTTGTTTATAAGTTTCCATATAGGAAAGACTAGGCTGAGTCCCTGTTCTGATATAAGATTTAATTGTGCTTGTGAAATTTAACCATATTTTCTACTGACTGATGTGTTACACAGTTTTTTTTTCTTGGTGAGGCAATTGGGGTTAAGTGGCTTGCCCAGGGTTGCACAGCTATTAATTGTCAAGTGTCTGGTCAGAGGTTAGATTTGAACTCAGGAGCTCCTGACTTCAAGGCCAATGCTCTCTACTGCACCACCTAGCTTTCCCCAACCCACAGTTTTAATAAACATTTTAACACAAATAATTAGCCTTGACGATAGAAGAATAAACAACTGTGACAGGAAGCCAGAGAAGGCTTCATAGAGGAGGAGGCATTTGAATTGGGCTTTAAGAAATGGGGTGGAATTCAACAGGTAAAGAGAAGGCAGGGCCCTTCATGTAAAGGTGAACAAAGGTGGGAGATTGTAGAAAGTACTTGGGGGATGTGGTGAGGTAGAGAAGTCTGGTTTGACTCAAGTGTAGAGTGAATTGTGAATCAGGGCAAATACTAAGAGATAGATCTGGAAAGACAGAGTGATGTCAGAGGATGTAGAGCCTTGAAAACCAGACAAGAAAGTCTGAACTTTCAGGCAGGAGGGAACCCCTGAAGATGTTTGTGTAGAGGAATGACTTGACTGAATATATATTCAGTCAATAATATATATAAAGTTGCTTAATTTACACATTTATGAAAAAAAGACCCTTGTCCTCAAATTTGATCAGATGCAAAATCTAGGCATCAGTCAAAGGAAAGCAGAAATACTGTACATCTTTATATAGGAATGCAATTTCTCCCCCTCATTTGTCACCATTATTAGAAGCATTTATTAAAAGACTGCCTGAATACATTGTGCTTTTTGATGTAAATTAGACAGAATGTCTGCCTCTGGGAGCTTACAGTCTGAGACAACTTTGATGTGGATGGATTTATTAAAGAATTGTAGATAAATGGAGAAATATTGAATAAACACACAAATCAATCAAAATATTTACATTTAAGTACAGGCCCAGTGAACAATTCTGTCTTTCAGCCCAGGATCCTCCTAGGTGAGTTTGGAGAGGCCATCACTGATGCTGGCCACCAGGCGGTAAATTCTTTTGACCACAATAACTCATTAAACCATAGGGCAATGGAAGGGGTTGCAATTTGCATCAGTAGAAGAAGCACGAAATCCAGATGAAATCACAGATCCTTGAAGGATTTATATTATAGGTAAGCAAAGGGAGAAATTCATTTAGTGCAATGAGTGAAAAGGAAATCAATCCTAGGAGTTGCCTATTTAGTTGAGTTCTAAAGAAATCACCATTTCTATGGGTCAGGAGCATCTTCATGGGAGAGGCATGGTTTTAAAAATCTGTAAGTAAAGGGAAGAACATGAATGCTTCAGGGGAAGGGGGAGATATTTCAGGCCTACATTGTGGGACTGGAAATGTTATGATTACACAAAGTAAAATAATATATTTTCCTGAGAGAAATGGAATGAATGCATTTAAGAAAACCAGATAAGTTAAATGGCTTATAAAAAAAGGTCCTAGTGACCTCTAACAGAAGGCTTCTGGGTTTTTTGGCCTTGGTAGACGTTCTGTCACCATCCCCAAAGGAAATGGGGCTCTCCTTGAAAAACGGTGGGTGTCTGACTGTATTTTTAAAAAATCCCTGTTTTTATTTATTTTATCTATTATTTATATTATTTATATCATTTATATAACACGTTTCTATTTTATTTTCTTCCTATTTTTCTTTCTGACTTTTTTCTTTTTATTCCTCTCTTAACAACCAGTCCATTCTGCAGTCATTACTTTATCACATATTATTTTCAAGGCACTGGGGAACACAAAGATGGAAAACAAGTTTCTGTCCTTAGGCATAGGGACTGAAACAGTGATTCCATCAGTATAAGGAATTCCTGGAAGAAGAAACTTCATCACTACCAAAGTAGGTTGGTGCCTTCTCTTCAATTTACAATCCTAGTTGCCTTGAGCACTACATGCTAAAAGTGGAACTCAACTCAGGTTTTCCTGGTTCCAAGGCTGGCTCTCAGTCCACTACCCCATACTTCCTCTCCCTTTGTCGTCAAGAAATTTATGTAATCTGTGCATATTTAGTCAGCTGGTCAGAGCACCAAGCTACTCTACCCCAGGATGTGAAGATCTGGAATCACTTGCATATATAGAATACAACAGAGTATATAATTAATCATTATACATTAGTGACAAGAGCCCGGATAATGGAGGCAAATGGCTTTGGTTCAGATTTTAGATCTGTTTCTGATGTGTGACTTTGAATGAATCCTTTTTTCTTTGCAGTCGCATCACACCACTGACTCAGATTGAACTTGTTTTCCTCCTAATAACTCCCAGGACTTTTCCAGATGAATGCTTTCCGCATTTTGTATTTATAAAGCTGATTTTTTTTTTTACCCAAGCATGAGGCTACATGTTGCCATATTAAATTTAAGATCCTTCTCCTTGGTGGACAATACAGAAACAAGTAACACAAGGATTTCTGTCTTTTCTTGTCAGTCATTATCATGCTGTCTACCCCAAATCAGAAATCTTGTCTTTTCTTGGATCTTCTTCTCTCTGCCCCGCTCCCCAAATCTGGCTGAAAACTCAAACAATAGAAAAAGAAAAACCCAAAACCTTTTTGTTATACTTTCCTCAAAAGCCTTGCCTTATTCTTGTTATTGGATCTCCTATTATTATTACAGGCTTTTGAATTCGTCCTCTTTCAACCTTTCCTCACTCTCATCCTCTCTGTGTTTTTTAAAGAGTGAAATTGGTTGGGGTTCTTTCTTCAAACCCTTTGAACCAGATATGTTCTCCGCAAACCCTTCCTAGTTTTTCTCTTCTTTCCTGTCACAGATGCTAAGATGAGTGGTCACTTTGCCTCCTGCACCCCTTTCCCAGATTCCCATTATTTCTTCTTCCCCAGAAATCAATGTTTTCCTGGTTAGAATTAATTCCAGAATAGAACCTCCCCATTGGTTCTTAAGCCATTTGCAGAATGAAAGTTATCATTAAGGGAAGTTAGTAAACAATTAGTTTGCCTGCTTTTAGCTTTTTAGCAGAGAGATTTCCAGTAGCTGTCCAGCCAGATGACATACCCTATCCTTACTATACTGTTTCTCTGTGGTGACCTTGTGATCTATTTTCCTGAGTTCATCAGTTTCTTCTTTCTGTTCAGTCAGTCTGCAAAATATCCCAGATTAAAATGTCGCTTCAGTTTTTGTCTCTGCTGAACTTCTGTTGTATTAACCCTGCTAGTAGCCACATACTTGTTAATTGATTGATCACAAATCATCTGTACATTCTTAGCCATATCTTCCATTAAGTCCTCCATAGAGGTCCACCCAGTGTGCTCAGGACACTCTTTGAACATGTGGGTACCAGTGCAGCCAGTCAGGCAACCATCTGTAATTACTTATCCTCACTCCATCTCCTTTTCTGGTTAGACATCTCTTGTATGGCAGGTTTTATGTATCTTTTTGTGTGCAATTCATGACTGGTCATATACAGCAGGTTATTTACATCTGTTGAACAGCTCTTTATTGCCCTTTAGGTGACTCACAATTTTGATTTTTAGAGTTTGTAGTGTTTCATGATTCACTGCCACATGGCTTGATAAGAAGGACATTGATGCTAAAATGCTAGGTTTTTGTTTCAGAGAGAAACCTGAGGTTGTTGAAGGTACTGTGCAGTTTCTCAAATGTAATCCAATCTATTTTCTTTCTCCTTGTCCATTTTAGGCTCAGGCCATTTCCAATCATTCATTACAATAAATGTTGTGTAGTTGATTTTTTAAATACCACGAAGATACTAGAGGGTGTTACTGAACCCAGGAAGAGATATAGTCCATGTTCAATGTATGTTTAATCAAAACTAGACATGAGCATGGAGAAAAGTTTGGGGATAAAGCAAGAGACAAGAAGGGTGGCAGGATGATACGGAGATTTGAACTTGGCCAACAATATCATGCTATCTCATCATGCTAGGTAGGCATTTGAACATAGGAAGAAAGCTCTGTTTTCCCCATGGAGTGTAAATGTGTGGACTACTCTTCACTTACTAAATCTACCTTGTGTCTTCTAGGTGTTAAAGTGAAGCATTCAAATGACATATTTAAACGAATAAGACCTGACAAACTTGCAAAATTGCGACGGTTCTACCATATTGAATATCTACTCTTACCAGATGACAGAGAGCCCAGACAAACTGACATGGTATTATTTAGTTCATTCATAGCCAAAGTGTTTATGGAATCTGGAATAAAAGTAAGATTTATATGTGTGTATATGTTATATATATATATGTCATATATATATATTTGCTAAATATATATATTTACTAAAAGAAATAGAAATATATTTATTAAATATATATACTAAAAGAAATGTGAAGAACAAATTAAGTCACATTAACTGTATCTACTACAGTGAATATATTTATATGTCCATTGATTTATCCATTAGTTAATTCATTTATTCACATTTCTTTTAGTAAACCCTAAAGCATTTGTCTAGCTATGTAGCTTCCAGCTCTTTGAAGTTATTCTTCATGACCCAGAACACCCAGCCGCTACTTGGCATTGGGGTGAGGCTTAAAGGTGATGAAAGAAATGAGAAGTAATCTCTACAGACTTTTGGGATACCCTGTATATGGGAGATGGGAGGGAGTAAGAGAAACTAGTAGGTGATGGAAATCTGGTAGAAAATGGAACTTGAGCTGAGTCTTGAAGGAAAGCAGGGATTCTAAGAAGCAGAAATGAAAAAGGAGTGTGTTTGGTTGGTAGTTCTACTTCAAACTGACTTCATTACTAGGGATATTGCTGATTTTTTCCACAAATATTTATAAAATTTCCATAGTTAAAAGACTTTGATGTTGTTTTACATAGGCTATGAGTCCATGGTATGAAAATGATAAATTGTGGGTGTCTTGGAAAGAAACTCATAAGATGTCAATTACAAAGGAAGTGTTAAAGAAAATGAACTATCACAAAATCATCTTTACCATTTGGGACACCAAGGAGAAACTGTCTAAGAAAGCAAGGTTTACTAAAGTAAAAAGCTTTAGTCGCCAGGAGGATTTTGAAAGTATTAGTAAGTTAATTATTTAAATTTTACTTGAAATATTTACAGAAGTATAGAGCCACAATATTTGAGCTGGAGAGAACCTTACGTAGACTCTTTTTTAAAAAAATTAACTTTTGTTTATTTTTAGTTTACATCATTGATTTCCACAAGATTTTGAGTTACAAATTTTCTCCCCATCTTTCCCCTACCCAGCCCCCCAAAACAGCAATCTCACTGTATACCGCCTCCCCCAATCTGCTCTCTCCTATATCTTCTCCCATCACCCCTCTGACTTTCTGGTAGAACAAGATGGATCTCCCTACCCCAGTGCCTGTATATGTTATTTCCCAGTTGCGTGTCAATAATAATAATAATAATAATATATACATATATATTTAACATATGATTTTAGAACTTTAAATTCTAGATTCTTTCCCTTCCTCCCTTATCACCCACCCCCACTGAAAAGACAAGCAATTCAATACAGGCCGTACATGTGTGGTTATGTAGAACATCTCCACAATAGACATACTGTATAACACTGACTATATTTCTCTCCTTTCTATCCCACCCTCCCCTTGTTCTATTCTCTACTTTGTCCCTGTCCCTTTACAAAAGTGTGTGTTTCTAACTATCCTAGCCCTCAACCTGCCCTCCTCTCCATCATCCCCCCCTCTCATCCCCTTCCCCCCTACTCTCCTGCAGGGCAAGATACCCATTTTAGAGTGTATGTCATTCACTCTCTAAGCCAAATTCAATGAGAGTAACGGTGACCCATTCCCTTTTGGCTTCCTGTTCTTCCCCTCCATTGTAACAGTTATCCCTTGCCTCTTCTG
>CM053583.1:371776150-371804348 GCA_028627135.1 Pseudochirops cupreus | reverse complement strand
TAAAATATCATCCCTTTCTATTCAGTTGATCCTGTGCCCTCTGTCTATGTACACATATATACACATACTCTCATATGTATTCATATGCATATATACCCTCCTATATAGACATATGTGTATGTATACATACATATATACATATATATACATACATACATTTATATTCCCTTCACCTATCCTCATACTGAGAAAAGTTTCACAAGTTACAATTCTCATTTTTCCATGTTGGCATGTAAATAGTTCAACTTTGATAAGTTCCTTATGGTTTCTTTTCCATGTTTACCTTCTCATGATTCTTGTATTTGAATGTCAAATTGTCTATTCAGTTTTGGTTTTTTCCTCAAGAATGCTTGAAAGTCCTCCACCTCATTGAATGACCATATTTTTCCCTGAACTTACATAGACTCTTAATTTAACATCTTCATTTTATACTCAAGGAACCTGAGACCCATCGGGAGAACTCTCTTGGCTAGGTTACAGTTAGTAGGGGCAGAATCTCCTGAGACTAAGGGGATCGATTTCAGGGGGTCCATGAACTTGGATGGAAAAAATTCATATTTATTTCAATGAAATTAGTTTCCTCTGGAATTCTATTATTTTATTTTAATGCATTTAAAAACAGTATTTTGGGAAGAGATTCACAGGCTTCACCAGACTGCCAAAGGGTTCTGTGAACCCAGAAGGTTAAGGTCAAGAACTCTCTTGTAGGCTTTTACTGCGTCTGAATGACCTGTGCAGCTTTTCCCTGTTACTCCTGTTTCTTCTCTCTGAGACCAAGTAGATAAAGTCTTATTCCATACATTAGTCCTTTAAATACTTGAAGGCTTTGGTTATATCCTCCATCTTTTCTTCTCCAGGCCAAATATTCTAATTCCCTCCGCTCCTTCTTTACATGGCATAGTCTCTGTTTCCTTCACTCTCCTGGTCACTCTCCACTAGAGGCTTGTCAAAGCCTTTTCTAAATCACGGTGCCCAGAGCTGACTGTAACATTCTAGTTTAATCAGGGATGGGGAACCAAGGCCATATGTGACCTTCCAGGTCCTTGGGTATGGCCTTTTGACTGAGTACAAATTTTACAGAACAAATCCTTTTATTAAAGGGAATTGTTCTATGAAGTTTGGATTTAGTCAAAGGGCCACATGTGGCCTTGAGGCTGAAGGTTCCCCACCTCTGGTTTAATCCCATCAAATTTCACTTTCGAATATAACATTGTTGTATTTAGAAATCACTCCCTTGCACGTCTTGGCTGCTTAAGATCCCTTATGACAAAGCTGAATTCCCGTGGGTCATTTAGGCGGCTGCCCAGGGCTGAGCTCCTCCTCACTGGTCCTGTGGCCATCATACTCTGGTGTGGGCTCCAGTTCCCGCACATTCTGAGATCTCATAAAGCCTTGTACCACAGGAGGAAGCCATAAATCCATAAATAGAAGGCAGTCCCCTTGCTAGACATAGACTTCCCTAGGGGGCCATGTGCTTACTTGATGACCTGGTAGGGGTCCCCCAGGCCCTTCCAACCTCTGAAGCTCGCTTGTGGCTAGCAAGTTTTTCCACCGGGGCTTTTTCATGCAGTCTTGCTTCTGGCTCAGCAGCCATCCAAAATATCTTTTCTTCACCACGCAGCAGGCAGACTGAAAACGATCAGAGCGTATCTGTGCATGTTCTGAAGAGGACTGCCAGACCCCTACAATTTATATAATCATGAGATTCTAGAAGCAGGCTCACCAAACTGGCGTACTATTTATTATCTCTACTTTGTATTTTCTGCACAGACGTTCAAGTCCATCAGTTTTATTGCTTTTTGGACAGACTCCTGTGAATAACTGGTCTTTTCTATCACTGTTCTGATGTTGTATTTGCGACTCTCTAGTGTTTGCCTTGAAATATGCAGGTAGTTTTCTCCCTCTTCTCCCTTTTTAATTTAAAGCAGCCTTGATTTGATTTATTTTTTCAAGTTAATTTATTTTAGTTTGCAACATTTACTTCCCATGAGTTTTAAGTTTTCTTCCCCTCTCTTTGCTCCTCCCTCCCCAAGGCAGCATGCAATCTGATGGAGGCTCTGCATATATGTTCCTGTTAATCAAAATTTCGCATTAATCATGTTGTATAGAAGAGTCATAACAAATGGGAGAAACCATGAGAAAGAAAACAAAGCCAGACAAACCCGCTCCCCCCCCCCAAATAAAACAGTCCGCTTTGCTCTGCATTCAGACTCCACAGTTCTTCCTCTGGATGTGGATGGCATTTTCCATCATGAGTCCTTTGGAATTGTTTTAGGTCCTCGAATTGCTGAGAAGGGCAGAATCTACTTGACTGGATTTATAAGGTATTAGGTAAATCTATATTTTACCATCTCTGATTAGGGGCATGTCAACCCTAAGCAAGAGCATTCCCAGAGGCGGCTAGGTGATGCAGTGAATAGACCACTGGCCCTGGAACTCAGGAGGACCTGAGTTCAAGTCCGGCCTCAGACACTTAAGACAAAAAAACTAGCCATGTGACCTTGGACAAGTCACTTAACCCCAATTGCCCTCCCCTCCCCCCTCCAAAAAAAGGTTTTTTTAAAAAAAGAGCATTCCCATATTTTAAGCTCTGCTTCTGAAATCCAAAACCTGTTCTTGGGTACCATTTTTATAATTACTGTTAATTTTCCAAATCTACTCTTTTCTTTCAAAGAAACATCCTTCTGCTGGCAGCAAGGATATTGAAAGACATTGATAATTTTTCATTGTCAGTGGTGCCTTTAAGCGTGATATCATTCCCTTGTTTATTTCTATTAATCCTTTATAATTTGAATTCATTTTTTGTCTGATAATATAACTCTTGCTTTTTTTGTTCAGCTGAGACATGGTAAATTTTAGTCTATCAATTTAAATCTTTATGTGATTTTCTGCATTAGATATATTATATCCTTTTGGCAGAATGTTGTTGAATTGTGAGTTTTAATCCATTCAGAGTAGAATTCAATTGACATTAAAGGTTATAATGGTTACATTGACCTTATTATCTAACATACGGTTGTTTGGTCAGAGCATAGCAAGTTTTAGACCAGTGTTTCATTTTGAATCTACTTAGATTTGGATTAAAGGTGTTTCATGGAAACATTTGGTGTTATCATTATTAGGTTTTTCTTTTCTTCGGTCATTTAATCAGAAGAAGGATGGATGCTCCCTTAGTTTTTTGTTATTTCTATTATTAATCTCCAAACAACATCATGCTGTGTTGCCTTGAGAGGGGAAGAGACCTGAGGACTCCTCAGGTACTTCTTCCGGCTCTACATGTGTGATTCTGCCATAATGTGGGCTTCTTCTTTCTTAGAGGCAAGAGCTTTGAAATTGCCGCCCCCTTCCCCCTCCCTTTATTTCTCTGAAACACTTGGTGATTTAGCCAATGCATTGCTTTGGGATTCCTCACATGTTGCTAATAATCCTTTTAAACTTGGTTATTTTAAACACAGTACTTATCTTTTGTCTGAGAGGCTTGTGGTTCAAAGATGTCCCAGGAAGTGGATGTCTCACCGAAAGCTCTTCAAGTAGACATTACCTCTCATCATAAAGCATTCCCCGTACAGTGATCCAGGACAGTTGTGAAGGACTCATGATGAAAAATGCTCTCTACCTCCAGAGAAAGAAACTGATGGAGTCTGAATGGAGATCAAAGCAGACTATTTTTCACTTTCTTTTTCTTTTTTCTTGTTTTTCTTCTTTTACAACATGACTAATATGGAAATATATTTTGCATGATTGCTCCCCATGTACTTTATCAAATTATTTACCATCTCAGGGAGGGGGGAGAAGAGGGAGGGAATTTTTTCAAAATTTTCAAAATTAAAAAAAACCAAATGTTAAAAATTGTTTTTACATACGATTGGGGAAGAATAAAATATTATTAAAAAAAAAAAGTAGATAATTATGAGTTTTATGGTGCACGCTTCTTAATCTTGTAAATGTTGTATTCTTATTTCTGAGATCCTTCATTTCTGAAACCAGGGTCATCTCTCAATCCTCCCCTACTTCAAGATGGGAGTCTTAATTTGGTTCACTGATCTTAATTCTTTTTTTCTTCATTTGTGATGCCCATAATCAAGTAGTATTGTTCTCTCTTTTTCCCTCCCTGTCTGGCCTGTTTGTCATTCAGTTGTTAATCAAATTAACACTCCCACAGATTTGATATCTTCTCTGGTTATTGAATTAGCTGACATTCAAATGAATGCTACTGTTGTGTTAGAAGGTTACTTCTTTGTCTAATAGGGATATGGCACATGTGCAGACCGCATGGGATGGCATCTTTTTTTCTACATGGTTAGTGAACTGGAACCAGTTACTATAGGGATTCACTAAATTCCATGAGTGAGTCATGAAGCTGTCCCATATATGAATACAGCAAAGAAAGATGGTTGAAGCTGACTCAGGCCTTTCTGAAATCACTGAAAGTTCTATCTATGTAACCAGTCCAGAAAAAGACTCCTTCCCATTGTCATTAGCTAACCAGAACCAGTTACAGAAAGTCCACACCTGCCCCACAGCTTCTCCAGGGCATTTATCCTTTACATGTTGTCACGACTATCTCAGAAGTAGGATCCTAACCTCTCCATATAGTGAGATGCTGTCTTAGGAGCTCTGAATATGTGCCAGCTCCTTATTACATCAGAAATTTATGTTTTTGAAGGAATAACGTGGTAATAGCAGCAAAATTCCTTTTGGGTTATGTACATCAATATTGTTCTGTGTTCTAAGTGGTTTTACTTATCAAATGTTATTTTAGGGTTAGATTACCACTCAGCAAATCTCTAAAATTCTTGCAAGGCTCAAACTGTCTAATATCTTTGAAAAGTCTACTCAGTTTTGTATGGTAGTTTATTTGGGGGATGAGGTTCAGTTTCTTCTGATTTTCACTATATCATATTCCAACCCTTTCTGTTAATGTTTATCTTGAGCAAAAAGTCCTATGCAGTTGAAAGATGCTCATTAATGGATGATATATTTCTTCTTGGATCCATGTAAAATTATCTCCTCATTAGAATTTGACTACATATGAGTAAGTTGAATCAGGGAATTGTCTTAGGCTTGGAATCCAACTAAAACCTTCTTTTCTCTAATATACCTCTGGCTTGTATATGCCAGGTCAGGTCTCAGCCCTAAATTCATAATTAAGACTGGGCTTCTAAGGACCCTCTAGACACTTCTTCATTCTGTCTCTTTTTAGCTATAATCCCGGTTTTCTGAAGAAAACAGAAATAGAGTAAGCAGAGAGGTAGGTTTCATGTTACAAAAGAGAGTTATTATACTACTTCATCCAATATAGGACATATTTCCTATGTTTTTCTCATGTTCTATCTCTGTCCACTATACTGGGTCTTTCTCCATCTATAAATGCGCTTTTAAAATTTCTTTTATTCTTTTTTTGTTCTTTTTGAAGGGGGAAGGCAGGGCAATTGGGGTTAAGTGACTTGCCCAAGGTCACATGGCTAGTAAATGTTAAGTGTCTCAGGTTGGATTTGAACTCAGGCCCTCCTGATTCCAGGGCCAGTGCTCTATTCACTGCGTCTTTTATTCTTTAAAACACAACATAACCAAACAAAAGAATGCTGACATTCCCTTGTCTTTGCCACCCTCTAATTATTGTCATTCTATGTCTTTCCTCCCTTTCACAGCTACATGTGTTACCTCCATAGCTTCATCACCCAATCACCACTTAGCCTCTTTGCTCTGTCTTCTAGCATCACCACTCCACTCCTCAGTGACCTTTTAAGGATCAGACTGAATGTCCCTTTCTCATTTTAGCCCTCCTTCTCCTTGACCTGCTTTGATAACCTTGACCACTGCCTGTGCCCCTTCTTGCTAGACTCTTCTTTTACTGGTTCTTTCTTGGTTTTTCTATTTTGATTATTCATCCTCCACTGGTTCATCTTTCTTTAGTAAGGGTATCTCGCAGGTATCTGTTCTTAGCCTTTTTCTTTGTCTAATGTGCTTAAATGATCACTGTGTAAATTATTTCAATATCTATTTATGTAGCCCCAACCTCTCCCCGAGTTCTCAGATACCTCATTTCCCTTCCTCTACTGGACTCTTTTTTGCTACCAAAAGTACCCACCTGTTACTGAAATTTTCTAGCTTCAAGGTCTCTCTTTTCACATCACCACCAATTCATATCATCAGTTTCCGGATTGCGCTATTCATGGTTTACAAGATAGGTAAAAATTCTGCTTTCTGTCAAGGCATATCACCCTGAGTCTGGTGGAGAGACAATTCAAGAACTTGGTGCTTACACAATATTTCTCTTGTTGTATCTCCTGTCACCAAGACAACTGTAATCACATCAGCCCATCACTGAAAATCTTTGAAAATGATTTAGGTCACTGTCCCTACCTAACTTATTGTGGATCCTGCTATTAATTACTGTCTGAGACAATTGGAAACGGCATTGCATCTGCAGAAGACTATTAAATATAGTTGATTGCATCTGGCTGGTTGTCTGAAACATTAGGGGATGAGAACCTCACAGCTAAGGTGGGAATCAGGAGTTCTGGATTCAAATCCTGTGTTGTGTACTTACTAGCTGTGTGATGTCAGCCAAGTTGCTTAATCGCCTGGGTCTCAGCTTCCTTGTTTGTAAAATGAGAATTTAAAAATGTGCATTTTCTTCCTCAGAGGATGGCTGTAAGGAAAGCATTTTGTAAATAATAAGAAAATCTAATTTTGAGTTATTTTTGTCAGTATATCATTCTGAATTATGTTTTAGGTCCCCGCCCCTTAAAAGAAAGAAACCCCAACCATAGCTACTTAGTTTAGAGAAAGTTACCCTTGACTAGTGTAAAAAAAAAAACACAACAAAACACCCCTAAATAGGCAGTTTGTGATCTCTTCCTCTTTACTGACACTCCCCTTCTCTTCTCCCAAGTAGATTGTAAGCTCCTTGAGGGCAGAGACTATCACTTTTGTGTGTATATCCTCTATGGCCTAACAAAGTGTGAATTTATTAAGTGATAACAGACACTTAATAAATGCTTGTTGATTGATTGATTAATTGTCTATTCTGTCCCTTCCCAGATGAAGTGAAACAATCGGTTTTAAGGCAAAGAGAATTGTCTGAAATGAAAATTCCAAAGCCCAGTGTTATTAAAACAAAAACTGAGGTCACAGTAGTTGAACCATATAAACCTCCTGTCTGCGTCGAATCAGGTCAGTAGAATAAGTTATTTTAGCCAAATCAACCATAGTTAGCCCATTATATACATATGTTTATATACTCATACATGTCTGTTTATGATATGGTAATTTTATGCTGTGGTCTAGCCAACGCAGACACTGTACTTAATTCTTTGGGGAGCTGGAAAAGAAACTTGAAGATGTGCAGGCCTTTGAGTTGACTCTATGTAAGACTAAAGAGAAGGTGCTATACATTAGTGCATACTCCATTTGGTTTTAGGCATTAAAACCAGACATTACCCCCAGGAATGATGATTTTTACCGATCCCAATGTCGTATAAAGCCATTTGCAAAGGTGGAGAACAGACGTGTGGGGTGTGGTTGGTTAAGGCTCCTTATCTGCTTCCCTGATTAGGACAAATTTGGTCCCGGAGTCTTTGGGCAGGGGCAGGTGGTGCTGAACCTTACAGGTGGAGGTTAGAGGGCTGCAGGATTAGGGTTAGGGACCTTGTACTTAGAAGGTTCCCACCTCAAATCTCAATCTCTCTCTCCCTCTCTCTCTCCCTCTCCCTCCTCTCCCCTTTCTCCTGTCTCTCCCCTCTCTCCCTCTCTCTCCCCTCTCTCTCCCATCTCTTTCCTCTCTCTCCCCTCTGTTTCCTCTCTCTCCCGTCTCTTTCCTCTCTCTCCCCTCTCTTTCCTCTCTCTCCCGTCTCTTTCCTCTCTCTCCCCTCTCTTTCCTCTCTCTCCCCTTTCTTTCTTCTCTCTCCCCTCTCTTTCCTCTCTCTCCCTTCTCTCTCTCTCCCCTTCTGTCTCTGTGTCTCTTTTCTCTCTCCCCTTTCTTTTTCTGTCTTTCACTGCTTCTCTGTCTGTGTGTCTGTTTGTTACATATACATTCCATCAACTGGAGATTTTTCTCTTTTGGGTTAATATCTCTGTGGGAACACAAATATCCATTGTCAGTTGTTTTAAGCAAATCAGTTTCTAGCTGGGATCTTAATAGGAATTTAGATTGTTTGGAGGAGATGAGAGGAAGGAGAAAGAACCAAGGATGAGAGTGCTCATGTTGATTGGACTATTTTTCTCTTGTGGTCCTCACTCAATCCTCCCTCATATTCCCCCCAGCCAAACATCTCTTTATTGTAGGCCCTAGGGGACTTTTAGAACCTGTCTTCTAAGAAATTTCAGGGCCTCCTGTTGTATAGACAAGGGGTGGGGAATGTGTGGCCTTAAGTGTAGCCTTTTGACCAAAATGTCTCATTTAAGGACCTAGAAGGCCATATGTGGCCTTAAGGCTGCAGTTTCCTCACCCCTAGTCCAGACAAATCACATACCAGATGACTTTTTTTGGCTAACACTCACCAGTTCACTGATTGCTATAGTCACTTAAGAAAAGTTCATTGGAGTGTAAAGAGTGATTGTTTCTTTAAAATTTCAAGAAACCTTGTCCAGAGAACTGGCAATAGAATTTAAATACATATTTGTCTGATCTCCTTCAAGTAACCACTAAGGGACCATGAATTTTGTGATAAATGTTTGTTAGATACAAAATTCTGAAGTGGGTTTTTGGCTTTTAAAATTTTTCTTTCATCAGCAAAATTTATTAGTAAAATTATTATAACTAATAAAATAAAAAATTATTACTAAACTTATTGTTATGATGAGAGAAACATCATACTCTTTCCCTGATAGACTTTGTGTTCAGTTATTTCAGTCATATCCCACTCTTCATGACCGACCCCCTTTGGGGTTTCCTTGGCAGAGATACCAAAGTGGTTTGCCATTTCTTTTTCCAGCTTATTTTACAGATGAGGAAATTGAGGCAAACAGGATTAAGTGACTTGCCCAGAGTCACACAGCTAGGAAGTGCCTGAGGTAAAATATGAACTCAGATCTTCCTGACTTTAGGCCCTGCACTCTCATCTACTGTGCTATCTAGCTGATTCCAGTGGACTAAATGCTACAGTATCTAACAAACTTGCACAAGGTGCCTATGTTTTACTTAATTCTTTCTAGTTCCTTTATTTGAAAAACAAAACGTGCCCCAAATCCATGACCAGTTAGTGGAACCTTTATTTAGCCTTAGGCGATTTCATTTTGTCTCTCTGCCTTCTGATTCTGTCAAGTTGCAGGTTTATTTATTTATTTGCTTTTTTGAGGGGGGAAGGCAGGGCAATTGGGGTTGAGTGACTTGCCCAAGGTCACACGGCTAGTAAGTGTTAAGTGTCTGAGGCAGGATTTGAACTCAGGTCCTCCTAACTCCAGGGCCGGTGCTCTATTCACTAGTATACCTCTTTTTTTAAGAAGTCAGTAAACAATATTTGTTTTTCATGGAGTGGTTTTCTAATACGTATTAAACATTCTTTCAAACAGAGGGGGATTCCTTAAGTAAAATTGATCCTGAATTTGAGAAGGCTTTGAAAGGAGATGAATTTATTGTTCAGTAAGTAGCTTTTCTGTTTACATCCTTAGGGATCATTTTTATATTTGAGTGGTAAAAACCCCTCCTCCAAAATTATAAAACCCTTAATAAAATCTGATTTAAAAGTAGTCCCAATCACACAATGGTTCTTGTAATCAAGCTGTAATTTGTTGTTGTCAAGTCTTTTTTCAGTCTTGTCTGACTCTTTGTGACCCCATCTGGGGTTTTCTTGGCAGAGTTACTGGAGAAGTTTGCTGTCTCCTTCCCCAGCTCATTTTACAGATGAGGAAACTGAGGCAAACAGGGTGAAGTGACTTACCTGGGTCACACAGCTAGTAAGTGTCTGAGTCTGGATTTGAACTCAGGTCCTCCTGAAATGAGATCTGTAATCAAACTGTAGTAGATTTGGTAATATTCTTTCTGTTTGTCTGGGAAAAGACAGTAGGACAGGAGAATGGTGATATTGGTAGATGTTCATGAAAAGGACAGGCAAAGAAATTTGGAATTTTTATAGAAACTTTGGGTTCATAAAAGTCTTAAAATCAGAATAATAATAGCTTAAATTTATACAGAATTTTAATTTTATAAATGTTTTTCATCACAATCTCTCTGTCAGCAGGATTTCCTATTGAAAGAAGTATGTATTCTCAGATATATTTCAGGAAGTGGGCAGAAGAACAAACTGTACGTGTTTGGGCTTTTATTGAAGATTTTAAAAATTACATTGTTGGGGTGGCTAGGTGACGCAGTGAATATAGCACCAGCCCTGGAGTCAGGAGGACCTGAGTTCAAATCCTTCCTTGGACACTTAACACTTACTAGCCGTGTGACCTTGGACAAGTCACTTAACCCCAATTGCCCTGCCTTCCCCCCTCCAAAAAGCTAAAAAAAGGAAATTACATTTTCTTGATGAAGACATAATTTTCTATTTATTACTAATACCCCAGTTCGTGTTTGAAGCAATCTAAGAATTCCATAAAAAAACTCACATGATTACAGAGTTAAGAGAGGCAAGGAGAGGTGCTTGATGTTTGTTCACAGGCAGAAATAAATTTAAGTGAAATTTCCTATATAATAGGTCAACATTTACATAGCTCTTTGTAGTTCACAAAGCACCACGCAACTTTGACCCTATGAAGTGCTAATTGTCCTCATTTCCCGCGAGTTCCAGAGGAGTCAAGTAATTCGCCCCTGGTTAAAAGTGAGGGTCAGAAATGGGATTCAGACTCAGGTATATTGGGTAAGTCACTTAACCTCTGTTTGCCTCAGTTTCTGTAACTGTGAAATGGGGATAACAGCAAAACCCAATTCCCAGGGTTGCTGTGAGGATTAAAAGAGAATATTTCTTAAGTGCTTGGCACATAGTAGGTGCCTTATAAATGTTTATTCCCTACCTTTCTCCTCCTTAGATGACATGAAGATTTTCCAGCTTTGATAGTATCTGCCAGAGATTGTATTCCACCAGTATAGCCTTTAAGAACTCAAGGTCACCTCTGTGTTATCATGATTCACTGAAATGGGACTTTTATAGAGGGCTAAAAATACTTTAAAACTTTTTTTCACTCCACTTTTCACCCTGAAATTTGTGCATGTTAGTTTTTTAATTTTTATTTTTTGCCCGACATTGGGGTTAAATATCAGTTTATTCCTTAATGATGTTGATATGTAAAGCATCTTGAATTTCCCCTAAAGTATCTCTTTTAGTAAACTTTTTCTATCTTAGGATTGATCTTCACATTTGAGGCACATATAGATCTAATAAAATGTAAGTTCTTTGAGGGCAAGTATTAATCCCTGATGCCTAGCATGGTGACTGGCATGCAGCAGGCACTTAATAAATGCTTTTTGAATGACTGATATATACGTACATACGATAGAGTCATAAAGAAGGAAATGGTCTCAAAGATCAATTAATCCAACCCATTTATTTTACAAAAAGAGATTAAAGGCAAGAGATGCTAAGTCATTTACATAAGGTCATACAGATAATTAGTAGCAGTGCTGGGTCAAGAATCCAGATCTCCTTACTCCTGATGGGTTTACTGTACTTTCTTTTCAAAGGAAATACATACACACATACATACATACATACATACATGCTTGCAGTTTTATTCTATGGATTTATTATGTTTTTGTATCCCAGTACTAATATAGTGCTATGTACAGGAAATTAATAAATGCTCATTGATTGACTTACTGATGCACATTGTGAAACATCTGGCATCAATTATAATCTGTGTGTACAATTACAACTACTATTACTAGTGTTCAGTGAACAGTTCTACCCACCCCGCACATAAGTAGCACTTGTAAACTCAGGGGCTACTTCCCAAGTCTCCATTCTCACTGTTAAGTAGCATACCAGAGCTAAATTTAGAGGCTTCTTTACCTCTAGGAGGACCCTGAGGTGTTTGGAGTTGTCTATTCCAGTGCACAGGAGCCCCCACTGACCCTTCCCCCATGATTATCAGTTTCTATTAGTCAGTTGGTTTTAATTAGCTTTTATAAATGAGTGTTTACTTCAGTGGTATAGTTGGCACAAAACCCATTTTCACACTTGTGGGGCACACTCTTATGTGAATATGTAGGGAAGCCAGGGGAAAGTAGACTCAAGCTTAGACAGCGAATGTATAGCAGAGGTAAACTCAGAATCCTTTTTCCCTTTGTGGAATGATCAAGAAGTTTCCTCTAGGCATGTTTTAGCTTTTCTGAGCTGCTTGTGGAACCTTGAAGGCACTTACTTCATCACATCCAGCCAACTCAAGGTTCCCCATGTAGACGCTGCCCCCAGATGTTATTTTGAGGAATGCTAAGTGGACTCTCAGAAAAAAAAAATCCAATTTTCTACCCTCCAAAGTTCATAAGGTTCTCCTCCATCCACTGAGACTGGGGTGGGGTGAGGTGGGAGGTGAAGACCCAGACTGAGATTGACAGCTCTTCAAGTGACTTCTCAGTTTCTTGGCCAGAACTGCTTTTCCCTGGGTTCCCCCTCACTGAAATATTGTAGTCTTTTTAAAGAATTTTAATTAACTAATTTATTTTTGCTTTTTTTGGGAGGGAAGCTAGGGCAGTTGGGGTTAAGTGACTTGCCCAAGGTCACACGGCTAGTTTTTTGTGTGTGTGTGTGAAGTGTCTGGGGTCGGATTTGAACTCAGGTCCCCCTGACTCCAGGACTGGTGCTCTATTCACTGCACCACCTAGCTGCCAAAATATTCTAGTCTTTAAAAAACTGGAGTGACCCAGTTTTTAAATCAATCTGAACAGGCTTCCTGTACATTGAAACTGCAGTTTATCCAGTACCTTTCAAGGACTTTTCACCCTTAGTCTAAAGCTTATGATTGATTTGATTCAATCACGGCATGTTTTCACCTGGTTAAGCTATCAGGGTAGTAGGGCTCTTATCACTTACTTTAGGTGAAGTGGGATGATTGGATGGATTTTACTCTATCAACTCTCACCTTTACACATATATTCAGAGCTTCCTTGGTTTGTAGCTGCAGCCAATATTTAAAGAGAGCAGCTTTTTAAAAGAGAACCATCAACAGGATTGTGACTCTCTTAGACTTAGAATTACATTCCAAGCTTGTCTCCCAGCTAGTTTTGTTTGCCAGCATTCCTGCGCTTCGCCACATTGATGGAAGCTGTGCATCCTTAATGTGCCTTTTCTGACCTCCCTGTTTATGGTCCTCCTACTTCACCTTGGGAGAAAATCTAAGCTTGGGTCCTTTTTCCTTGTTCTTAGTACATGGTCGGCCTAGTAAAATTATGTCACAGTGTATTGGATTTGGTTTTGGGTGATGCTCATCCTTTATATCTGTGAGAAATCTTTGATCTCACAGTTAGGCGTTCAGGAAGCTAGTAAGCATAAATTAGGGGCTGGGAACTGTTTTAACTTCTTTGTTCAGTCAGTTTTTCAGCCCCATCCGACTCTGCTTGACCTCCATTTGGGGTTTTCTTGGCAAAGCTCCTGGAGTGATTTGCCATTTTCTTTCCAGTTCATTTTACAGATGAGGAAACTGAGGCAAACAGGGTTAAATGACTTGCCCAGGGTCACACAGGTAGTAGGTGTCTGAGGTCAGATTTGAACTTAGGTCCTTCTGACTCCAGGGCTGACTCTTTATCTACTGTGCCAGCTGATAATAATTTTTTAAAAAAGGCAAAAGATGGACCTTGCTCGTAAGGCGTTCACAGTCTAATGGGGGAGACAAGCATGTGAAGCAACATACACATACATACACACATATACATACATATGCACATATATACATATACATATATACACATATTAGATATATATTATATGTAGGTTATATATTTATCATATATTTATATAAACATATTTGTGTAAAAATGTAAATATATCCCCATATATTTATATTATATTATTGTATATTATATTTATATCATATGTAAAAATATATATGTTAAATTGCTTTAAAAATCTTCAGATCTGGAGTTTGTTACTGACCTCTTCTTGAACTTGGTCTTTTATTTAATTATATAACATGTTGTTTAAAGAACAATATTCAGTAACCATGCTCAGCTTCTTATTACCAGTGGAAATGTTTGGCATAAAGTAGATCTTCCTGTTGCAGGCTGACACAGTCCATGGGTTTTTAGGCTTTAGCAGGCCATAGTTCTTCAGTGACTTGGCTTGTCCAACTCATTTTAGCCCACATGCACCAGGATTTCTCTGGTATTATTATTATGTATTAACATACAACAGTTCTCAAGTACCTTTGATAATGCTTGTAACCCATCAGTTTGGGAAAATGGCAAAAAGTAAACCTTGAAACAAATTTACTCATTGAATCTTGAGGCGTAGCCGTACTCAACAATATTGGGTATATTTTTCTAATTCTGCTTCAGTTTATTTTTGCTTGGGAAGGGCACTGCCTAAACACTTCTTTGCTATAATGACATTGCTATAATGACATAGTTGGTGCATGTCTTAGAGGAGTCAGATTTATTTAGTTATTGTAAGAACCCAATTCTTGTAAGGGGTTGTTCTTATGAAGCCACCGTATGCAGTGTAAAAATATGATGTGCGTGTACACATATACACACCTATTTGTGTTCTCTTACTATGAATATCAGCATTCTGTTAATATCAATGATATGTTGATATCAGGTCAGCCTGAATACATTCCCCAAGTTTACTCCATCTAGAGCATTATCATAGCCAATAATATCATAGAACAATTAGAAAGAACCCCAGACTTGAAATCACTTTGAGTCCTTGGCTTTACCACTTATTAGCTGTGGGACCTCAGATCAGTTCTTAACATCATCGCTCATGAATGACACTGAGCAGTGAGATTCCTGCCCAGCAATGGGATGAGCTAAATGATTACTGAGACCCCTTTCAACTTTGGGATTCTGAAAGTCTTTCCGAGCCTTAATTGACTTATTTGTAAAATACGGATAATAGCACTTGTACTACCTAGTTTGCATGGTTGCTATGATGAAAGTGCTTTGTAAACTAGAAAGCATGTGTATTCCAAATGTGACTGAGAGCCTTCTTAGAGAAACTTAGAAGACTAATAGGACTGATAGTCTTATCAAACCTGAGGACCTCTACCCACTTTTGGTGGCTAATATAGGATCAAAAATGGAAATAGCTGGAAAGAATCTTTTAAGGAGATTATGAAGACCTAGGTAAGTAACTGAAGGATTTAAAGGCAAAAGTACTTTTTCATCAGTGCTTCAAATAGAGGATGAAGACTTTAGGGCCATGAACTCAGGACTCTTTTACCTAGTAAAAAACAGCATATTCTGTGAAGACAGGGGAAATGGATATTTGAAAAGCAAATAGACTTGGGAAAAACTGACAGAGAGGCTCACTACAAATAAGTCTTCTAATGGCAAACAAGCCTCTCAGACAAAAAGATCAGCATTATGTAGTGCTCTTGAGGTGTCTCCCATAATCAAAAGAAGCTAATATGGAGGATTATTAAACATATGTAACAAGATATACTAATATGAGGAAATCTGTGAACCACAAGGGAGTAACATAGTGGAGAACCAGAGGCATCATCATTCAAGTATATTATAGACCACTTGGACAGAAAAAAAGAATAGATGAAGAGTTCAGAAATGCAATGTGTCTAGCACAGGGGCATAATATAGTAGAAATCCTTGTGGAGAAGGGGCCTTCCCATCATTCCTGCCACCATGGGCACCAACCAACAGACAATTATCTGCCCCCAGGAAGGTGAGCCCAAGAACCCCAGGAATGGCAAAGCATCCCACACTTACTGTCAGCCAAGTTCCCACAGTCATCATCCAGGAGAGTAAACGTTATAGAAATGAGGTGCGGCTGCCTCTGCTGCCTCCTTAGCAACCACAGAGACCCAGGACTAAGCACGGACATGATTTCCCAGTTGCCTAAAGTATCTGGCCACATAAATAGTTGGGTCTGGTCAGACTTGATGGGTTTAACCCTGCTGTGCAAGGCAATGCATTCTTTTGCCTGGGGCTCCTGCACCTGTGAAGAATTGGGTGGGGAGCTCAATATTAGCCATGTCCATTTGAAACTGCTCTGTATCTTTGTTGATATTTTGTTAATATTGTGGAGTCAGCTCCTTTTGTTAAAAGCTCTACAAATACAAGCTTTATAAATGTCTCATTTTTGTTCTGATTATGAGCCTGAATCATCAGCATTAGCCTGACCCTGAACAACATCGATGGCATGGGAAGGGAATGATAATAGTAACAATTAACATTTCCATAGCATTTGTTATGTGCCAACCGTTGTACCAAGCACTTTTTACAAGTATTATCTTATTTGATTCTCACAGCAACACTGAGAAATAAGGGCTATTATTATCCCCATTTTGCAGATGAGGAACTGAGGCAAGCAGAGGTTAAGTGACTTGTCCAGGGTTGGGCAGTTAGTAAGTGCCTGAGATCATATTTGAACTCAGGATTTCCTGACTCCAATTCTGTCGACTGTGCCATTCCTTAGGAAAATGAACTGGACGTGTTGAGAAAAGTAATCTCAGAAGGTGGCTTGGTGGCCCAGTAGATAGAGTACTGGGCCTGGAGTCAGGAAGACCTGAATTCAAATCTGGCCTCAGACACTTGCTAGCTGTGTGACCCTGGGCAAGTCACTCAACCTCTGTCTGCCTTAATCTACTGGAGAAAGAAATAGTCAACCCCTCCAATATCTGTGGCAAGGAAAAGAAATAAGCATGGGCATAGAGAAACAAAATCATCACTTTTGCAGATGATATACTGGCTTCTAGAGAGTCAATTCAAAAACTAATTGAAACAATTAACTTCCACGATATATAGGATATGAAATATAAATAATAATTTTAATAAATAAAATAATACATAAAATAAATATACATACAAAATAAAACCCACACAAATCATCAACATTTCTGTACATTAACAATGAAAACTAGCAGAAAGAGAAATTCCTTTTAAAATAACTAGAGATAATATAAAATACTTGGAGATCTACCTGTCAAGACTGTATGAACACAATTGCAAAACACTTCACACAACTAAAACATCTAAATAATTGGAGAAATACTGATTGCTCCTGGGTAGGCCAAATCAATATAATCAAAATGATGGTACTGCTTAAATTAATTTACTTATTCAGTGCTATTCCGGTCTTGGAACTCTGCCAAGTGTAGCCTTCACCAGAGCAAAATGTAATTGGGAAATATTTAGCAAAATAAATAAAAATGCAATAGAACATAGATAATATGGTTTTCTGAGTCAATATCCAGCTGGCAGCGATCCACATATGTAGTTTAGTAGCCCACTGTTTCTATCTGAATTTGCTTTAGAGATCTAGAAAAAATAATTTATCTAGAGGAACAAAAAAAAATCAAGAGTATCAATGGAACCAATTTTTAAAAAAGGGAAGGAAGGGGACCTAATAGTACCTGATCTCAAACTATACTATATATACTCAGACTGTACTCAAACAAACTATGTACAACTGTAATCATTGAAACAATTTGGTACTGAGTAAGAAATAGAGAGGTTGATTAGTAGAACAGATTAGGTACTCATTACACAGGAGCAAACAAAGCGCTGTAGTTCAGTGTTTGACAAACTCAAAAATCCCAGCTATTGTGGTAAGAACTCACCAAGAACTCAGAAAAACTTACTGTAAAAACTGTTGAAAGAAGGAAAGCAGTCTGGAACACTGAACTGCCAGCTTCTGGGACTGTTTCTTTCTCAGTGGGCAGTTAGGGTCCACTCTTACTACCATTCGTCTGAGACTGCTCCTCTCTGCCTTGCTTCAGTGACTTGGAAGCAGGTAGTGGGTAACAGTTCTAGACAGCCTCTGTTCCCGCACCCATTGCTAATTTAGACATCCTCTGAAGTCTTTCTGTTTCAGTGTTTCCTGACCTGTGCCCAGTTTCAGTTCTCATTTAATTCCTGGTGCTGGACTTCAGTTCCATCTGCACCCCTCACCAGACCCAATCCCCAGTATCTCCAAACCTCCATTTTTTGTTTCTCTAAGCATCTCTGGGCTAGAAAAAATGACTTACGAATTTTTCTTGGATTTCCCTATTAGAATTCAACCTGATGCATTTTCTAGATGTTTGTCAAGGAAGTGTGGTGGGTGAGGTGGGCTGTAAATCTTCCTTTACTCAGCCAACTAGACTCTACCCCACTATCTCCACTTTTATAGACCACCTGCCATGCTTGGCATGTACTCTTTCCATAGCTTCACTCAGTCAAATCTTCCTCCCTCTGCTTCCATCCAGTTTAGGTGCTACCCTTCCATGAAGCTTCTCCTGATTTCTTCTTCTTCATAAATTTTTTTAGAAAACTCTATCTGAATCTCTTCTTAGTTTTTTAGCCCGTTCTCTTTTCTAGTCATATTTACTTATTTACAAGTTAGATCTTCCATTACATTGTTAACTCCTGGACAAGGATTGCATTTTTCATTTTCTTGTCATCTTAGCACCATAACCCAGTTCTTTGCACATAGTAAATGGAAATGAATAGATTACTTGCATCTCAATTTTGTGGATCACACAAAGATAATGTTGTACCACCAACACAGGATACAAAAAGATCTTGATAGGCTGATATGATGGGTAAATGACAGCATGATAGAATTTAATAGACCTTCACTTAGTTTAAATAAATCAACTGTTCTGTTACAATATAACAGATTTGGTGGAAAGCATTCCCTGTTTAAATGACTAAGGATTTTAGAGGACTACAAGCCTGATATGAGTCAATAGTATGATCTGGTATACAAAAAAGCTCATAGAATCTTAAAATCATAGAGTTCTAGGGTCCAAAGAAAGCAAGGCATTAGTTAGGCTGTATTCTGCCTTTATTAGACTATTATATCTGTTATATTTGTAAATTCCTGGTCACTACCTTTTAGAATGTACATTAATAAGCTAGAGTTCATCCAGAGACAGGGGACCAAATTGTGAAGGATTTAGAATTGTGTCAGCTACGGACCAGTTGAAGAAACTGGGTATGTCTAACTTAGAAAAGAGAAAATTTAGAGAGATACATGATTGTCATCTTTAAATACTTAAAAGGGTCACGTGGGAAAAGGAAGGACATGTTCTGCTTGGCCCCAGAGGGTCACACTAGTATCAGTGGGTGGAAATTACAAGGCAGTAGATTTTAAATTAACATATGAAAGGGCTTCTGTGAAGTCTAGGCAATCCCAATGTGTCTTCACACAGATACTCCATGATTACTCTCTAGGGATGTTGTAGAGAGAATTCATGCTTTGGGTACAAATTGGACTAGAGATGCAAATAAGAATCTCTGAGAGCCACTCAAAACCTGAAATTCTGTGATTCTATATAAATACGAGCTATTATTTATTTCCTGATAGTTCCAGAGAAGCATTATAAATGAAGAGTGAAAACTCTTAAAAAATGAGGCATTATGGGGCAGCTAGATGGTGCAGTGGATAGAGCACTTGCCCTGGAGTCAGGAGGACCTGAGTTCAAATTTGACTTCAGACATGAGCCGTGAGACCTTGGGCAAGTCATTTAACCCCAGTTGCTCAAAAACAAAAAGAAAGAAAGAAGAAAAGAAATTAGGCATTAGTTGTGGGTCTACACTTTTAATCCCAGCTACTGGGTAGGCTGAATGAAGCTAGAGAATCTCTTGAACTCTGGAGTTTTGAACTGCAATGTGCTTTGCTGGTCCCTCCTAAGTTTAGTATCCATATGGTGAGCCTCTGGGAGAGAGGACTACCAAGTTGCCTAAGGATAGGCAAACTGGCCCAATCAGAAACAGAGAAGGTCAGAGTTCCTGTGCCAATCAGAATAAGATTGAGCCCATGAGTAGTCCCTGCTCTTACGACCTGTGTGAGAAAGAGAGATCCAAAATCTGGGTGAGAAAGAGAGATCCAGCCTTTTAAAAACAAAGAAAAGGAAGAGAAGAAAGGTATTAATTTATACTTCAGTATGGCTATGTCCTGTTTTATGTAATAGACATATAATTGAGAAGTAATATGGAAAGTAATTTGCAAAAAAATAAAATCATGTTAAAATTCACTAGGATAGATGAATATTTAAAACATCATACTAATGAAGTTACCTACTGACCTGGAAGTTATTGTTAGAAATCTGACTGGGGCTTTCAGATAATCTTTTTTTAAAAACTCTGGTGACTCCTGCTTAAACTTTTTTTGTTGTTTTTCTTTTGCTTTTTGGAGGGCAGTTGGGGTTAAGTGACTTGCCCAAGGTCACATGGCTAGTAAGTGTTAAGTGTCTGAGGCAGGATTTGAACTCAGGTCCTCCTGACTCCAGAGCCGATGCTCTGTTCACTGTGCCACCTAGCCACCCCTCCTGCTTAAACTTTGAGGACTATAATAACAAGAGTGGGCAGCCTACGGTGTGAGGGCTTGAGTGCCTGAGACCCTCTGACCCCTCTCTATTACTCCCCCAATAATGGGGTAAAATAAAATTATAATGAATATTAAGAGCAGATGTCATTTATTTATTCATTCATTCATTCAACAAATGTTTAAATATATGCTATGTGCAATATACTCTTCTAGGCCTTGGGGACGCCACAAAACCAACAATTGTTGTACAATGAAATGAGAAGAGAAACATCTCACACCACATTTCATTTCCCAAAGCCCTGTGCCCTCAAGGATCCCTATGGGGGTACACTTAGGGACTTTAGACAACCTCTAGTCCAACCTCACTTCATTGCACAAAAGAGGAAACTGAGGCCCGGAGAGATTAAGGAATTTGTACGGAGTTATACAGGTAGCAAATGGCAGAGCTGGATTTCAGACTAATGTCTGATGACTCCCAAGTTCATCTTGAATCACAGATGAGAATATGAGTACTCACAAGATCAAAGCCTAGCCCTTCATATTTATGTATGGAGTTTTACAATTTATAAAGCATTTTCCTTCTGTGACCTATCTGGGTACGGAAAGCAAGTACCATGTTGATCTGGAAGGAAAGACAGACAAATAGAACAGCTTTGAGGGCTACATGTTGAATTTATTATTTACGTACAAGGAAAAAGAAAGCTGTACATAATAGGGACTCAAAGTTTCACGTACAGCCCTCCTTTTCTGTGCTCTGCTTTGTACATGGAAATGTTCATTTTTGTTTGGTGTTTCTTAAAGTCAGAATAAAAAAACATTTTAAATTTTTAAAAAAAATTTTAAATTTCTTAAATTTAAAAAAATTTTTAAATTTCTTAAATTTTAATTTTAAAAAATGAAAAAATTAAATATTTTAATTAAAATGTTTTAATTTTAAAAATATTTTTAAAAATTAAAAAAATATCATATTGGTCTGAACCCCTAACATGTATCCCCCAAATGAGATCTTTTTGAAAGGAAAAAAAGGCACACAACAAAAAGAAAAACACAGATTATTGGCTACATTTGGGTTTAATAAAAGCCAGCTTTGAAGGAAAAGTAGTTTATGTTTGGAGCAGTACCTCACTTCTTACCTTATCATAGGATTGTAAAAGGGAAGTACGTTGTAAATTGTGAAGTGCTGTATAAATTTGAACTGTTATTATCGATATTAACAAAGTTTCCCCCTCATCCCTTCCCTTATTTTCTCCTTGTGAATATCCAGGTGGAATCTGTCAAAACTATCAGGATTTACTGAGCCCAAAGAAACAAGCAAGCAACCGACCCTGACCAACTCATCCACCATTATGGACGGTGTCAAGATGCAAAGTATTGGGGACTCAACAAGTTTGAGCACTTATACAGTAGAACATAATTACACTTGAAAATAGGGAGAAAAAACCACTAAGTGGTGGAATTATAGGCCACAAATTCTCAAAGATTGAGTTCCTTTCATTATTGTTCATGATTGCTAGCAAGAATTTTCGAAGTGTTTCACTGTCCCTCTAAAATTCATAGTTAATAGGATTTAAAGATGGAAAAGATGCTTAAAAGTCATCTGGTTTAATCTTTTAGCTTTAAAGACTAGGAAACTGAGGCCCAGTGATTAGTTGACTTAACCAAGGTCATACAGATAGTGGCAGAGTCAGTATTTGAACCCTGGACCTCTGAGTACAAATCTAAAATTTTCTTTTCCAAAAGAAAAGGTTCTGGGAAAGACAGAAATAAATGGGCAATAATGGGGAAAATGACAATTTTTAGGTACTACTTTTCATTTGAATTATAATTGGCTCTATTGTAGTATGCTAAGATGCTCTGCTATAGTTGAAGGAACTGATAATGTTTGCCTTGGAAAAGAAAATATAAAAGGAAAATGTGATAGATTTCTCCTATTACGTGAGGGGCTGTTATGGAGAAGGGGGAATATATATTCCATTTTTCTGCCAAGTAGAAGAACTGTGACTAATGAATGGAAGTTTAAAATGAGTCAGATTTCATCTGGACATAAGGAAAGCTTCTTTGGAAATATCCAACTTTGGAAGAGGCTACTTTGTGAAGCAGAAAGCTCCACATGAGAAGGGGGGAGATATTCAAACAGATTCCATGTGGCCCTGCAGTGGGAGATTGGACTAGGTAACCCATAAGGAAGATGTGGAATCTTAAGAGTTCAAAGGGATCATAGAGGGTAGTTATTTTAATCCTCTACCCAGTGACCATCCCTAACGTATGGCTATCTCTCTTCTCTTTGAATACTTCTAGAATTCCCTTTCTTACAAGGCAGTACATTCTATTTTCAGACAACTCTAATTGTTAAGAAGTTCTTTCTGATACTGAACTGGAGTCCACTTCCCTGTACTTCCTTTTTTATTTTTTTAACATTTAATTTTTATCTGGTGTGGTAGACCATTCCTGTAATCCCTGCTACTGGGGAGGAGTGGGAGGCTGAGGTAGGTGGATTACTTGGGCTCAGGAGTTTTGAGCAGCAGTTAGGCTAAAGTTGATAAAGTGTCTGCACAAAGTCTAGTGCCAATATGGTGAGTCCCTCTGGAAGCAAGAGACCACCAGGCCACCTAAGGAGGGGCAAACCCATTTAGGTTAGAAATGGATCAGGTCAAAGCTCCCCTGCCAGTTAGTAGTTGGATTGGACCTGAGGGTAGCAGCTCAACTTCCAGCCTGGATACAAGATAAGGAGACCAAGCCTCCAAAAAAAAAAAAAGCAACTTGATGTTTTTTTAGATTAACATTTATTTTTTTCTCTCTCTCCCACCTCTTCTCCATTGGAAAAAAAAGACAACAAAAACGAAATTTTTGTAATAAATATTCATATTAAAGCAAAACAAATTCCCCTATTGGTCACGTCCAAAAATAGGACTCATTCTGCATGTTGAGTCCATTCATCACATCTATCAGGAGGGAATAGCATGATTCATCCTTCATCTTTTCTTTGGAATTTTGTTTGGTATTAAATTGATCAGAATTGTTCTTAAATCTTTCAAAACAATTTGTTTTTAAAGTGATGGTGTTATTTGTATAACTTGTTCTCTTGGTTCTGCTCACTTTGCTCTGTATCAGTTTATAAAAGGCTTCCGAGGTTTCTCTAAAACCATCTCTCTCACCATTTCTTGTAGCACAGCAGTATTCCATTAATTCATATACCACAGTTTTTCATCCTTTTTGCCAAATGATGTGTTCCTCCTTAGTTTCCAGTTCTGCTATAAATATTTTTGTATATATGGGTTCTTTTCCTCTTTCTTTGATCCCCTTGGGAAACAGGCTGTAACTTTCTTTCCAAAATCAGTATTCTGTGCTTCTATTTATGATTTCAGATTTGCCCTCTTGCCAACTGGAAATGCATTTTCTTGTCCTTTTTCCATGTGCCCATCCAAAAAAAGAAATTGTCCTGTGATAAATAGTATTGCTAAAGCTGAAGCCAGAGAAACGTGTCATTTGATGTTGGGAAGTTGGTAGATTTTCTTCTGACCTTTTCTGTATATTGATATGGAATATCAGTACATGGGAAGCCTAGTAGGGTTCCCTAATCCCCCTCTCCCTGCAGAATCCTACCCACTTTAGCAGATGAATGTCTATTACCAGATGAAACTTGGATTATATCAGTAGTGAATTTGAAGCTTTTGAATAGGAAAACTGAAGGACTTTGGGATATAAATTGTATCTTTATTTCTTTCAGTGGAAGTTCTAATTTTTTTTTTTTTAAGAAAAAGGACATAGGGAGTGTCAAGATGTTGAAAGAGAAGTATGGGGGAGGGGATCATAGCTTCTTATAATCATGGCCTTTGTGCAAAAAATAGAGTGAAGATTTCAAAGACCAGGATGAATGTGGCAAAAGTACCAAATCCAGAAGTTTTAAATTAAAACTGGGGAAAAAGAAAAATTTGCCCTTTAATGTTTTTTTTTAATTTAAAAAATTGATGCTATTTACAGTGGTAGTAAAGAAAGTTTCAGGGATCAAATCTCAAGACAAACTAAAAAGAGAAGGACAATGATATTTCTGACCTCAGATATTCATATACCAGTAGACAGAGGGTGGGTAATGAGCAAATTGAACTTGAAATTAGTGTTAGCTCAGAGGTGCCTGAGATTTGGATGTGTGACATGCATGACATGAATATAGCAATGGAAATATATAATTCATTTAAAAGAAACAGCTCAAATGGAAGAGGCAAGGGAGATAGCTCTGCATATTGGAAGGTTATAGGAATCTAGAACCTGAAAGATAGAAACATGTTAGAACTTGGGCTAAGATACAAGAGAATAGGAAATAATATTGTTTTGGGAGCGTATTATAGACAAAATAGGCTGCATGATGAATGTTTCCAAATACAAGTGATCAAAGTAATGTAGAAGCAAGATGTATGGTAGTAAAGATCAACAATTTAAGTTCTTCAGGCACGTCTGACATCTCTTTGATGTGGAATATCAGTACATAGGAAAGCCCAGTAGGATTCCTTCACCCCCCTCTCCCTGATACATTCTTGACTTGCTTTGGTTACAGTTTCATTTTTTTCTGAACGGTGAAGAAGCAACAAGTAATATTGCTGCTCTGAACTTCATTCTACCCAGTAGAGACTTGGTTTGAAATATGTAAGGACAGGAATCTTGGGAGAAAGCGACTGTGAAAACTTAACAGCCCGTGATAGTTGAGAAACAGAATGCTGAGCGTAATCATACCATATAATACTAAATAGCAGTAATATGGTTTGTAATATATAACAACATCCTTGTTGTTACACTTTAGCAAAATTTCAAAAATGTTTGAAAAAAACCCTTAAAAGGGATGCAGAGGGATGTTTTGTGGTCAGTATCAAAATTATGGGATCATAATGCAGAAGAAACAGGGAGCCAGTTAAACAAACCAGTGTGGTCAAACAAAGACCTCTCTAGTGAATTCACATTTTAAAAGGGCGTGTACTAAAGGTGAAAGAGAGCTATAATTAAGGAAACACAGAAGAGCTGCACAAACCCATGGTTGTAATCTCAGGAAGACTACAGCCCCAAATTAGGTGAGGATTTCTTTGGAGCACAAAACGGCTCTTTAAAGTTATGTTCAGAGCAAGAACAACAGGAAGAAAGGTGTGCGCTGCAGAATAATGAAAGAAACTCTGAACTTATGACAACTTAGGTTCAAATGGGAAAAATCACCTTTCCAGTCTTTAGGCCACAGTTCCCTCGTTTTTGAAAGGAGATGCTAGACCTCTGAGGTCCCTTCAAGCTCTGGCATTTTTCTCTGATTTTGGGAAGGATGGGCTTCCCTGTTTAAGTCCATAATATAATGTTAACAGATGATAGAACTATTCAGCTCCTACTGGATTTTCATCTTTTCTCATCAAGAGAAATGATCTTTGAGCATGAGAATATAAAATATATAGTTAGGAGAGAACTGAATCCCAAGATGGGTGAGGAGCTAAGGAGAAAGCATCCATTTGGTTTTAAATAAATTCACGCCTCCAGGTTCTAATGAACTGCATCCCAGGCTGATGATAAGCCTTAGGGATGTAGTCACAGAAATACTATTGACACTCACCCAGAAGTCACTGAGACTGAGTGGGGTATAAATTCATCTTGCGCAAATTTTGCTTTAATATTTTCAAGGGAAAAAATGGAGGGTGGGGTGGGCAGAATGGTACAGCGTAAAGAATGTTGGGTTTGGATTGAGAGAACCCAGGTTCAGACTCCAGCTTCACTACTTGTGTGACCTTTGCCAGGTTTTCATCTCTTAGGGCCTTGGCTTCCTCATCTGTAGAATGAGAGTATTGGACATCTAATCATAAATGACCTCTGAGGTCCCTTTAAATCTATGATTCTTTGATCAGTCTTGGAAGCTATAAACCAGTTAGCTTCACATGAATTCCTAGCAGTGTGCTAGAGAAGATAAGAAATGATGGTAGAATCACTGTCAGGGATTATTTGGACCCAGCACCAGTTCACAAGTCATGCCAAACTAACCCATTCTTTTATGTTAAAGCAGATAGGTGAACTGACAGATCAGGAGAATATTGCCATAATTTCATCAGGGCTCTTAACAACATAGCTTATGAATTAGATTCATAGTGGGTTAGAAAAACGATGCCTACTGTTGGCTGATGAATTGATGTCTGTAGGGGGTGGTCTCTATTGTGTCATGTTTCAGCACTTGAAATAAGAGAAGCCATGTATTTCCAGTCTGGAGTGGATCAGAATTACAGTGGAGAGCTGATATGTCATGTGACAAAGTTAATATTCCAAAAAAATCTCAGCAGGCTCTAATATCAAACCAAAGATAGAATTTAAGATGGAAGTTCTTTTTTTCTTTTTTGTTGAGGAACCTCAACAAAATCTCCCAATAAAACCTATCTATAAAGTCTTTAATGGTATGGTAAAGAGAATGGTTTGAAATGTCTAGTTAAAATCAGAAATATTCATTCCAAGAATTATTTCATGTCACTGTGGTCTTTAGTATTATATTTAATTTTCCTTTCTTTCTTCACACTGACCTTTCCTTTTTCATTGTTAAAGTAAGAGATAGAAGGACTTCAAGCAAGAAAAAGAGGAGAGTAACTGGTCAAGAGTCAGAATTAACACTGGCCAGGAGACAGAGTATCTTCTCTACGGAACTGGATGTCATGCCTCTTCTTGCTGGTAGTTTTTACAGTTTAAAAAAATTATTGATTTAAAAAATTATTTTAAAATTTAATGATTTATGAATATGTGTATATATATATGTATATATGTGTATATACATATATATATATATGATACGCATATAATATATACTTAAAAATTTTGGTGCCTGTACCTAAAAGTGGATCAGAATATTCAGAAAAGCATAGCTTAGAATCATTGAATTTTAGATCAGGAAATGATCTTGGAGATCATGAGCATTCTCCTAAGGAAGTTCCCAATATAAATTCCCGATACCAGTGACTTCTGAGCCTAAAGGTCAAGTGCAAGGTCATAAATTTAGAGCTAAAAGACTCCACTAGTTTAAAAAATGCATTTCAACCAAGGAAACAGATCCAGAGAGGTGAGGAAAGTGCAATAAAACTGGTTCCATCAACTCTGTTTGCCTCCCCAGGGTCGGTCTGTGGGTTTTCCTTTTTAGCTACATGTTCCTTTCTTAGGGGGCAAAAATTATGTGAGCACAAAGAAAGAACAGGAAAATGGCTTCTCCTACTTATATGAGCTTGTCTACTCTTTCATGGCCACATTATGAGGTGAAAGCAATGATGATCTAATCTGATCTAACAAGAAGTGGCTGATAAGTTACCAACTCTGAAGAAGACTCATTGATTTAACTATGGTTGTTTCCCATGACTGGGATGCTTTTCCCTCTCACCTCCACCTTTTGAAGTCCCTGTTTTCCTTCAAGATTTAGAGCCGTGTGACTCCTTTCCACTTTTGCAATGACTGGGGAATAATGGGATAAGAGAGTGGTATGCAATGATGGAAGAGGGGCCAAAGATGATCAGAATTAAACATTTTCAATATTTAGCTGTTAATTATTTAAAAATCACTTTCCATGCTTGCATTCACATTGTAAGGAAAAAGCAAATTGTATTATAATTATAGGTATGTGCTGACTATCAGTGCTAATTGATTTAGCAAAACCACATCAAAAGAAGCAAGTTAATGGGGCATTTATTTTCATAAGGGCAATGTTATGAATGGGATGGTTAGTGGATTGGCCTTTGAGGAGGTAACTTTCTAGGGGGCTCAGTTACCTGAGGCATATAAGCCTGTACCAACCAATGATTAGAGCATTATTTCATGAAGAGAGAGGGGATTAGTTACAT
>CM053583.1:371755736-371775650 GCA_028627135.1 Pseudochirops cupreus | reverse complement strand
CAATTATTATTATTATTATTGACTACATCCAACTGGAACTTGAGATACACAGGCACTGCAGTTGGGAGATCCATCCTGCCCTACCAAAAAGTGACATAGGAGAGAATAGACTGGGGGAGGGGGGACACATTGGGATGGCTGTTTTGGGGCGGTGGGTGGGGGAAAGATGGGGAGAAAATATGTAACTCAAAATCTTGTGGAAATGAATGATGCAAACTATAATAAAATTTAAAAAAAACAAAAACAAAAAAAATGTTGGTTAGTTTTACAGATTTTTTTAAAAATGAGAATAACTCTCAGATGGGCAGGTAGTAGAGAAGACACGATGGGAAATGTAGGTGATATTTAAACAAAAGATAATGAAAATTATTCTTAAAAGATAATTTTGATAATCTAGACAATAACTTATTGTCTATTTTGAACTAATAGAGTGTTGGCAATAGGCATATAAAGGAAGGGATGGGTGTAAAAACTTATAATTGTGATTATTAGAGCTGGAAGAGACTTTAAAACATAAAAAGTCAGAGCTAGAAGAAAGAATATAGAATGTTAAGAGCTGAGAGGAAATTCACAGCTCAAACCATTGTGGCCTCCTTACTTTGTACTTACAAATCAGCTAATCTCCAAAGAAACTCAGGCAGTCATAATGTGTTGAGTAAAACCTCTGGCTTGATTGCATGTTCCCATATTCATGGAAATAGGAGTGTTTGGGAGCTAGACAATGGCTCCAGATTACACAGTCCCTGGCATTAGAAGTAGCAATAACTGACCAAAAGAACCCCCAGCTGTGTGGCCATCCAAAGCCCAATGAATGGCATTCCATGAGGAGGTTGGGAAAGGATAGATGGCAAAATGTCAGTTTTGCATACTTTTCTTTAACAATTTTCTTTTCCCTGAAGATATGATATGAAACCTGAGCTCCTCCTACCTGAGTCAGGTCAAATCTATTTATCTCTCTCACTCTATCTTTGCTTTACAGGTCAGAGATCAGGAAACTACCAACCCCCCTCAATGATCAGAAAATGACACCAGCAGATGATGAGTCAGAAACTGGAAGGGCTTCCTCTCCTGAGCAGCCAGATGGAATCTCTCCCCCTGAAGGGGCAGCAGCTGCAGAAAATGATACAAGCTGCAGATATGTGGATGAAGGTTAGATCCATGGGGGTTGTGTCTTTGAGATCAGTAGCTTAGAGCGAGGGACTAAGGAGGATAAGGTGAGGGGTTCAGTCTTCACTTGGGTGACTTTGCTCTAGACTGACAATAGATGGTACTCCCAAGCCTGACCAGCCATCTCACGAAGACGTGTGCTGATGAAGCATCCTGCAAGGTTCCCTGTCTTCAAAGTCACCACCTATAAGATTCTCACTCCATAACTACAATCTCAGGAATAGTGGTATTCTGGTAAATGTTTAACCACTGACTCTGATAGGGAGGGGAGAATGTACACAGGATGCACTTTTAAGTTTAATTCACATTATTAGCATTTTCTCCATTAATTTCATAAGTCGAGACAGTCAATGAAACAATAAATCAAGCCCTAATTTGTGACATTTGCCAATTTCTGAGGTATAATGTAAATTTAACAGTTGGCTCTGGTAAGCTGGTTAGAGCTGCCTCCAGCATACCACTAGCCTTTCCTTCAACTGCCAGTTGTTCCTTAGTCTTTATCTTTCACAGGTCACTTGCATGCTAGATCTCTGGAGAAAAGCCAAAAAAAATAGGATATCATAAGGGCATAGCCTCAATACAGGACATTAATTTTATGAGGAGAAGAGAATACGGTTGTTTTCCAAAGCCTCATAAAGCAGAAATGAAGGCCGGGGAGAGGAAGTTCCGGCGAGGTGATTTCCGCTCAGCATATGGGAAAGCTTTCTAACAATGTGATGTAGTGAGTTTTCTGTTTCTAGTAGTAATCAGAGGTCGAAACCTAACAAAGACTTCTTGGTGGGGCTTCTGACACCTATGTGAAACATCAGTCCAGATGACCTCCAAGGTCGATGTCCGCATTTGAGATTTATGATCCTATGATATGGAAATAGAAGGTAAAAGCGAAGTCCAGCTCGTAAAATACATTTTACTTATTGTAGGATTTAGGATCTAAGATCTGGAGTTGGAAAGGACCTCTGAGTCTAGGCTCAGAGTAGTTAAGTAATTTGCCGAGAGTCACACAGCTAGTAAGTGTCTGAGGCTGTCTGAACATAGAAGAACATAGGTCTTCCTGACTCCCAAGTTTAGAGCTTGCATTCCTCCAGCACACATCTGTCCAACAAGTCCATCTTGTTCCCATCGCAGGTCCTTCTCAGATTTCCCAAAAAAGTCTTGATTTTCCTTCTAATTTCTCTGTACTCTGCTCTCAGTTAGGGCCAAGTCACCCTGATGAGCTCAGCTGACCTGCCACAGAGTACTTTTTTTCTGGTCTTTTATCTTTACACCAAAGAAATCATAGATATATTCACTTATCCCTGTCATGAGTTGCCTTGGTCCAAGAAGTCATTACAAATGGACAACCTACTGGTGCTAAACTTCTTCATGCTTAACTGGGCCAGTACTCAGATACCGACACAGATAACAGACACAGCCCATCACCAGAGATCATACCTGGAACCTTTCCAAAACCTTCCAGAGTTTATGTTCTACCAGCATAGCCATCAACAACTGAGGTCCCCTCTAGGGAACTGTGAGGCTTCAAGGTAAGATCTTTGATAAGGAACAGCAGACAGATGACCGATTTGTGGCACTAACGGTCAAGCAATTTTAAGAGACTGAGAAAAAGGTTCCCAGCATGTTGCAGAAGATTTGTGCAAGATGAGCAGGCATGGACAAAATATATTCTTCATTGTAGATGGGTGTGCTCACCATGCTGAGATCACAGCTCCATCCAAGTACTGAAGCATTAGTATGCCTTTGTCCCCCTTTGAGCCACTAGTAACTGGGAGCCTTGTAGCTTTGTCTTTCTTTCCTGAGGAGTGAAGAGAGGAAGTACTTGTTTATCCACTGCCAATTAAACTTTAATGACAAAACTATAGTCATTGACTTTGACCCAAGTCCCCTTTCATTGACAGGCTGTCTAAAGCCACCCCAGGTTCACAGCTTTGAGGCAGGATCCTGGAAGAACCACATCTCACAAGTCCTCCACTGATGTTTCCAGGCAGCAGATGCACTAATTCCAAGTAAAAGCCATTTAGTTAAGGAGCATAGTAAAGTAAATGATGAAAGAAATTATCACCCTTCCCCTAAACATATGGCTACACTCTCCCACAGATTCCCTTCTCCATAGTGGGAGAAGGAAAATACATGCCTAAAGAACACATGTGGATAGTCTATACTAGCCAGGGCAACACCTGATCCTAGGGCTACATCCTCACTGAAACCCCTTTCTGCTGTTTGATTCCCTAAAGAGCCCCCAATGTCATTTGTTGGTGTGGGGGTACATATATCATTAGACTGCAATGAGCTTTCTTTATTGCTACCAACTTCTGGGGTTCTCTCAGCATTTTTTTCTCTACTGCTTCACCATCCCAATGTTTCTACAGAGTGGACCTTCTGCTGGATCTTCCCCCAAATTATAATAGCTAATCCAAGAGCCAGCTCAGCTGTTTCATGTTCAGAGCCAGCCAATCAGAGAAGCCCTTGGACTTTGTCTAGCTTTTTTAACAGAGCCCAGTGTACTATTTGACGTAGTATAAGGAAATCCTATTTTACTCTTATCATATCCCTAGAAGCTTCATATAACAAGACTGAAAGGAGATTGGTAAAGCTGCCAACTTTCCTTAGTAAGTAATCTTTGTTCTGCTTTCCTGCCAGGAGCAAAGTTGATGCTCTCCTTATAAATGATATCCCCACTGAACCTTGGTGTGAGATCTCTTACCCACTCAGGCACATTCAATAGGGAGTCAAGAGTGTGCATTGACTCAGCATGCATCTGTCCTCTTCAGATCAAACTCAGTACCATGCCCACAGAAGTGCCACTTTCCCATCCAAAAGAAAGCCCATAGTCTATGTATGGCTACATACCAAATTCTGCCAGAGTATTGCCCATAATAGACCCCCAAAATCTAATCACAAGGAAATGCTAAGGGAGTAGTGAAATAAAGAGAACCAGAGAATAAAAAGTCACATCTCACAAGGGACATCCCTGGAATTTATATCACCAAGAATAAAATTAATACTTATTCAGGAGATAGTCCCAGAGCCTAAATCACTCTTAGTGATATTTCTGCTTTTAGCTCTTCAAGACTTTCCTGAATCTTTGATCTTCCCCATACAGGCACACCCTTCCCTAGTACAGATCACAGCTCTCACCTCTGCAGTTCTCATCCTTGGCCTCCCATCAGTCTTCCACTGAGGACCATCCCCTGGAGGTCCCCCTCTTGGACTTTGAATATTCTATGCTAGGGCAGCACCCAGGTTGTTCATCTGCTCTCCCACTTTATTGATTAATGACCAGCAAGCCCAGGTCCTTTACTGATCACATGTTTCCTGCGTGATATCACCAATACCACTTTAATGGAGAGGTATAAATCACCTGCTTCCTATTGCTGATAAACAACCTAGAAGAAAGACCTAGGTCATGTTCCTGATCTCAGCAGATCTTCCCTCTGCAAATCACTGATCTTCCGCCTTGCTGATTACTGCTCTGTAATAAAAAAAGATGGTTCCTCATAGCCAGCAAATAGAGCAGTATCACTAGCTGTCTTTCTTTCTCTGGGAAGGTCTGCAGAGTTGTGTAGCATTCAGTGAATGACCTGAGCTTTGAGCATCCAGCCCTGGGCCCTTTTTTCTCCCTACAGGAGATGAGCAGCTGTTCCGTTCTGTGGAGGGTCAAGCAGCCTCAGATGAAGAGGAGGAAAAGTGGCCAGGAGAGCAGCAGACCCAGGTGGCCGAAGTGAAGAAGCTACTGGCCCGAATTTCGAGCTGTGGGAGCGGGTATGTCTCATTTAGAATCGTGGAATCAGGGAATGTCATCTCTGCCCAACCCCACTCCTGACCCCCATAGAATATTAGCTCATTGTGACCAAAGGCAGTTTCTTGTTTTGTCTCTATATCCATGACAAAGTGCAAAGAATTTTGGTTCAAAGTCTGAAGTCTGTTATGGTTGTTCATCAGTCACGTTCAACTCTTTATGACCCTATTTGGGGGGTTTCTTGCAAAGATATTGGAGTGGTTTTCCCTTTCCTTCTCCAGCTCATTTGTAGATGAGGAAAGTGAGGCAGGTAGGGTTAAATGACTTGCCCAAGGTCACATAGCCCATAAGCATCTGGGACTGGATTTTAACTCAGGTCTTCCTGACTCCAGATATGGCACTCTATCCATTGCACCACCTAGCTGCCCAGAGTCTGGAGAATCTAGGTTTAAATCCCAATTCTGCCACTACTTATGACCTTAGGCAAATCATTTCCTCATTTGTAAAACGACTAGGGTTGGACTAGATGGCCTCTGGGGTCCTTCCAACTCTACATCTACAATCCTGTAATCCTATGATCCCTAATGCCTTGTATATAGTAGTCATTTTACAAATGAATAATGCAATATATGAAAAGCACTTTATAAACTTTAAAGTGCTACATAAGTGTGTTATTATTATTCATATAAGTATAATTCATTTTCAATATGATCAATAATGATACTGATTATTATTCATTTAACAACTAACATGTTGCTCTTTAAAGTTTTAAAAGCACTTCCCATATTTGATCCTCACAACAACCCTGTGAAGTAGGTACAATTGTTATCCCCATTTTACCAATAAGGAACATGGGGAACTGTGAAGGTAAGGGACTTACCTAAGGTCACACAGCAAGTATCAGTGGCAAGATTCTAACACAGGTCTTCCTGTCTCCAAGTTTGTTGCTGCACTTACCAGACTACAGTGATGCAGTCTCTGGATCTCAGCATCTTATAAAACTATCTAGGAAAGCTTAGCAGGACCTCCGTTCTTTCTTTACAAAGGTGGAGGACTATGGGTATGAAACAGGGCATTGGATGAATTGGTTAATTTTGCTAAACTGCTTTGTTATTGTTGCTCTTTTTCTTCTTCTTCTTTGTCCTGAGGGAGGACATTCCAGATGGGGAAGAGGGAGGATTCATAGCATCACAGATGAGCCAGAAAGGACTTTGTAACTTCCTGGAGGTCCAACATTCAATCCACCACTCCACACTGCCTTACACTTGGGCCAGGCTTAGGTAGGGTAGGTAAAAACAGGGAGAGAGATGGGAGACAATGACTTCAGGAGAGGCCCCTGTTAATTCCCTCAAAACGAAGGCAAGGATCTACACTGGGGGGCCAGGACAAGACCCAGAGGGAGGTCTCATCACTGTTTGGCTTTCTTTATGCAGATGCGATGACAGGACAGCCAAGAAGCTCATGTCTTACTTTGGCCACTTTGGCAGCGATGAGCACACCAGTGCCCTGGGGGAGCTGGGGGAGCAGATTGTCACTCTGACGGAGCAGCTGGGGGACATGGGGCAAGATGTGAAGGTCCTTGACACTAGTGACCAAGAGGTAAGATGCCTGAGGCACCCTGGCCCAGTTTTTTCATGAGGAAGCATTTCATCTTTACGACCCCGCAAAGCAAGGGCCATGTTTCAAATGGTCTGGTTCTCATTTCACATTTGCCTGCCCATCAGCTACCCAAGAACTTTTGAAAGAGTAGATAGATAGATGAATGGATGGATAGATAGATAGATAGATAGATAGACAGATAGAAAACAACAGACAGAAAGATGGATAGATAATTTGCTTGTTTTTTTTGGCAAATTCATGACCCAAGGCATCAATCAACTTTGTCAAAATGGTAGTCAGTCAGTTTTCAAATGAAAATTGTTGCTGTACTTTTAACAAAACATTCTGTTGAAATTTGGTACTGGCCTCCTTCCCTCTTTTTGTAGAGGTGGGGGACTCTGGATGTGGAACATTGTATCTACTATCAGACTAGGCTAATGTCTTGGTTAGTTTTATGGAATTGATTTCTTTCTCCTTTTTTTTTTATTCTTTGTTACAAGGGATATCTCTTTCCGACAGGGATGAGGCAAGAGATATTTGGAAAGGAAGGAGTGAAAAAACTCAATGTTTTATCAGTAAAAATTGTTGATTCAAGTTTTATCAAGAAAAAATTTAAATACAGTTTTTTAAAATATGGTGCATGGGGACAGATGGCAGTCATATGATTGCATGTAAGGGCTTCAGTTCAAAGAAATATGAGTTTAATTAGCAGTGATGTTTTCTGTTTTGTGATCTGGTAATTGGTCTCTTTCTCTTGCAGCTGCAGAAAATAGGCAGGATTCAATTCAAGAAACATTTATAAAGTACCTTGTATGTGCAAGGCACTGTGGGAAGCTGTGGCGATACAAATAGGAAAGTGAGACAGTCCCTGCTCTCAAGGAGCTTATGTTTTACTAGAACATACAATACACACTCGTGTATGAATGCTAGGCCTGGAATCAGGAAGACCTGAGTTCAGATAAGGTCTTGGACACTTACTAGCTATAGTTTGTCCCAGTTTCCTAATCTGTGAAATGAGCTGGAGAAGGAAATGGCAAACCACTCCAGTATCTTTGCCAAGAAAACCCCAGATGGGGCCATGGAGAGTTAGATACGACTGAAAGGACTGAACATTATCAACAACAAAATAAGTATAAGATAATGTGAGGAGGGAGTGAGAATTAAGGAAGGTGGAACTGGGGGGCTTCACAGAGGACGAGTACCTGAGCCTAACCTTGAAGGAAGCTAGAGGTGAGAAAGGAGCATATTCCAGACATCATGGAAAGCCTGGGTGAAGACCTGCAGATGGGAGATGGCATATGGAATTCAGAGAACAGTTAGAGGGATGATTTGGCCGGATCATGGAATATGTGAAGGGAAGTAGTGTGAACCAAGTATAAAGTGGGAGCCAGGATGTGGGAAAGCTGAAAATGCCACTCTAAGGAGTTTGTATTTTATCCTAAAGGTAAGAGGGGACTGATCCCTGTTTTAGGAATGTTGATTTGGCAGCTGGGGTTGTTGTTGCCCAGTCATTTCAATTGTGTACCATTCTTTTGACCGCATTTGGGGTTTTCTTGGCAGAGATACTGGAGTGGTTTGCATTTCTTTCTCCAGCTCATTTTAAGGAAAGTGAGGCAAACAGGGTGGACCACACAGCTAGTAATTGTCCAAGGTCTTATTTGAACTCAAGACTCCCTGACACAAGGTTCAGCACCCTATCCACTGTGCCACCTAGCTGCCCCATTGGCAGCTGGGTAGAAGTGACATAAAAACTAAATGTTTGATCAACAAGAATTATTTGTTCATATTCTATCAAGATAAATTTTAATAGTTTTTCAAAAGGAAAAATGGACAGGGATGAAGATAGATGGCAGTCATGTGATTGCATTTGAGGGCAGAGAGGAGAAACTAGAGGCAAGGAGACCAATTAGGAGGTCATTACAGTAGTCCAGGTGAGAGGTGATGAGATCTTCAGCTAGGATAGGAGATATATGAAAAGTCTGAATGATGACACAGTGGCCTTGACTGAGATGTAAAAATGTGAGTGTAGGATTTAGAACTCAAAATTCTAAAACACAGATGTTAAAAATTGTTTTTACATGCAATTAAAATATTGCAATTACATGCAATTAAAAATAAAATACTTTTTTTAATGTGAGTTGTTTGGGAGCTGTGGCCAAGGCATCACCTTCTTAGAAGAGTCTCAAGATGCAGTGTTCCACATCCAAACACCTTGAGAATTCTGTAAACAGAATTACATTTTCACACATGGCAGACAGTTCATAAGTCCATAATGGCCTTAGAGTAAGGCACCTGGGCGCTGATGGCCTTCTCTTCTCTAATGTGATGTACCACATCCAGGCAACAGAGCTCCAGGAGACCCAGCCATGGAGGACAGTACTGGGACTAAGAGCCGGGCTCCCTCTTCCCCTTGTCTTCCATATAGCTGTATGCTGTCTAAGAAGGAGGAGGAGGTGTGTGTGTGTGTGTGTGTGTGTGTGTGTGTGTGTGTGTGAGACAGGAGGAGCCTCCAGAAGTTAACCACATGGCAGCAGTTTGGGAAACAGACTGTTCTGTCATAAATTACAAAAGGTGCAATGAGATGTGTAGGGAAGGAAGGAGAGGTGGCCAAGTTAAAAGCAAGAAGGCTCAGTGACCAGAGTAAGGTTCAGTTCTGCTTCAAAAGGTGGCTTGAGGGACTTGGATGCTCGCCTTTGTTCTGACACTTGCTAGTCACATGGCCTTGGCCATGTAACCTGTGTGAGCCTCAGTATTCTTATCTGTAGAATGGGGATAATAATAACCTCGCTTCCTACTTAGAATATAATTGTATGACTCAAATGAGGTATTGTCCGTAAAGTGCTTTGTAACCCTTTGAGGTGCTGTCCAACTGGCGTAGTTGGAAGATCACTGACCTTGAGCATCAGGAGACCTAGATCTCTTCTCTCTAACTTGTACTTACGAGCTGTGTGACCATGGACAAGTAACTTAACCACTCTGTGCCAATTTCTTCATCTGTAAAATGGAGGGTGGGGCTTGGATTGGATGATCTCTGAGATCCCTTCCATCTCTAAATTGATACTTTTCTCATCTTTGTTTCTTTCTAGGCAATGTGACAGGTGAAAGAGTAACTGAGTTTAGAGCCTGAGGACCTGAGTTCAGATCCTGGTTCTGTCACTTACTATGTGTATGACCTTGAGCAAATCCCTTAGCCCTTCCAGGTCTCAGCTTCTTCATCTATAAAATGGGGAGCTTGAAGTAGATTAGGGGGTTTTCAAAGTGTGATCTGGGGACCACTGGGATTCCTCAAGATCTTTTCAGAAGATCTGCAAGGTCAGAACTATTTTCATAATAATACTAACATGTTTTCATTTTTATTATGGCAAATACCCATCTAAATAAAAGCTCTTTGGGGTCCTCAATATTTTTAAGAGGATAAAGGAAACAAAAAGTTTGAAAACTGCTCACCTAGATGATCCTCTGAAGTCCCTTCAAGCTTGAAATTGAGGATCCTAAGATTTATCTCTCAGCTTTTTTTTAAATTTCTTTTTTTTTAATTCCAGTTTCTTTATTTCAGTGAACAAAAATCTATTTTCTCCCCCCCCCCCATAAAAAACACCTTCATAACAAACACACATAGTCAAGCAAGATAAATTTCCACATTGGCCATGTCCCAAAAATATGTCTCATTCTTAAGCTTCAATTTCCTCATCTCTAAAATGAGTTTAATAATCCAACCCTATAGGACTGATATAAGAAAAACTCATAAACCTGAAAATACTATAGAAATATGAGTGACTGCAGCTTTTTTTTTACCATATTTTCTTAAAAAGTGATTTCATTAATATAGGTAATTTCCAATGAGGAAACTGCTCCTGCCGATGTCTATCTATATATTTTGTCTTGGAGAATTGTCTGGCGCATTGGGAGGTTAGGTGACTTGCCATACAGCCAGTATGAGGCAGAGACTGGACAAAGGCATTCCTGCCTCAAAAGCCAGCTTTCTTCCTCTTGCCTCCATGTAGAAACCTTATAGAGAGCCCTAAAACCCTGTCTAGCTATAAGCTATAGACTATATACAATGTACAAGAAAGTGCTTTGTGAACCACAAAGCAGTATGGCAGCGCTTAAAGATTATCTGACAATGAGAAGGTAGGCATCTGATAGCTCCAGGGGCCCCCAGGAAGGGGCATGTTTGAAGTCTTCCTTTCAGCCCACATGCCTCTGTTTTCTTTCTTCTTTAGTTTCCCATCTCTTCCTTTTCTTCTTGGCTCCCTGGCTCCATTCACTGAACAAAGTAAATCCTTTAGTGATAACTCGCCCTCACAGGCTATCATCCTCAAGCAGAAAAAAAAAAGTCTTTTCTGTCTGCCCAAGTCACTCTCCTTTTCTCTTCTCCTCTGGGTGTTGTAATCTTCTCTTTAGAAACATTTAAATAATCATTCGACTGTGAAATGAACTCTCTAGTGAGGCCCAGGAGGGGAATGAAAGCCACAGCTACAAAAAAAAAAAAATAGTGGGAATTAATGGTGTGGACATGGAATTGCAAGGTCAGGGCCTCAAAGGAAGACCTGTTAGATCCCTATGAAGGAAAATGAGAGAGGAATCAATTTTTGCCTGGGAACCTAAGAGGAGAGAAGACGAAACTGGAGGAGAGGACTGTTATAGGGTCTTAGCTAGAGCTGGAAGGGCTCTCAAAGGCCATCCTAGCCCAGATCCTTTATTTTACAGATAAGGAAACTGAGGACCAAGTAAGTCAAATAGCTTTCCCATGGCCCCAGGTAGAAAATAACAGAACCAGGATTCAAACCCAGGTCATCTGACCTCAAACCAGCATTTCTGATATGGTTCAAGAAAATTCTGAAAAGCTATTTGGTAAAATGGAATAATGAGCCCTGTGCCAGGAGACCTAAGTTCTAGTAACAATTCTGCCACTAACTTTATAGCTTCCCCTGGACAGGTCATTCCCCCTTTACACATGAGTTTCTTCATCTATAAAATAAGAATTCTAATTCCCATCCTACCTTGCCCTCTCTACCTCAGAGCTGTTGGGAGGTTTAGATGTGATCCTGGAACTCTGAAAAATATTCTTGTAGCCCTTGTCTAAGCTTTCAGTATCCTTATCCCAAACCCCACTCCAATATGGTAAATCAGTCACCCCACCCTCACATTAACAAGTACCAAGTGGCCACCAGCTCAGAGGGATGACTACCTCCAAAGGGGTAGGTGGGGGGGGTGAAATGAATTGGATTGCTGGACAGCTCCAGTGCTGAATTTCTCCTGTTTCTGGCCAGGTAAAGGAGCCACTTCTCAGTGAAATTCAGCAGAAAGCTGAGGAGAGTGAGCTGCTAAAGATGGAGCTACAAATGCTTGAGACAGAACGAGTTCGGCTCTCCCTGGTGGAAGAAAAGCTGATGGATGTCCTCCAGCTTCTCCAGAGGCTTCGGGATTTGGTATGCTAACAGAACATGACTGCCTGCCATCATCCCCTACTTAGAACACAGTCTCTCATTCAGTCCCCACTGGAGGCAGTGTATTGTCTATGAGAAAGAGAACCAGATGCTTAGCTAGACCACTTGAGTTCTAAGCCTAGCTCATTATCACCTATTCAGTCATTCATTGTGTATTGGAGGCGGAACTGTTAGAACAGCACTAGACTTGGTGGTAGGACTGGGATCAGAAATGAGGGCTCCTGACTTCTAGCCCACCATTCTTTCCACTACCCCTGGAGATGCACATTTAAATGTGAGTATGGAGTCCATGGAGGTCTCTTATTACTCTTGTTGCTGCCAGAGACCTTATTTCATTGACCCACTTCAAGAAAAAACTGGGCCTTTTGTTGTTATAGAGGGGCCTTTTGGCCAGCTTTTGGTTGGATTAGATGCCTTCAAAGGTCCAACAATTTGGAGATACTGTGATTTGTAAGATCATAGATTTGGGACTAGAACCCAGCCACAGAGTTCAATGACTTATTCATTGCCACAGAGCTAGTGCATATCAGACATAGGATCTGAACCCTGGTCAATTCTGAACCAGCTCTCTGTATATGATACCATGCTTTTCATACTAATGATGTGATGGTGACATGCTCTATAGAATGACCTATTCCATGTGTTTGTTCCTTTTTTAAGAACATATCAAAAAGAGTCTTGGGGAAAATGTTGCTGAACACCTTGGAATCCTGTCAGGACCCCCAACATGGTAGGAAAGCTCCTTGGTAATTAAAATCATTTCTGTCCCTTATTATTCTGAAATAAGTAGTTAGAGGGTAGGGGGTGGAAGGAGAGATGGGAGCAGGGAAGATCAGTTTCCTATGATGATAATCTGGTCCTGAAAGAAGCCTGCCTGAAAAATAATCCATAAACATTCAGAATCAAAGTATAAAATTAAGCCTGGAGTACAGTTTGGTTTCTAGGTTATATTAGCAAGCCAGAGGCTTATCTGCTTTACTTCCTAGCATGAGAGCTAGGTCCCCCTAGAGCTGTAACAAGCACTGGAGTTTTCAATTACAAAACATACCCTGAATACAAGTCAGGAACTGGAGGGAGGAGGTGGATCAGGGACCTGGGGGCAGAGTTCTTCAGTCCTCCTCTAATTTTGCCAGATGCCCTTCTCTCCCTTTTCAAACCTCCCGTCAAATCTCTAACCCTTCTCCTGCTCCCCATTTCTAAACTCCAGGTAAAAGTTTCCCTACATTCAGTATCTAAACATCAAAAACTGCTTAAGTAGGCAAGATCCTCATATACTGCTGTCCTGGAGCATTGAGGAGGGAGAGGAAGAGAGCAACCAATTCTTTATGGAAGCTTGGACCATACTGAGAATGAATAAGTTTATTACACCTATACCCACTATCCAGGCTCCCATAGGATGTCTGGCTTCCTACAACACTGATGTTGAAAGGAAAGAACATATACAGTTTGGAATCCTAGAAGACAGCTAGAATGTCATAGCTAGAAAGACCTTTTGATTCCAGCCCCAAGGGTTTCCTCATATCAGGTCAAGAGCTTTTCCCGCAGATCATCTCTGAGCTTTCATTTTTTAAAAGTTCCTCTTTTTTATTGTTGTGGTTATCTAAAGTATTCTATAAATGAAAATAATTTAAGAAGTAGCCATTGTTTTCATCCTAAACCTTCCTGATCCCTGTAAGGCGTGGTGGCATAAAGGATAGTGTGCTGGATTTAGAGACAAGAAAAACTCAGTTCAAATCCTGACTCAGACACTTAATAAACTGTGTGACCCTGGGCAAGACATTCAACTCCTCTGAGACTCAGTTTCCTCTTCTGAAAACTGAGGCAATCAACTCAATGAAGAATTCTTCACCTTTTTTGCATCACAGACCCTTTTGGCAATCTGTTGAAGCTGACGGCTCCTTTTCACAATAATGTATTTTAAATGAATAAAATAAAACAAAAAGGATTGCAAAAGTAACCAATTAGAGGGAAGTAGAGTTTTCAAAACTTAAAAAAAAAAAAAAACAAGTTCACAGATGCCCTAAAATCTATCTGTGGAGCCTAGGTTAAGGACCGCTGGAATAGATGGCATTTTGTGAGGTCCCTTCCAAACTTTAGATCATGATCTTATAATCTGCGAAATAGGGGCTAGTGTCCTCATCCCCACTTATTTCTTAAGGGTGTTTTGTGGATAGAATAAAATGAGAAGAAAAGAGCTTTGAAAACTTAAACATTTCTCTTCAAAGAAAGGGACTGAAATGGAAAGTAGATTAGAATAATCTGGTGAGAGCTGGGCAGGACTTCTTGAAAGTTTAGATTTTGAAGTTTTCTTCTATTCAGCACCCTAAATGACCTACCTCCTGTTGTTAGTTTTGCAGAAAAACAATCTACATACAAAGGGGAGGAGTGGAGGAGAAGGAGGGGTCCCAGAGGAAGCCCCCAGCAGAGGGGAATGGAGTGGGAGGTCCAGGGAATCTAAATAAAAGAAAACAAGAGGTTCCCTCCTGCTGCATGGCTTCCCCAGGCTAGTCGTTTCCAGCCCCCCACCAAGGAAAACCTGCTGCCCCAAATCCAACCCAAATGTGGCTTTGGGATCTCAACCAAATGTAAGCCCTGCCCCTTCTCAGCCAAGGCCACATGTGGTTCCTGATGGAACCAGAACTAACAAAATCTCCCACTGTTCTCTAAGATGCTTTTGGCCAGAGCTTCAGGCAGGCTGGCGGATCTGCTTTGGCAGCAGCAGAGGCTGTTGAGGGTGGGGGGGCAGGGCAAGAAGCTGCTTGGGGATGGGGAACCCAAGTCCTGATTGGGACTAAGGTCACTTCAACCCTGAGGACAAACAGAAAAAAACCCCAGGAGGTTCAGAGGCATTTTCCAAGGTGCCAAAACCTGTGTAGTGTCCTCTTCTTCCCCCCAGGCTCACCTTGAAACTCCAACATTTCCAAATCTCCCATCTTTTCAAACATATATTCACTAAGAACCACACTCTATACTAGGGATCATGACAGACATAAAAATGAACAATTCAGTTCAACCTAATTTATTCTAAACATCAGTCCCATATAAAACACTAAGACATCATTCTAGACTTTGTGGAATTTACACTTCAGAGAGGGTTGTATGTTCAGAAAACACATACCCATATTAATATAAGATAGAATGTGATCAGCACCATAATACTGGACCAGTGCAATAGCCTCCTAACTCCTCTTTCCCTTCTCCCATCTACTCTCCAATCCAAAGTGATTTCCCTAAATCAGCGGCTCTGACCATATTCATCACCACCTCAATAAATTTCAGTGACTCGCTATTACCTCCAGGACCAAATAAAAAATCCTCTGACATTTAAAATCCTTCCAACCTGGTCCCTTCTTTTCAGCCTTATTATGAATTATTCTCCATCGTACACACTAGAGTCCAGCCGAATTAGCCTCACTATTGCTTATACACAGCAGTCCATCTCCTGTCACCCTGGAATGAACTTTTTCCTCACTTCCACCCCTTGACTCCCTCTAGCCTTTCAAGGCTCAGCCCAAGTACCACCTTCTACATGTATTCTTGTATATGTACCTGTTGTCTCCCTTTGCTAAAGTCCTCTAAAGCAAAAATTGCTTCATTTTTGTCTTTATATCACCAGTGCCTGATGCAGAGTTGTTGCTGAATAAATCCTTGTGAACTGATGGATTGGGGTGGGGAGGAGGTTCTTACCCCAAAGGTTTGCTGGCCTCAGCCCTAAAGTCATGCTGTTTTTTTGCCTCCTGGTTCTCTCCTGTAGAGAAGGTCCACACCTTCGAAGTCCTAGATGCCTTGTACCAGACACTGGCTAGCTGTGAGCTCCTGCAGAAACAGCCTGTGGAGCAGGCCCAGGCACCCCAGGCTCTCACCAACCAGCTCGTCATCTCCTGTTGAGCACTAGCCCCCCTTTCAGCTCTCCAGAGACCTGTCCCCAACAGGGCTCTGGATCTGCAGCCATCAGACTGTTGAAATACAATTGAACATCCCTGCTGGACCCATCAAGTACAGAATCTCTACCAAGGGACCCCTTCACCTTGGAAACTTGACTATGCCCTGGGCCCTCACTGGGATAAAGTGCTCAGTGGCCATCGGGTCTCCCATTGCTGATAAGACACCACCTCCATCTCCCAGGTTATACTATGGAGAACAAGGCTGGGCCCAGACCTGGTCTGAGAGGCTGACGGAGCCCCATGAGTCACTGAAACAACACCTGCATCTGTGATCCAGGCTGCCCTCATCAGGGCCCTCCTGCCTTAGAGACTATATCTCTCCCTTTCATGGAATGGTGCATTGCCCTTCATGTTGACCATTTTCCTGATGGGCCCTAGCTAGCCTCCTAATTTATGCTGATAAATCTCGGGCTAAACCTGTCAGATTTTATCTCAGATTAAAGTGGTCAGCACTTTCCTGACAGCCTGTACCTCCCGCAACCCCTGCAGAACCCTGGCCTTCCTCCCATCATAAGATTCCCTCCCTTCCCAGTCTGGGATCCCCTCCCCTAAAACCAGTGAAACCAGGCACTCCTCCAGGCTTTAATGCAACCCAGATGCATGCCCAGCACTGTCCTAGGCACTGTCAGGAGGAAGGGAGAGCAAAAAAATAAAAATAAAAAGATGGCCCTTCCCACAAGAAGGTTACAAGCTTCTTGGAGCCCTGGCTTCCCCTGAAATAATTGGACTCAATTACTGGCCTCAGTAACACAGGCTCAACTGTGTTTCCAGTACCCAGGTGGATTTCAAAGCATTAGTGTGGGCAGGAGTAGTCATGGAAGAGGTGGAAAGTGACTTGACTTCAAAGGATAGGTAGGATTTAGCTAAACAAAGCAATAGTGTGAATGGACTTAGGAGTAGCATTCAGGTGAAGAAATTTAGCATGGTGGAACTATGAGAAGACCCACCTGCCTGGTATAGAAGATTCATATATTAAGATAGAACGGTAGGGAAGTCCCAGGGATACTCATATAAGGAAGGCCTTGAATGCCAAGCAAAAGAATTTGAACTTTATGAATAGGAAGTAGGGAGTTATATCAGATTCTTGAGCAGGGGAATGTCATGCTGAAAACAGGGTTTCAGGACAATTCATATGGTGGTGCCATGACAGACCCCAGAGCACACCAACAATCCAAGAGGAATGCTCTCTCATCCAGAAGTAACTCCTTTGTAGTATCTTGGGGTGCCATCTTGGGGTGGGATGGGAAGGTTCCAAAAGCCAGAGCTGCAAGTGTGCTGGGTGGAGGAGAGCTGAGAGCTGCTCTTGTCCAAGCCATGCCTGGAGTGCTCCAAATGCCCACAAGAAGATGGTACTGAGAACTAAAAGTCAGGAGACCTAAGTTCGAATCCTGGATGAGTGACTAATATATTAAGGGGTGAATACTTACTGAGTTTCTCCTGTGTCCCTGCTCAGTGACAGAGAAGTCAAGTCAAGAGGGCTCTGCCCTCCAGGATCTTCTAGTCTAGTTGGGGGGAGGGGGCAAGATGCCTACACGTTAAGTTAAATGTCAATATAAAGTAGTTTAGGCTAATGGGAGGGGTATAGACAAGAAGGGCAGCAGGAGAGAAAGCTCAGTTCGGGCTAAAGAGATCAGGAAGGCTTCTTGGTGGAGGCAAGAGAGCTTGAGCTTAATTCTTCAAAACAGGCAAGATTCAGATAAGTTGAGAAGGAGAAAGGTGTTCCTGGTGCACAAACAAAGGTTCAGAAACATAAGGCGGGGAAGAGACAAGGAGGAACCCAGTCTGGCTGGAACAGAGGGTACATGTAGGTGGCGTCATGAGGAGCAGAGAGTTGGATTCAATTATGGCCAAAATTAAACCATAGAGAAAAAGCAGGTGCTGCTGTAGAAACACAAGGCGGTAGCATCACTATGCTTATAACCCAAATGTTGTACAGTGGAGAGAATCATGGCTCAAAGCCAGCAGCTGAGTAGTGGTCTCAGCTTTGCCCCTAACAAGCTACGTGACCTTGGGCAAGCCACCTAGCCTTTCCAAGAATACACGTCCTCTACAAAAGGGAGTTGGACTCGTTCACAGCAAAGGTTCTTTCCAGCTCTAACATTTTGATTCAAAGAGATTCCAGAAGAGTCTAGAATAGCTATCAGAAAGCTCTCAGCATCCCTGGGATAGACAGACAGACCACACACACACACATACACACACACACACACACACACACACACACACACGCCTCTTTAAAGGTGAGGTCGCAGTGAGATAGTAGCTGGCTATTCCATCCTGTTTCTATCTGTATTTTCTCTCTCCAAAGGGGAGAATTAGCACTAATTCTTCCATGTTGAATTTATTTGATTTTAAATTAATTCAAAGGCATCCTCTCAACACTTCAAGCTACAGCTGGTATCTCTCTTGCCATCCCCTCTTCCCACTCATCTGCACCCAGACAGTTGCTGCTCAGTGGTCCAAGAAGTAACTGAGCTCTTCAGTTCCATCAGAAGAATCCAGAGTCAGTCACACTCTGCCCTTGGGGTCTGAACAAAGTCTCATGTTAAGGGATGTGCTAGGAAGAGAGGGGAAAGCTTTTGAGGTGGAATTAGATTGAGATCTTCAATGTAGAGAAAACTCTGATCTAGGTTTTGGAGCATCAGAATCCCAGACTGGACTCAGGAATCCATCGGAAGTGGGGCAGGGAGTATAGATCATGGGAGTTCTCCGGTTTGATTGAGCAGAGAAGGTGCTGAACTCCCGAAAGTTCACCTCCCTAACGAGATGGCAGACATGGCCCTTGGCACCTACTGGTTGGTGGATTTCCCTGGTAGAGGCTGCCCCCAAGATGAATCACTTGCCTTTGGGGATATGAGACCTGTGCAGGAAGCCAAGCTTTAACCTGTTTGGTAACAGAAGGGACCCCAACGTTCAATTCAGTTCAAGTCAACAAATACTGATTAAACAGAGCACTGCTGAGGGAGACACAAAGATAAAGAATCAGAGTGAAACTTATATCAGGAGCATGTCAAGAAAGGCCTTGATTTGGAGCCTTTGAAGAGAGCGAGACAGTGATTGATTCAAGTGAGATGAATCAGGTAGGAATTTCCAAAGAATTTGTTGGGAATCCTCATCTCATCTGTATGTTTCTACATTGTTATTGACCAGTTGTTTCAGTGGTGTCCAGCTCTTCATGGCCCCATTTGGGGTTTTCTTGGCAGAGACAAAGGAACAGTTTGCCATTTCCTTCTTCAGCTCATTTTTACATATGAAGAAACTGAGGTAAACAGGATTAAGTGACTTACCCAGGATCATGCAGTTAGTAAATGTCTGAGGCTGGATTTGAACTCAGGAGGATGAGTCTTCCTGACCCCAGGCCTGGCACTATAACCACTGCACAGTTCAGCTGCCCTTGTGCATCTATACATAAGCTAAAAAATAATTTATTTCGGTGCTCTCAAGGCTCTGAGGTGCATAGTAGAGTGCAAAGCATAAATCCTGGCATCAGAACACTTGAATTCAAATCCCACTTCTGATGCCATGTGTGTAACTTTGGTCAAATCATTTAACCTCCCCAGGCCTCAGTTTCCACGTCTGTAAAACAAAGGAGGCTGGTCCTGACAGAAAGATGAGACTCAAGGCAGAAAATGAGACGGACATTTTTCGTCAGGACCAATGTGGTCATTTGTTGCATTGACTGTATGTATCTGTTACAAGGTGTTTCTTTTTCTTTTTCCAGTGGGAGGGGGATGCAGGTGAGAGGTAGAGAGAATGAATGCTTCTTAATTAAGAAATTTAATTTTTTTAAATGAGAGGGTTAGTCTAGATGACCTCTGAGGTCACTTCCAACTCTAGAGCTATGATCCCATGATCCAATTAATAAGGACTTATTAAGTGTCTACTCTGCTGTAACAGCAAGCACCCTAGCATACCTAGGGCGGCTACTAGCACAGGTTCTTAGATCTGCTTTTCTAAAGGAAAGCAACTCAAAGTGGGTTAACAATCTTACTTTAATCAATCAAATACCATTTACCTA
>CM053583.1:371738768-371755236 GCA_028627135.1 Pseudochirops cupreus | reverse complement strand
TGATTTAGCAAAACCACATCAAAAGAAGCAAGTTAATGGGGCATTTATTTTCATAAGGGCAATGTTATGAATGGGATGGTTAGTGGATTGGCCTTTGAGGAGGTAACTTTCTAGGGGGCTCAGTTACCTGAGGCATATAAGCCTGTACCAACCAATGATTAGAGCATTATTTCATGAAGAGAGAGGGGATTAGTTACATCATGTATTAATAAGGATGTTGTGAAATAGTTTGTCAGTTAGGGGAACCTTATACATTGTATGTAATTATATTTTTAGGAAGGAACCACTGAAGTTGGCAGGTTATATGCAGAATATATTTGGGATAGCATATTAAAAAACAATAAATAAGACTATTTGTTTTTCATGACTAAGCAGATTTTTGTACAACGGTTCCCCACTTCCTCCTGCCTTTTTTCCCCCAATGTGGGTGGAAAGGTGGGAGAGAGAAAAAATAGATTTTTGTTAATTGAAATAAATCAAATTTAAAAAATTAAAGCCAAAGTATTGGTGATTTTTTTTTTCTGTTTCTCCAAGCTAAAAGAACATAGTTGCAGGTTGACTCAGTAAGTCTGTACTCAAATATGATGAGCTCCCTCTGCTGGCTTTGATGTAAAATATTTGAGTTAAAAATATTTCTACAGAATCTTAGTGTTTTTTTCCTATGATCTGCAAGATGCTAGTCATATTCAGTAATTTTTAAAAATTGTTGTAAAATAGTGGGGTGGGTTTTTTGACTGTTTTGATTTTCTCTCTATAAAAGGTGACTAAAACTCAAAAACAATTTTAAAGTTTTAGGATCACAAAATTGTTGAGTTGTGAGGGGTTCTTGACCCAATCTATATTACCTCAGAGGAATTGTAGAGATGCTGTATTTATGGTATCTGACAGCAGATAATATTAAATTCTAGAACTGAGTTTTCTGGGAATCAGGAAAACATGGGCTACAGCAACTGGCTTACCTTCGAAACAGTCTGAGGAAAAGTTCATTTTTTAAAATCTTAATTTGGAGCATGTGCTATACAGTCTGTAATGATTAGAGTAATTTCCCTTGTTTCTGAATTCTTTTCTGAAGAATTTTCTGTAACCAGAAGGAACCAGTCATCAGAGAGGTTTTTATTCGTATCAGATCAGTTCTTGACTATGCATGTGATCTTTATGAATGTCTTGCATACAGCAGAATTTTTTTTTTTTGCAGGGGGAAGGCAGGGCAGTTGGGGTTAAATGACTTACCTAAAGTCACACGACTAGTAAGTGTTAGGGGTCTGAGGTCGGATTTGAACTCAGGTCCTCCTGACTCCAGGGCTGGTGCTCTATTCACTACGCCACCTAGCCGCCTCATATACAGTAGAATCTTTACAAACTGACTGACTGAAAAGCAAATGGGAATTGGTATTTGGATCAAAGTTTCATCTTGTATGCTTTGGGTACCTTCCTTAGTATCCCTCATATGGTGACCAGTGAATAAACATAGTGCTTATGCTTTAGACACTTTCTACATACAGTAAAGTCAGTGCTGTCCTACAGTAGTTATACTTTGGGGGAATATCTGACCTGTAAATACTTATTTCAGAAAACTTGATGTCTTTTTTAATGTGTGTTTATTAGCTTGTTATTAATTTAAAATTTGGGGGCAGCTAGGTGGTACAGTGAATAGAGTGCCATGTCTGGAGTCAGGAAGACTCATCTTCCTGAGTGCAAATCTGGCTAGCTGTGTGACCTTGGGCAAGTCACTTAACCTTGTTTGCCTCGGTTTCCTCATCTGTAAAACGAGCTAAAGAAGGAAATGGTGAACCACTCCAGCATCTTTGCCAAAAAAATCCCAAATGGAGTCACAAAGAGTCAGACATGACTGAGAAATGACTGAACAGTAATGCAACAAAAATTTTAAATTTAAACTAAAAATGAATTATACTTTAAATTTGTTTAGAAAAATGAGAAAAGTGTCCTGCCTTCTTCAGTTAATTGGAGCATTGAAGCAGCCATCATTTGATTCATGCTAAATATAAGATCTTTCTGTGGTGCATATGTTTTTTAACAGGACAGAGAACTGTAATGAGTCATGCTAAGGAAACGAACACCAAAATTTTGGATTGCTATTTGAATTTAACAGTAGATGTCCCACTTATGACTGAGAAACAGAAGCAAGATTTAAACCCTTTGGTTATAAAGATCAAGTCTCTTGCTTGCCTTCCAGCACATCCTGTACCTTTTGCTCAACTGCAGGTATTTCAATAACGCTTCTCATCTTCTGTTATTCCCCTTTAACACCAAATTTGGAACAGATTTCTCTTCCTCAGTGACTTCCTTTGCCAGGTTTTATCATGGCCAAAATATGCACGTTAGCTACATTACGTTTTTATTGATGTCTTCTGTTTGCTATATCATCATGGTTATCCTCCTTCTCCCTCTCTGTCTCCCTCCCAGAGAGCCATCAATGATAGATGTTTTATAAAAATTGAAATCTAAGTAATTATCTTCAATGGCATTAACCCTTCTGGCAGAAAAATACAGATCCTGTTGCATAGGCTGATTTGGCTAATTCCACTTAGGGAATAAGATTCCTCTGATCCTTTTGAGAATATATATTCACATTAGAATCTGTGGAAACTTCAACTTACCAAATATTAGGAGCAGTAGTCCGACCCTCATTATTTCCATCATTGTCTAAATAGTGAAACTGTTGACTTGCCCACTGAGTTTTTAGCTTTCCTACTGGGTTGTATGGGGTGCTCAGGGAGGACTAGCACCTCTGATGTGATGGCTGCTGAGCCCTTTTCAGGGCTACTCATCCATCTTTGGTGTCCTCCGTGCACTCTAGTGTCACCTGTGGCTCTAAGAAGCTGTAACATGTGCAGTGGCCACACTTAGGTAGAACCATCTTGGCAAATGGGCTAAACGAGTTTGAGGGTAACCCATGGGCCATAAACCCATAGGTGAATTAGCAGGAGGTCTACCCCAAGTCTCCCAGTGGAATGGGTGCATGAGAACAGTTTGTTCCAACAGCCATGAAAGTGGCTGAAGGATGTGCTATGGGGCTCTTAGAGCCTGGTCAGACATCAAAGATGCCAAGGTCTCCCAATGCATCACAGGTCATCACCAGTCATTCTGTCCTGACTTTTGTCTTGCCACTGGACTTCAGTGACTCCAGAAGAGAGAGTGAGGCTGACAACTTTGCATAGCTCTGCTTCATTGAAGTCGAGACATCGCCCTGTGATATCATTGGTCCTCTTTGAAAATGAAGGACTAACAACATTTTTACCACTGACTGTTTATGATACGATTGGATCCTGGCTGGTTCAATCAGTTAAATCACTGTAAGATCTGACATCCTTACGATATAAATTCATATAAAGTCAAGAGCTGGAAAGGATCTTAGAAAATATCCAATCCAACCCTCTCTTTTTACAGAGGAGAAAATAAAGACCTTGGGAAATAAAATGATTTGTGTGAGGACAGGTTGCTTGTTGGTGGCAGAGCTACCAGAGCTTAAAGAAACTAGGCCTTTACTGCCAGTCTAGGGCTCCATGAAGTCTTGTTGAATCGGACCCTTCTCCCATCTTTTGTTGCTCAATGATAGATTTCTTCTGATGCACCTGTCGTCACCTTTGACCTCTTTGTCATTAATTCCTGCAGAAGGGTTTTTGTATGTTAATCTTCTCTATTTCTGCTGTGTGTGTGTGTGTGTGTGTGTGTAAATTTGGAGGGGAGAAGGCAGGGTAATTGGGGTTAAGTGACTTTTCCAAGGTCACATGGCTAGTAAGTGTTAAGTGTCTGAGGCTGGATTTGAACTCAAGTCCTCCTGACTCCAGGGCTCATGCTCTATTTACTGTGCCACCTAGCCGCCCCAATCTTGTCTATTTCTGAGAAGCAGTATATGAAGGATTGATTCCTATGACTAAATGCTGTGATCACAGGAAGACAGAAGTTATTGTCTTCAAAATGCCAGAGAAAAGGGACTGTTGTGTAAGAAATGTTATCAAGTTACCATCTAGAGTGCCTCTGGTCTTTGAAGAAGGCTTCTGACATGCAGGAATCTACTAGCTAGGTACCACAGTGGTTAGAGTTCTAAACCTGGAGTCAAGGAGTCCTGAATTCAAATCCAGCCTCAGACTTTTACCAGTTATACAATCCTGTGCCTCAGTTTACTTTTTTATAAAATGGGGATAGTACTAGCACCTACCTTCCAGAGTAGTAGCGAGTAAAATGGGATAATATTTGTACAGTGCTTTGCAAACTTAAAAGCATTACATAAATACTTGCTCTCTGCTGCACTTCACTCTTTCCACTGATTGGTTACTCAGTCCTATTAAACTACATCTCTTCCACTGATAAAATCATAACCATTTGGGAGCGCTGGAATTTAATTATAATATTCCTGGGAGTTTTCATTTTGGGCTCTCTTTCAGGAGGTGATTGATGGATTCTTTCAATTTCTATTTTACCCTCTGGTTGGTTCTAGGATATTAGGGCAGATGTCCTTGATAATTTCTTGGAATACAATGTCTAAGCTCTTTTTTTGATCCTTGCTTTCAGGTAGTCCAATAATTCTTAAATTATCTCTCCTCAATCTATTTTCTAGGTCAGTTGTTTTTCCAATGAGATTTTTAACACTTTCTTCTTTATTTTATTATTTTGATTTTTATTTCTTTCCCTCATTTTTCCTTTGTCTCTTGTATTTTAAAAATCCTTTTTGAGATCCTCCATGTTCTGAGACCAATTCACATTTTTCTTTGAGGCTTTGCACATAGCTGCTTTGATCTTTGATCTTGTTTCCTTCTGAGTTTGTGTTTTGATCTTTCCTGTCACTATAGTAACTTTCTATGGTCAGGTTCTTTTTTTTGTTGTTGTTGATATTTATTCATTTTCCAGCCTTTTTCTTGATATTAACTCTATGTTATAGTAGAGCTCTGTTCCCAGGTTGTAGGGGACGCTGTTTGTCCCACACCTCAGGTGTTTTGTTCTGCTTTGTTCAAAGCTAGTTCTGGGTAGTCTCTAAGTTTCAGTTCTTCCACAGTGGTATGATCTAAGGAGAGATGTGGTCACTGTTCTCCTGCCCTGTACTCTGGTCCGTGAGTGACCACAAGTATTCTTTTCTACCCTGGAAATGTGACTAGGGTCTTTGCTCCTGCAAGAGTTCCTCCTCTCCTTGAGACAGTGATCCAGAACTGGTTATGGGTAATGCAACAGAGTCCTGTGCTTAGTGTCAACAAAGGGTCTCCTATTATCTCCTTCTTACCAGTTTTTTAACCCCTTACTATCTGTGGGCTGAGACCTCCAGAAGCTACAACTGCACTGATTCCATTACCCCCAAGTCTTGCTGCTGGTTTGCTGGGACATCATGGCCTGAGCTGGTGCAGCCTGCATCGGACTGTGCTCTGCTCTCATCCCTGTGAGAAAGACCTTTCTTGCCAACATTATAAATTGTCTTGGGTTGGAAAATCATTTCACCCCGTCCTTTTGTGGCTCCATCACTCCAGAATTATTTTTGAGGTGTTATTTTAACATTGTATGGAGGGCAATTTGGGAGAGCTGAGGCAAGTCCCTGCCTTTGCTTCACCATATTGGTTCTGCTTAATGGTGATTGGCATTTTAAACTCCTGCCCCATGGCTCACTCATTATCCCTATGACCTGCCACAACAAAGAACCCTTTTATAGTCACCACTTACCTATATGTGTTGTCTTCTTCTTCAGGGAATGTGCAGACCTTGCTTGGTGTCTTTTGAATTTATATCTCCAGTACTTGCTAGACCTGTGCCTGGCACATAGCAAGGGATAGGGGACAGAGGACTAGACTTAAAATTTCAGTGGCATAGAGAATATTCAAATGAGAAAATGCCCTCTCCGAAGGTTGGAACCTTCTAGTCTTAAAAAGTTGTCTAGAGTATGAGACGGCTGTGACTTTTTTGGGGCCAAGCTTCGATCTCAGATCTTCCTGGCTCCAAAGAGAACTCTCTAGCTCCACTATGCCAGCCTGACATAGTAACCACTTAAGGTATGCTTTTCCATTCATTAATTCAATGGTTCCTGCCCTCAAGAGGCTGGTACTTTATAAGGGAGGATAAATGATGTAAAACAGAGAAGTATATGCATGATGATTTGGGGAGAGATGGAATACTAATAGCTAGAGGGATCAGGAAAAGAAGATTCCTTGGAATAAGTGGCCAATGAACTAAGTCTTAAAGGAAGCTAAGGATTCTAAGAGGTGAGAAGAGAGGGCACTGCAGGTGTGAGGGACAGGCTATGCAAAGGCAAAGAGATGGGAAATGAGATGTAGGATTCAGGAAATGACATGTGTGTGGTAGGAATTAAGAGCTCATGAAAAAAAGAAATGGTGAACTCCTTCCCATCTCCAATCCTCCCGTTTCTAATAATATAAATTTTTCAGGTAATGTCTTTTGTGCCCTTTCTTGCACTCCACCCTTTAGTCAAGAAGAATGATTGGGATGGAGGAAGGAACAAGAATTGTAGGAACTTATATAAGTAATCTTATTTTTTCTTTCTTTTTTATTTTTAGAAAATGTGTCTTCCAGTATACTGTAAGTACAGGTTTCATAACACTCCTGTTCATCAGACTCAAGGACAACCCCATGGAACACATATTTATTTTGAGGATATCAATGTAATCCTCCTAGGGGCGTTGGACCCTCAAAATCTGCGTGAGTACCTGGAAGGGCCACCGATGGAAGTTGAAATCCATGACCGAGATAGAAAAGAGGAAAAATATTTAGCTGTACCTGCTCTGTTTGGGGAAGATTTAGCTGATGCAGATCTGACCAACATGAGTCGTATTAGTTACAATGACAAAAACTCAGTAGATGCCATTAACAGGAAGTGGGATCCTTATGGGATTGCTAGGGTCAGTTTTGCTGATCTACTGCTTGGCCAAAAGTTGATGGACTTGTTTGTGCCCATTCACAGCTGTAAACCCAATTCTTACATCCCGAAGGACAGCCACGGACGTGGGAAAAGCTTTGGTGATCATGACCCAATGGATACTCTGCAGTCTACTCCAATGCCCATGGGCAACTACTTCAAATCCTCCTCATTGCTTCGATTGAGGATAGAATTATGTGTGCCTCTGAAGTTAGAAATGTGGAGATGTGTGGGTAAAACTCCAAGTAAACGATTTGGGCGCATAATTTATATGTTTGATATTTCAAAAATTGACTTCCTGAGGGCTCTCCTGAAAGGCATTACTGAAATCAATGCCAAGGCTCTCCACTTGGAATCTTACCCTCTTCAAGATATTCAAGAGGTGCTCTCAGCCTTTAAGGTGAAAATTAAACTACAGGAACATCCAGACCAGGATGTGATTACTGGATTCCATTTGTTAGATGGAAAAATTCACCTCTTTGTTTTGGAAGGGTTGGCTGAGCAAGGACTGAAGAAGCTGTGGGAAAGATATCCAAATCGGTAAGCAATTTTAATAATTTCTTTAAAAAAACTAACTTTTGGGGGGATTTGTTTGATTTTTCTAAGCCAAATTTGGACCTACATTCTTTGTCTTCAGTTAATTAAATAAGACAGTGATGAGTTCTTTCTAGCGTGTATTTGGAGAAGTTTAGTCTGAGTACTTTAACACTAGTTCTATAATTCTCTCTTTAAAATCAACACAACTTATTTGCAATTCTTTTCTGCTCCAAAATTCCAAAACTGAAGTGTCTTATTTGAAGGTGTGTTTTTAATAATGGTCTGCTTGGGATATTCTGTTCACATTTAGTATTATTATCAACAATCTTATTAAAATGAAAGAAAAGTTATTCCTCTGAAGTAAATAGTAAACACCAAGGCTATTATGTCATAAGCAGATACTTTAGTTAATAATAACAGCTAGTATTTCTGGGCAAGTAGAGAGCACAACATGTGACCCTGGGCAAGTCACTTAAGCCTGCTTGCCTCAGTTTTCCCACCTGCCATTTCCTCCTCTTGCTTATTTTACAGATGAGGGCACACAGAGCTAGTAAGTATCTAAGATTTGAACCCAGGAACAGAAGTATATTTGTGTGGTGCTTATGATTTTCAAAGCACTTTCTTATATATTATTTTAATTGTTCCCAACAGCACCTCATTTGCATGCTTTGGGCATTGTAAATGAAAGGAAGGCTGAGTTGTTTTTACTTGATACTTAAAGTCCTGCTGTTAAGGTGGTTTATAGAACCATAAGATTTTAGAGTTATTGCCCTCTCTTCTTTTTTTTTTTCATTTATTTTATTTTTTGCTTTTTGGAGGGGGTAAGGTAGGGCAATTGGGGTTAAATGACTTGCTCAAGGTCACGCGGCTAGTTTTTTGTATTAAGTGTCTGAGGTTGTATTTGAACTCAAGTCCTCCTGACTCCAGGGCTAGTGGTCTATTCAATGTGCCACCTAGCTGCCCTTGCCCTCTCTTCTTTACTGAGATCTTACTCTATACTTCATCCTGATATCAAGGTGACAGGGTTCTTGAAAGCTATGGTGAAAGGAAACAAGCTGGGGCAGAACCTGCCAAGCAGGGCAGCCTTTACTCATGAGCTCGGTGATGGCAGATGCCTCCTGTTGTCCATTGTCCAGTCTCCCCGAGTTTGAAGGCAGCTTGTCACAGGAAATGAGCCACCAACAGATGATGGCTCTTTTTTGGCCAAAGCAGCTCATGAGCGGTATCAGTGGAGGGGTTACCCATGTAGATGACAGTTGTGGAATTTTTCACCTATTAAAGTGGGGTGCCTAGACAATTTAATTCAACCCTTTCACTTGACAGATGATGAAACTGAGTTCCAGAGAAGGCAAATCATTTGTCCAAGGCCACGGGATGAGTTCATCATAGAGCTAGTTTCAGAAGCCAGGCCTCCTGACTCCTGGGCTAAGATTCTAACAAAATACCACTGGACTTAAGCCACTCCCCTTCCAAACATCCCAAACTGCTTAAAAGAAATCCACTCCACTGCCAAAACAGCTGTCAAAGTAAAATAACACACTAAGGATTGAGAGTTGTAGGGGAAATTCTTTTTTCCACTTGCTAATTATAAAGTAATAGCATTTCTCTAGTGCTTTAAGTTTTGCAAAGTGCTTTACAAACATCAACTCATTTGCTCCTCACAACAGCCCTGGGAGGAAGGTGCTGTTATTATCCCCATGTACAGCTGAGAAAACTGAGGCACAGGGTCACACTGCTAGCAAGGGTCTATCCACTGACCTTCCTCATTACCTACTATGACGAAACAATTCATACAACCTATGGAGTATGTGTTTTTTTTTAATCGAATGTTGCCTAAAGACTAAGCTGAAAGGGGGAGCTTCTTATAGTAGAGAGGACACTAAACTTGCAATACAAAGACCTGGGGTCAGGTTTCTAGGTCTGCCCCTTTCTTGTTATGTGATCCATTGCAAATGAGTCACTTGCTCTGAGCCTGTTTCATCACTGGTAAAACAGGAGCATTGACAAGGAGGTGCTTTTTAAATTCTCAACTATAAATGTGAACTGCTTTTATTATTAGAATAAGTTCCATGTCCATGAATCATCTTCTCTTTATGTTTCCAACAAGCTAATTGTCAATTTAGCTAAGCTTGGAATTGAAGTCCTTGTCAATTTAGCTAAGCTTGGAATTGAAGTCCTGTGGCCAAGGAGCCATAGGACATAGTGGTCCATGAATTACTGTTTGAGAAACTCTAGCTAATGAACTCTAGCTACTAAAGCTGGAAATAACCCTCATTTCAGACAAGACTATTCATTCCAGAAAGGTGAGGTTCAAGTATCCTGTCAGATAATTTGGGCAAAGATATTCATGAATTTGTAAAAATAGTTCATTAAAATGCAAAAGACTGTTATTTTTAGAATGGAGTATTGAAAACACTTGGGTATAATTCTCCAAGGTTGACTTACCTTTTATAGGAAGTGTGTAGTCAAAATCACAGAAAAGCAAAAAAGCAAAATTTGGAAAAGGAAGAATCTCTCATAACAATCAGATAAACCATCCAGTGCCTATGATGGGCAAATTAATCTAAAGGAGACTTTCAACAAAACCCAATGATCATCACTATTCAGAAGCAACTAGATGGTGGATAGAATCCTGGACCTGCACTCTAGAAGACCTGAGTTCAAATTTGGTCTTAAACACTTATTAGTTGTGTGACCTTGAGCAAGTCATGTAACCTTTGCCTACTTCAATTTTCTCATTTTTAAAATGGAGGGTAAAGTACCTAAAATGAGAATAATACTAGCACCTACCTCACAGGGTTGTTGTGATGATAAACTGAGATAATACTTGTAAAGTGCTTTGCAAACCTTAAAACAACATCTAAATGCTGTGTTGTTGTTGTTGTTATAACTATTGTGGTCTTCTGTTACAGTGCACCAGATTCAGAAGAAGGAAAGTTTCAGGTTTTTTATAACTCGGAGCTATCATTTCATGAACGTCTATACACGGATCTGGATGCAATGTTATACCACATCAATCTCTGCAAACCTCTTTCAGCTTTAGTGAAAAAGTCAACAATTTTTGTCAGAGGACTGATTCCTCAACTGTCCTTTCAAGCCCTGATCAAGTTAGAATCTACTCTATTATGTTTTATCTTGAATTGACTGCTAGAATACAAGAGCATCTTACGCGTCTTCCTGAAATTATTGTAAATTTTCTTAGATTTTTAATAAAAATATTTCCAAGCAACATGCCCTTGCTAGTGTTAGAGAAAGAGAAAGGAATCCTGGAGATCACCTAGCCCAGCTCCAATTCTGTTGATGAATCCTTTTCTCATCATCACAGACAAGGGATGAACCAGTCTCTGCTTGTACATTTCTAGTGACAATGATGAGGTTGCTTGTGGGACAGCTTAACTTATTAGAAGCAACTTTTTTTTTTCTTTTTGGAGGGGGGAAGGCCGGGCAATTGGGGTTAAAGTTTAACTTGTTAGGAAGCTCTTATTTGCAATGTGCTAAAATCTTAAATTCACTAGTCTTACTTTTCCCAACTATAGCTAAATGGAATAAATCCTATTCAGGTTTGACCCGATTGTTGCTGTTTAGTTGTTTTTAGTCACGTCCAACTCTTCATGATCCCATTTGAAGTTTCCTTGGCAAAGATGATACTGGAGTGGTTTGCCATCTCCTTCTCCAGATAATTTAACAGATGAGGAAACTGAGGCAAACAGGGTAAAGTGACTTGTCCTGTGTCACACAACTAGTAAGTGTCTGAGGCTGAATTTGAACTCATGAAGATGAGTCTTCCTGATTCCAAGTCCAGTCTTCTATTCACTGCACCGCCTAGCTGCCCTTTGACTTATCCTTCAGATATTTGAGGATAGAAATTATGTCTCCTTAAGTCTTTTCTTGAGCAAGAAACCTTGTCTTTAGAAACTTCCTAAGCAGTAGAGCTGTCCAACATGTGAACAGGCTGCCTCATCCCGGTCATTAGAAGGGTTCATGCAGAGATTGGACCCCCAAACCTTTGAACCAATCAGTGTCCTCCTATGGAGGAACTCCAGCTCCTTAGCCTCCCTCCTAGACTGTGGCTCCCAGGAGTAAACATAGCTAAAAAAGATGAACTTTGGGAATACTTGAATAAGCCAGTTCGAAAATTATTCTGTTTAAGTCACTTATCCATGGTGTCAGTGGACAGGGAGAGTATATATAAACAGATAATCCAAACTCTTGATTTCTTTGCCTGCTTGTCAGACAATAGAGTGGTCAGGGTTGAGGGATTTGCCTTTTCCCAGATTCCTGAGCAAGGAGCTTTGATAATTCATAACCTGAATGGTTCAAACAGAGGTGAGAATTAATTATAACTACAGGTAATGTCATCCTCATGATGGAAAATGCTATCCACATCCAGAGAAAGAACTATGGAGTCTGAATGCAGATCAAAGCATACAATTTTCAGTTTTTGCTTTTGTTTTTTTTCCTTCTTGTGGTTCCCCACTTTGTTCTGATTCTTCTTTCATAACATGACTAATATGAAAATGTATTTAATATGACTGCACATATATAACCTAAAAAACCCAAGTATTATCATCATCCTTTTTATCATATCTGAAAGGCAACCCACTACAAGATAATTTATGGTAAGAGTAGACTCTATAGAGTAGGGTAATAGGTAGAAATTCTATATTCAGGATTTTCTTCAGTATCTTCAATTATATTTAATGTATATGTATCTTGTATACATTTTTTTTCATTAAGAGACAAACATTTCAAAGAGATATATCCATTCTCATTCATTCATTCAGCTAGAATACTTAGACTCATGCTACTGTAGGGACTGAGGAGATAGATGAGAATAAATGTAGAATATGACCTTTTTCTTTCAGAAGCTTACAATAGCATTTATTCTGACAGGTTGAGTGAAAGTACGGGAGAGTGTTCTAGTGAACCCTAAAATGAGTGCCACAGACAGTGAGTGCTGCATGCATTGTGGGAAGGAAGGTCACAGCATTGGTGTATCTGGGGCAGGCCTTGAGGAGGGAGTGAGACCTGGGGTGGATCATGAAGGTTGTATAGAAATTGGAGAGATGGGAAGGAGAGGGATGAAGACTTAGGGCGGGTGAACAAAATGGACAAAACTAAGGAATTTGGAAATGATTGTGGTTTGTTCAGAGGAAAGCGAGAATCCACCAGGATGAAATGGAAACTTCTTGTTGGGGGAGAGATGGGAGATAAAGTTAACTAGGTAGCATAGGGTCAGATTCTGAGTGCCCTTGAGTGCTTGGTCAAGAACTTTGGAATTTATCTTGTAGCAACTAGGGAATTTTTAGCAAGGGATTGACAAAATGAAATTTGGCATTGATCTGTACGACGTATTTGAAAGAGAAAGACTGAAGGTAGTGAAGAGAAGAGTCAGCAGGTGACTGTAGTTGTAAAGTGAGAAGTACCTAGGTTAGGGTGATGAGAAGAAAAAGGAAGGGATGAATTAAAGAAAAAAAGAAGAAAAAAATGAAATATGAATCTGTGAGACTTAGTAACTATATATAAAGGACAAAGGAAAAAGAAGCATTCAAGATCTTATCTCCTCCCATTTCCTCCAGAATGTTATTTCATCTATCATCCCCTGATTCATCATCTGTCTTTCTTTTTCAATAACCCTTTTCTCTCTGCCTGGGAGTGTGATAGTAATTGTTTAACTATCAGCTCTCTGAAAAAAATGTACACATGATAAATTATTAACATTTTCTCCATCACATCTTAAGAAGTCAACAAAACAATAAATCAGACTTTGATTTGTACTTTACTGATTTCTGAGGTATAATTGTTCACACTAACAATTTAACAGTTGGCTCTCTTGAACCAGTTCAAACTGGCTCCAGCACACCCCCCTCCCTCCACCTAAACTGCGCCCCCCTTCCTTTGACCCTGCCAGCCTCTTAAGTTTTGAATTTATATTTCTCTTGAATTATGTTACTATATATTTCTAGAAGAATTAGCTTCAGGTTCTTCACCAAACACTTACTACTCACCTCCCCTGAAATCTGACATCGGTCCCTGCTATTGTATTGAAACTACTTACTCTGAGATCTTTCATAACTTCTTAATTATCCAATCCAATTACCTTTCTTTAGTCCTGACCGTCTTTCCACAACTGATACTGTTAATTAATCCCCTCCCCTCCACTTTTCATTTTCTTCTCACTTAATTTCATAGAATCATAGAATTTCAGAGTTGAAGGTGACCATTTAATCCCATTCATACTTACTGAAAAAGGGCTTTTCTACAACATGACAGACATAGGATCCGGGAGTCTTTACTTGTTTGTCCTTCATTTTTCAAGAGAACCAATGACATTTCAGGGTGATGTCTTGACTCTTAAAGACTGTCTTAAAGCCATTACCTTCAAAAGCAGTCCATTCTATTCTTGAATAGCTCTGATTAATTTTTGTTTTTTTTTTTTTTGGAGGGGGAAGGTAGGGCAATTGGGGTTAAGTGACTTGCCTAAGGTCACGTGGCTAGTTTTTTTGTGTTAAGTGTCTGAGGCCAGATTTGAACTTCTGACTCCAGCGCTGGTGCTCTATTCACTGTGTCACCTAGCCGCCGCACTTCAAATTAATTTTTTAAATTTTTGTATATTTTATTTTTCCTAATTACATGTAAAAACAAACTTTAACATTTATTTTTTAAAAATTTTGAGTTCCAACTTCTTTCCCTCACTACCCTCCCCCCTTCCATAGGGAGTAAGCTATTTGATATAGGTTATACATGTGCAATCATGTAAAACAGATTTCTGTATTAGTCATGTTGTGAAAGAAAACAGATAAAAAAACACTACCACAAAAAATAATAAAGTGAAAAATTGTAAGCTTTGATCTGCATTCTGACTCCATCAGTCTTTTCTCTGGACGTGGAGAGCATTTTTCATCATGAGTCCTTAGAAATGGAATCATTGTGTTGCTGAGAGTAATCTAGTCATGGTCATTAAGGATTTTTTCCTTACAGCAAGCTTAAATTTCTCTGTTTGCTACTTCCATTCTTGCTTCTAGTTCTTTCTTCTGGGACCAAACAGCATAAGTCTGTTCCTTCTAAAGAATAACTCTTTGAGTACTAAAAAAAATAGGTTCTACCCTGAGTCTTCTCTTCTCCAGTCTAGATGTCTCTGATCCCTCAACTGGTCCTCATGTGGTGCAACCCTTGACTTACCCTGGTTGTTGTCCTTTGGAAGCTCCCTAGTTTTCCAGGTTTTTTTTTTCTTGAAATGTACTCAGACTCAGATTAATATATGCATGATGTCCCTTGATTTTCCTCTACCACCAGTGACTTGTCCTTTGCTGGTTTAGCTGTTTCTGCCTCCTGTAGAAGCATCATCTCCTTCCACGTCTTCATTGATCACATCTATGCAGTTGACTTTCATTCTTGTACACACACATGCATACATATACACACATATACATGCATGAGTATATGTATACACACAAACATAGATGTATCTAGATATGGGTGTGTATATATTTATGTATATGCCTATATGTATACCTGTATTGTATTTGAGTATATGTATATACACATCTATAGGTACATATGTATGTACCTATGTATTGTACATATATGTACTGTATATGTATATACTGTATATGCACATCTATAGGTACATATGTATATACCTATGAATTGTACATATATGTAATGTATGTACATATATATTGTACCATGGCTGGTACAATAGAGAATAGAAGGGAAGAAGGGAAGAGAGAGGACCAATACTTCCCAAGAGATATTATATAAAAATAAATCCAACATAAAAGCCGTGACCTCAGATGATTATGATACAAATGTACAAAGTATTGTAATAAACAGAGTAGAGATCATAAAGCAAAGAGGTAAAATTTGACCTCCTAGATATGTCACTGGGATTGGGTATATGTGACTTAGGATCAGAACATGACTCCAGAAGAATATGATATATTTAAGAGCACCAAAATAGGGGGAAAAGTGGTAGAATAAAGTTGTCCATTAAGAAGATGTACCCATGTGAGGAAATCCAGGAACATGACAGGGGAAAGTATAAAGCATTTGAGTGAGGGTGAGCAAATGATGCTGTCATTGGAATAGGCTGCAGATCATTTGAACAGAAGAATTAATTAAATGGAGATTTTGGGAAAGAGATCACAAAATTCTCATAAAAGCAGGATATTGAAGGATATTTGAACATTGGCTGGAGCATGCTCTCTCTCTTTTCCTCCCTCTCTTTCTCTTCCCTCTCTCCTGTGTTCTTATCTCTGTCTCCGTCTTTTCTCCTTTGCTTTTGATGCAGTCTTGATGAGCAGAGACTAAAACGGGGAAAACATTGTTTTTCACAAGTCCTTTTTAAGTGTTGGGGTATGGAATGGGGTGGGATGTACCTTTAAAAAAATCGTTATTTATTTTTAGTTTTCAACATCCATTTCCACAAGGTTTTGAGTTACAGATTTTCTCCCCATCTTTCCCCTACCCCCACCGCAAGATAGCGGGCCTACTGAATACCCCTTCCCTCTGCTCTCTCTTATATCCTCCCTCCTCCCCTCCCCCTAACTTTCTAGTAGGGCAGGATAGATTTCTGTACCCCAGTGCCTGTATATCTTATTTCCCAGTTGCATGTAAAAAAATCCACAATTAAAATTTTTTTTTAACATTTGTTTTTAAAATTTTGATTTCCAGATTTCTTCCTTCTTCCCTCCTCACCTACCCCCACTGGGAAGACAAGCTATTCAATATAAGTTGTACATGTGTAGTTATGCAAAACGTTTCCATAGTAGTTATATTGTGAAAGACTAATTATGTTTACCTCCATCCTATCTTGCCTTCCACTTATTCTATTTTCTACTTTGACCCTGTCCCTTTTCAAAAATGTTTGCTCCTAACTACCCTCTCCCCCAATCTGCCCTCTCTTCTATCATCCCCCCCCCCATCCCCTTCCTCCCACTTTCCTGTAGGGTAAGATACCCAGTTGAGTGTGTATGTTATTTCCTCCTTAAGACAAATTCAGTGAGAGTAAGGTTGACCCATTCCCTTTCACCTTCCTGCTCTTCCCCTCCATTG
>CM053583.1:371710984-371738268 GCA_028627135.1 Pseudochirops cupreus | reverse complement strand
CTCCAATCTAATTTTGAAGGAATTATTCTCTTCAATGAGTTTTGGAAATTTCTTTTCCATCTGGCAAATTCAGCTTTTGAAGGCATTCTTCTCCTCATTGGCTTTTTGGGCCTCTTTTACTATTTGAGTTAGTCTATTTTTTAAGGTGTTATTTTCTTCAGTATTTTTTGGGTCTCCTTTAGCAGGCTGTTGACTCTCTTTTCATGATTTTCTTGCATCATTCTCATTTGTCTTCCAAATTTTTCCTTCACTTCTCTTACTTGATATTCAGAATTCTTCTTGAGCTCCTCCATGGCCTATAACCAATTCATATTTTTCTTGGAAGCTTTTGATGCAGGAGTTTTGACTTTGTTGTCTTCTTCTAGTTCCATGTTTTGACCCTTTTTGTCCCCAAAAAAGGATTCTATGGTCTGATTGTGCTTCCTTTGCCTGTTCATCTTGCCAGCCAATTACTTGACTTTTGAGCTCTTTGCCATGGTAGAACTCTACTTCCAGAGTGGAGAGAGCTATGTCTCAAATTGCTGGGGTTTTCACAAATGTTGTCGGAGGTCTGGGGAGGGCACCCTCTCTACAGCCACCACAAGCTCTAGCACACTGGCCACACACCCCAGGACCACCATCCAAGACTGTGACCCAGATCTAAGGAGGGCAAAGCAAGACTGATTACCCTCTGAATGGTTGCTTTGTTCCCCTACAATCTGGAGGCTAGGAGCTCCTGAGGCAGCCACGTGGCAGCAGCTGCAGCCCCTGCACCTCTGCCACCTCTTGCTCTGGGGGCAGGGGCTGGATGGCGCTCTTCTGTCACCTGTTCCAACAGGGCTCCCCCCTGACCTTTTACTTTCTCTTTGGTGTTTATGGGTTGAGAAGTCTGGAAACTGCCACAGCTGCCAGAGATTCACTCTCCTGAGGTCTGCTCTGCCCGGTCTGTGCCACTGGTCAGGGACCCCCTGGGTCTAGGCCTGTGTGGCTCACATAGGACTGAGCTTTGTTCCCAGCCCAGTGCAATAGACCCTTCCTGTTGGCCTGCCAGGCTGCCTTCAGTGGGAGATATGTTTCTCTCTGTCACTTTGTAGGCTCCGTAGCTCTAAAATTTGTTTAGGGTAATTTTTTTTTACAGGTATTGGAGGTGGTAGGAGTAGGAGCTGAAGCAAGTTCCTACTTTTGCTCCACCATCTTGGTTCCGCCTCTAGATGTACCATGAATTACACATGCCACATCCCTCTTACTAAAGCTCCTTGGAAACTGGGGCTGTTTTCTCATCTTCGTATCTTTAGAAATTAATATAGTACCCTGTACTGTTTGTTGGATCGGACAATCCATTTATTGAATAGATAAATGAACAAATCACACATTCATTCAACTAGTAATTGGAAGAGTAATATTCAACTACTGGATGCGTTCATTTATTTAACAAACATACACTGAGCTTTTCTGCAAGGTACCATATTAGGGACTATGGAGAGTGCTGGTAATTAAACTGTATAAATGTTGTCTTTATTCAAGTATTTTACACTCTATTTGGGGGTCAGTGTATTAACCTTGGCTATATTGAGGTTATGCTCATATTTTATATACTTGCACGTAATTGAACTCTTGTCTCCACACATTCATAAAATCATATTTTCGCTGACTGACTTTGCTGTGGCATGGGGTGGGGATTCTGGAAAAGAGTAAGGGGGAAACAGATGCATTCTATTTTCACACCTTTCAAGAAGCCCAAGAACTGTGTGTGTGGGAAGTACAAAGCCACCAATGACAAAATGTTTTTTTTAGGGGTGTGGTGGTGGGACTGTTTTGGGGGGGGAAATTCCTGTTCCAGCATGAAGATGATTGAAGAGCTGTCCCAATGATCTCTTACAGGCTCGACTCCATCTGTCATAGCCACAGACTCAAGGATATCATACAAGAAGATCTGTTACCTACAGCAAAAATGATAAAATGCATGAGCCGAGAGTTTGGGGCTCCTTTGAGTAGGTCAGATTTATTAACCCCAAGCCCACTGGAGAGAGTGCCATCTACTCTTTTAAAGATAGAAGGACCAGGGGAAAAAATACACAGCCTACCTTCCTTAATCAAATTACATGAAGAAAATTATCTACAATGGAAGAAAGACATGGAGATGAAACGGGCCATAGCACCAAGCTACATTAAGGTAGGTACCACCTGCTACTATTTAATTCAAACTACTGTCAGCATCATGCCTTCATATTTCTGCTACAGCCCATTCAAAAAGTTTTATTGCTACCTTTTATTTTGATATCAGTTATTTCTTGAGGGGGGAAAACACACTCTGTCACTGACTCTCCATTTTGAAATTTGAACTTTGTTTGTAACAAAGAAAAACAATCAAGCAAAAACATCTAGTACAAGGACTTTATCTGTCAATGTTTGCAACATTCTGCCCTTGTAGTCCCCCACCTTTCTGTCAAGAAGAGGGAAGGCTATTTCTTTATCTGGTCTCTGGGATCATTATTGATTTTTAAGTTAGTCCAATGTTGGTTTCCTTTTAGTGACCTTTTTATTTAGAGCACATTATTGTAGTCAATATATACATACACACACACGTGTGTGTACACGTATATACATATGTATTTGGGGGGTTTTGCGTTCTTATTTCATTTAGCATCATTATATATAAATTTGATCACGTTTCTTATAATTCTTCAAATTCATTGTTTCCTACTGCATAATATTTTGTTACCTATATATGTGATCATTTATTTAGCCATTCCACCATTAAAAAGAGTATCTTCTTTGTTTGCAATTCTTTGCTACCACAATGAATGCTGTTGTGAATATATTATGGTGTCTTTTCTGTTTTGATCCTCCCTGGCATAGTAGATCATCTGGGTCAAAGGTTAGGACAATTTCTAGCTCCAGAATATTGATGTCTCTATCTTCCTATTGTCCCTCCAACATCACTTATTCCCATTTTTTTGGACATCTTTGTCCATTTTCAGGGTGTAAGGAAAAACCTTAGAATTGTTTTAATTTGCATTTCTTGTGTTAGTGATTTGTAGCATTTTTTCCACATAGTCATTTATATCATTTGCAATTCTTTTGAAAACTGTTCATGTCTTTTGACTTGGGATCTGTTGGTCTTATATACTTGTTCTAGTTCCCTATATATCATGGGTACTGTGTTTTTTTTCCTACCCCATAATTGCTGTTTTTATTGTCTTAATTGATTTTATTTGTATGAAAAGATTTTTATTTTTATGGAATCAATATTGTTTTGATTGTCTCTTCCTTTTATTGGTTAAGAATTGTTCACTTAAAGTATTTGCAGATCCTATACGTGATTGCACGCCACCATGGGGGGGGAGGGAGGGGAGAAAATCTGAAACTCAAGGGATTGTGGAACTGAATCTTGTAAACTAAAAGTAAATAAACAAATCATTGAAAAAAAAAGAATTGTTCACTTAAACATAAATGTGAGAAGTATTTCTTTCTCTACTCCTGTAACTGCTTTATGATACGAACTTTTATATTCAGGTCTCATATCCATACTTCATATCTATTTTAAAAATGACTCCCCTTGAGATTATAGACTCTTTGTTACTCTAAGTAAATAATGTTATAATTTTTATACAACTCCATAAAGTATCCCCTTGGTAATTTGATTGGCATAGTATTAAAATCTATAAATTAAGCTAAACTAGTTTCATCATTTTTATTAAATTAGCACAACCAAACCATAAACAGTATCTTTACAATTCTTTATCTTCTCTTGTTGCTATAAAAAGCATTTTTGTAGTTGTATTTATATGAATCTCCAAAGTGTCTTAGTAAGTTAGATCCCAAATATGATTTTGTAGTTATTTGGGCGAATTTTTTCTTACTGATTTCCCCCGAGTTTTGTTACCACCGTACGGAAGTGCTGATGATTTTTGTGACTTTGCTTTAAATCATACTCTAAAGAAATTATTAATGATCTCAACTTCTTTTCTGCTTCTCTGGTGTTTTCTAAGTACAACTTCTTGTCTCCTGAAAATAGGAATCATTTTGGCTCTACTTTGTTGATGTTCATACCTTTAATTTCATGGTCTCGTTATTGCTATACCTACAACTTCTGGACCTGTGTCAAACATTAGGAGGCAAACATCTTTTTGTACTGGGAAGGCTTCTAGTGTTTCTTGATGATAAATAATACTTCCAGTTTTAGATCATATTAAAAATGGGACCTTCCATGTCTATGAATTTTTATGGTTTTTAACATAAACAAATGAAAAAAAAACATTGGGTAAGCTCCTGATATATGCCAGGCACTATACGAGGCACTGAGGGTCTAGGGGCAAAAGTCAGATAGTCCTTACCTTCAAGTAGCTTATGTGCTAATAATGGAGTGGGGAGAGCAATTGATATAGGTGACAAGGGAAGGACTTTTTATATATGTCAGAGAAATGACACATATAATGAAATGGCAATCTGATGTCAAACCCTATTTGGAAAAAAAATAAATTTATTTTTAAAAATTCAGAATTTAACAAACAAGAAATAAAGCTAGGCTTTCCATATGAATAGTAGAAGATAAGAGGAGGATTATGTATGAAACTCCACGCATCATATCTTTTCTAGAAGCTATGGGAGCATTGATTTGATTACTTTTCTCTGAGCAGAGGGTAGAAAGGGACAAGACTTCACAGCAAGGAAAAAGGAACATGTCTCAAGAGGTCTGGGGTAGATGGATATGTCACATGGTCTGGGGCAGCCAAAATAGTACTTTTAGTGAATTAGCACTCACTTAGTTAATCAAGTGTAGCCCTAGTACAGAGTTCTAAGTTGAGTGGATTAACATAAAGGATTGCTATATTTTGTCAAAGGTTTCCTTTATGTCTATTAAAATAATCATATAATTTTTGCTTGTATGACTAATTATGCTAATGATGTCTGCTAATATTGAACCATGGTATGCACAAAATTTAATCATAGTGAATTACTTTAGATTTAGATTTTCTTATTTTTCTAATTGGGAGAACCAATGATTTATTGATTTTGTTAATCTTGTTAAAAACCAGTACTTAGTTACATGGTATTTCTATTTTCAAGTGTCTCTATTCTCCGGTTTTCAAGATGTCTTATGTTACAATTCTTTCAGTGTTTTTAATTCATTATTTGATCTTTTTTAATTCTTTACTCTGTTTCTTGATCCTCTTTTTTTTTTTCTTCCTATTTTGCTAATAAATACTTTTAGAGAAACAAATCTTCCTCTGAGGTCGGCTTTAGCTACATTCTGTAAGGATTGGGCCATTATTGCATTACTCTCATTGTCTGTAACATATATATCTCTTGCTCTTAAGATTTGTTCCTGATCCTTGATATCATTACTTAGCATTGATTTAGATCTGCATATTTCCCTCATGTTTCCTTTTTAAATTACTATTTCATTATATCATGGTCTGCAAATATATTTATTACTTATGCCTTTTTTACATTTTTTAATCATTCCTTTATAAGCAGTTTTTACCAAGTGAACAGTTTTTGTTAAGTTACTGCTTTTGGATGTTAAGAAAATGTGTATATGATGGACTCAGAATGCAGATTGAAGCATATTTTTTTCACTTTATTCTTTCTCATATTTTCTTTTTCTTTTGATCTGTTTCTTCTTCCACAATTATGACAAATATGGAGATATGATTTCCGTGATAGCACATGTATAAACTAGTTCAAACTGCCTACCATTTTCAGAAGAAGGAAGGGAAGGGAAGGAGGTAGAAAAAACTGGAACTCAAAACCTTGGAAAAAGGAATGCTAAACATTTTCTTAACATGTTTTTGGAGAAAAAATGAAATACCATTTAAACAAAAAAAGAAAAAAAGAATATGTGATCTCATCTTTTTGCCCCCAAACAGACTCTTACCTTCCCCTGACACCTCTCTTCCCCCTCCCCACTTCTATACTCTCTATTTCTGTTAGGGGTATCACCATCTTCTCAGGCACTCAGCTTCTCCAATCTAGAACACTGGTTATGTTTGACTTCTCACTTTTTTTCACCCCATATAGCCAGTCAGTTGCCAAATCTTGTCAATTCTACTTCCATAATATCTCTCACTACCATTTTCTTATCTCTACTACTCCAGCGTTCATCACCCTAGTTCACTCTCATCACCTCTTAGCTGAAATATTGCAAATAACTGCCTAATTGGTTTTTCTGCTGCTTGTCTCTCCCTCTCCAATTCAACCTCCACACAGCTGCCAAAGTGATTTTTTTTTTTACTAAAATGTAGGCCTGACCATGTGGGTTCCCCTTGTCTCTAGGTTCAAATGCTAGCTCACTTATTTAGCTTTTAAAGCTCTTCACATCCTGAATCCAAACTGACCTTTCCACCTGTTTCCTCACCCTCTGGCCATGATTGGGGACCTTTTCTTGCATAGGTGCCCAACCTCTCCCTTGGCTGCCAGACTTCTGTTCTTAGTGGGCTCCTGGCCAGATTGCCACTCTTTGTCCCCAGTGTCTGCAGACCTAAATCTTGTCTGTCTGCTTTTATACCGATTGGGTTTTTTTGTTTGTTTGTTTGTTTGTTTTTGGGGGGAGTTGCCATCAGTATTTGGTCTGGTTTCTAGTTTCTAGTTTCCTCCTGTTTGGAGGAAGATCTCTTTGGGGAAGAGCTTGTTGTATTGTTTCCTGTTATGCCGCCATCTTGACTCTGTTTGGAATCAGGAAAACTCCTCTTCATGAGTTCAAATCTGGTCTCAGTCACTTACTAACTGTGTGACCCTGGACAAGTCACTTAATCCTGTTTGCCTGAGCTCCTCATCTGTGAAATGGACCGGAGAAGGAAATGGCAAATCCTTCTATTATCTTTGCCAAGAAAACCCCAAATAGGATCATGAAGAGTAAATAGAACAATTATCATGGTAGCCTTGGAATAGAAATGTAGTATGTAGATGGATGGGTAAAAACTTAAGCCCTGGATAGATGAATCCCTGGCATATGTTTTCAGAAAAACTTTATTGGAGCATCTCAAGTGAGAAGGACCTTCCCACGACCTGAAGTGAAAAAAATCAGAATTGTTCCTGCTGATGGGAAGTCCATATATAACTACAGCATTCAGACTTTGAACTCTGGGGAGCTTGCAAAGCAGCAATGGCTTGCTCAGATGGACAAGGTGAGTGCAGCCCACTTCGTGCTGACACTGGGTGTTTGTGTAGGAAACACTGGGATTGGGAATCCGGGGTCATTTTCCCTCCTCGCCTGCTCACTGCTTGCTGGTTATCCAAAGACTCCCAGAGCCTTTTCAGTTTTTGTGGCTAAAAATAATTCTGCATTTCTCAAGTCTTTTTAGAGATAGAGTGGAAAGGAATGATAACTTCTTGAACTTTCTGCAAACCCCTACCTAACAGAACTATAGTTAGATGGTACCAACTCATTTATCTGAGCCTAGATGGAAAACTACACCCTCACCTTCACCCACTGCCTTGAATCAATTCTACTGAATTAAACTAAGTCAGTTTCCAAAGTTTTTTTGTGTTTGTTTTTCAATTTACTTATATTCTTTATAGGAACGAGGGAAAAGGTTCACTTACTCTCAAAAATACCTCGCATCCCTTCCAGAACCTTTGGGCCTGACCCACCAAATACCCAGATCTAAGTTCTGGCTTACTCCAGAAGGATTTCAAGTTCCTGGATATCGGAATAGTTTTGAGAGTAATCAACACCCCAAGAAGCCAGATTGGAATCGGGTAGAAGAATTAAAAGAGGTAATATTTTGTTGGGTAAATTAATTCACATGTAGGACTGGATTTCCTCATTCCTACCAACAACGTTTCTTCCTACCTTTTTTTTTCCTTTCCATTTCAGTCATGGCAAGAGAATAGGCTATTTGCTAATATCCTGAAGCCTGTCCTTGGTAGGGAGAGGATGAACTGGGAACAGCGGCATTTGGATTTTGACATTTACAAGAAGGCACCCTCTATTATACATTTTCCTGATGAAAAATTTTCCCTAAAAGGTAAAAAAACAACAAAAAACAATACAATGAAACCCATTTCAAAAGTCAATGTTCCTTCATGCTTTCCCCGGGTTTAGATAATATCTGATATTTATGAAATCCTTTCAAAGTTGCTGAGCACTCCGCATACCTTGTCATAGGAGTCCCACAGCATCCCTGCAAGGTAGGTACTAAAGGTATGATTTTTAATCTATTCATCCTTTCCTTAAAAGATGAGGAAATGAACTGAGAGATCAAATGATTTGCCCCTGGTCACATACCAGTGTCAAGAGGTGGGATTCATTGAAATCTTCTTGAATCAACACCTTTGCTCTTGTCTTTGTACTCAAATTGCTTTTTGAGATATTTTTTCTTATTCACTTTGACACATTCAACAAATCCTGTGACATAAGGAAACAAGGACCTTAAGAGGTAAAGTGACTTGCTTGCCAACAGCAAGTTAGTGACAGAATTGGGGACTAGAAGCTGTGTGTCCTGAAGTCCGTGGTGCCATGGTTCCGTGCCATAACTATTCTAAAACTCAAAAAGGTAGTTAAGGCAATTCTTGTACTGGGTAGGGAGGTTAGTCCTTTAAGATTCTGTGTGTGGGATGAATTTAGACTGGGAGAACAAGTATACTAAACCAGATGCAAGGGGAAGGGTGTCTGGTCTAGGGCGTAGCTGTTAACAATCAAAGAGACATTTGCGGGAAAGGAGCAATCCAATTCAGTGGTGGATTGATATTGGAGGATTTGATAATTAGGTTATAAGGACTGTGGAAGGGTCTGTGTCCTGGGCTCATCTTTGGGAAAACAGGTTCTTTTAATCCCATCAATATTTGTCAAGCACTTAGCATAGTACCAGTTATCTAGTAGGTGCTTAATAACTGCTTGTTCTATTCCTACTAATGGCCATACCCAAATGATCTGTGACTTCATTGATTTGGGTGATTCCTCCAGTAATGCATATTATAAGTCATCAATGTCTGTTTACCCTGCGCCTGGGTCATCCCATATATCTGCCATAAAAGAACCTAGTCAATGAGCAAGAGCCCTTTCTCCTTTCTCCTGACACTATGGGGATAGCACAAAGCCTCGGATCTGATTTTCTTTGCTTCTGTCATACGATCAATCCAAACTTCATTAATGGCCTTAGTGAATTTTTTTCCTTTCTGATCCTCAGTCAGTCTATAAGCAGCTTTTGGCCTTCAAAATTTGCCTTCTTTGGAGAGGAGAAGGAGAAGACCCATCAAGTTACCCAACTGTCTGGGTTCCAATTCAAGCAGCTCGGACTACTCACAGGTTGTGTTTGTCCTTTGTTCTCAGAGAGGACCATGACATCAAAGAGATGATGACGTGACTTGCAGTTGACTTTGATTTGAGTGAGTGCGAGGTCACCAGTCCCACTTTCTCCTCCAGAGTCATCTGGGTCCAGTGGACCAATGTTCATCAGGATGACTGGAAATGGCCCAGGATGCAATGGAGACCCTGGTCCTTTTAGGTCCTCTTCAGGGTCTCACTTGGAGTACAGTAAAGCCCATTCAGTGAATAAGCCTCTTCAAGAAGTGAGTCAAGAGATGGCCCCTTTCATTAAAAAAAATAAAAAATAAAAAAAATCAAATCAGGAGGGGAAGACTCTCAGTGTTGCTGGCTGAGAGAGAAACAGCTACTATTTTTATTCACTCTGAGCCAGGAGGGCCCAAAAAATAGACCTTAAGTGTTGTTTGGGCAGGGACCTATTGTCCAGTCTAGGAGCTCCAGCATGAAATGGGGTTAAGGTTTGGTCTGAAAGAAAGAACAAAAGAAAGAAATAAAGGAAGGAAGGAAGGAAGGAAGAAAAAGACAGAAAGGAAGGAAGGAAGAAAGGAAGGAAGAAAGAAAGGAAGGAAGGAAGAAAGAAAGGAAGGAAGAAAGGAAGAATGGAAGGAAGGAAGACAGGAAGGAAGGAAGGAAGGAAGGAAGAAAGAAAGGAAGGAAGAAAGGAAGAATGGAAGGAAGGAAGACAGGAAGGAAGGAAGGAAGGAAACGAAGGACAAACACAACAAAAATAACCAGTCTATAAGAATTTAAGAAATGTGCTTCCTGTATGCCAGGCCCTGTGTCAGGGATACAAAGAAAGGCAAATAGAATCCCTGCCCTCAAGGAGTTTACATTCTAAAGTGGGAGACAGCGGTGTACTAGAGGGAAGACAGTAGCAACTGAGGGTGACTTTGGAAAGGAGTGTCACATGTAAAGGACAGGCACAGCCCAATGTAACTGGATTATAGATTATGTGGAGGAATGAGTTAAATGTAGAACTAAAAGACCAGGAAGTCGTCTGTTAGGAGGAATTTTAAATGCCCTGCTGTGAGCACAAAAGCAGTTTTTAAAAGGCCTTTGGTGGAGAGCCTCTGAGGCTTCAGGGAAACTCTTCCTAACTACTTTTTTTTCTTTGGGGGAGGGGCGGTACAGATATCTTCTGCCTATGAGTATTGGGATGCTTATAGTAAAAGGACTTTGAACTCTCTGGCTGTGAGTTTTCCAATGTGGTCCAGGAAAGAAGAATGAGAACCTGAACTAGAATGGGAATGGCATGGAAGAAAAGACATATCCAAGAGGTGTTGTAAAGGTAGAAATGGGCAGTGGATTGGACATGTGGGGTGAATGCAAGGGAGTGGTTGAGGGTGACCCTGATGATGTGGCCCTTTGTGACTTGGAGGATAGGGGTGCCCTTCACAGTCACAGGGAATTTCAGGAAAGTCAGGGGAGGGAAATAATGCTTTTGGGGGGGATCTGTTGAATTTGGGATGGCTATAGGACATCCTGCCACCAAGGACATTGGTTTAAGTATAATCAGATGCTGCCAAACCTATTTATAGAGATATTTAGAAATATGTAAATAAGCATTTTCATTGGAAATGACTGGATGTTTTTCAAAGAAATTTGTTTTGTTGGTTGGTTAGGTATTTTTTTCCTCCAGAGACACTATTTCCATAGAGCTCAAGAAGCTCATTAAATACTGTTCTAGAAACAGATATAATTTCACAGATGCTTCGTTTCACTTGGAATAGTTTTCTTAAAGACTGAAAGCAAGTTTGAAGAGGACAATTTAGTAGGACAGGCAAAGAACTCTCAGAACTCAGAACTCTCTGTCCTGCCATGGTTTAGTTTGCAAAAACATAAGGAAACCTAGTTAATGGCATAATTATCCTGATGAACACCTGCTTTGAATTATCAATTAATTTCTTAGCGTCAGCTCTTTGATTGTGGCCTCCAGTCTCCAGGACAAACCCATCCATGCATGTAGTTCAGAGGGCCTGCAGGGACCTTGACATCATTTGAAAACTGTGCAATGCTCCCTAGATTCATCATTGTGACAAAGTATCAGGATGCTGGCATTCTCATACTTCATCACTTACTATGCAGACCCAAAGTTTGTGATGAAACCTCCAAACTGTAAGGGGAAAAACCATCACAACTCATCCCACACTCCTTCTGTTGAGGGTTAGATAAGATGGATTTCTATTGAAATCCTTTGAGGGTTCTATTAGTCTGAAAGAATTACCAGGCATAAGCAGTCTTGGCAGTTTTAAAAGGGTTTATTACGCTTGTCAGCGGGCAGGAGAAAATTAAGGGGAATCCTCCTGGGAAGTGTGGATGGGGGTGCTGATTATATAGTAACAAAGTCATACAAAGGGGGAGTTAGGGAGGAGCACCCAGCCTGTCTGCCCTGAAAGGTCCCCCTTTGATAAGGTGGAGTTCTTTTGTTTGGAGTTAACTTACAGCTGGCCACTAGAACAAAAGGGGTAATCCTTTCTCTAACTAAGGAATCCTTTTAAGAATTCATAGGTGTGGCATGTTATAGTTAACGAGCTTCAGGGTAGATACTTACAGGCTGGGGGCGGGGGAAGGGACAGAGTTAATGACTTACAGCTGGGCGGGAAAGGTGACCTTTCCACAAGCTGATACCACATACCCAGGTGCCCGAACACAGATGAGATTCAAGACAAAGTCACCCCAAAATATTACAAAGGCACCTCAGCACCTCCTTCACTTCCAAGGAATGTGTTGTGAGATATGTGTCCATTGATGTATAAAGCTTCCTAAGTGGTCTTCACTCAAGTTTTTGGAGGGTCTAATTAGCCAGTATATTTAACTAACCCTGAGTAATTCAATGGAAAAGCCCAGTGGATTTTTCTCATCTCTGTGTATGAGAATGTAAACTCAGGAGTGGGTAAGAGGCATTTAAGAAAGAGGAGGATTTGGGTAGCTGTAGATGACATAATGAGAGAGTGGATTTGTTCCATGGCCACTAAAAAAAAAACCACAGCCTGCAGGTGAATGGAAATATAATCTACCAGCATAACATGGAATATTGGAAGTTTGAAGAGCTCTAAGGGGAAAAAAAATGAACAGATCTCTGCTGATAGAGGTAGCTCCCCAGCAATCATGCCAAATTCAGAGGGATAGCAGATGCTGCTGTCAAGAAGGATGTAGCTGTATCAAAATGAGGTGGTCTTTTCTGCCCTTCGAGTATATCCATCTAGTGCAGTATGGCATGTTTCAAGGGCCACAAATACTACCTAGTGGAAAGAGTGGTTAGATTGGCTTTATATTTCCCCAGTATTTTAAAAAAATGAGCATTTCTTTATTCTATTTTTGTGAAATTCCTTACAGGATACTTATTACTAATCAATGAAATTTGTTTAGCATTTCAATGCCAAGATGTTACTTTTAGGCTCACAACTTGTGATAAATTTCTCTTTCGAGATGTTGTTCATTTAGGATCATGAAATATATGTTGCCAATTACCATTAGACTAAAAGATATTTTCTTCTAATTCTGAATTGCTTGAAGTCATACTGTTTTGTGAATGGATTGCCTTTGGTGCGTACTCTGTGCTTCCTAGGTAATGATACATATATCAATCAATCAACATTAATAAGCTGCTCATATGTGCCAGGCATTGTGCTAATGGATGGGGATGCAAAAGAGGAAAAGACAGTCCCGGCCCTCCAAGAGTTTACAGTCTAATGGGGGAGATAACATGCAAGCAATTATATACAAAGCAAGTTATATCTAAGATAAACAAGAAATACAATTGATCCATCCTCATTATTCTGAGAGTCCATACTTGCAAATTTGCCCACTTGCTAAAATTTATTTGTGGCTCCCCAAATCAACGCTCATGATTTCTCAGTCCCGTGTGATGGAGTCGTCCTCTCTGAGATTGAACGAGGTGATGCTCTCTCTGCCTTCTTCTTGTGGCTTTCATATTGTAAACATATTGTATCCTTTTTGTGGTTGGTTTAGTGCTACTTTTTTTTTTGCACGTTTGTGGGTGATTTCACTGTTTAAAATGCTTCCTAAGCATGGAACTGGATTGTTGCCTAGTGTTTCTAAGCACAAGAAGGCTATGATTGGCCTAATGGAGAAAACATATGTATCAGATAAATTTCTACCACTGTTGGCTGTGAGTTCAATGTTAATGAATCAACAATATGGTAGAGCCAGAAAAAAGCAGAGGAAATTTGTTGATCTGTAAATGAGGCCCCTTGGGAAAGTGCTGAAGTAAATGTTGTGACCAGACGTTCACAGCAACCTAACTGTGTATTTCTCCTAGGAGTGATGGTTCAGTATTTGCTAATTCAGTGTTTGCAGCAACTTTATAGAACGTAACTACCTCAAATGATGAGAATCAACTGTAATTAACAGAGAGAAGTCACTAGAATTAAGAGGGATTGGGGAAGTATCTAGTAGAAGGTGGGATTTTATTTGAGATTTAAGTAAAGTCAGAAGTCAGAGGAGGGTAGAGAAAGTGTTCCAAGAATGGGGTCAGCCAGAGAGAATTCCTGGGACCGAGAGATGGAAGGTCTTGTTTGTGGAACAACCTGGAGATCAGTGTCACTAGATCCAAGAGGACCTGTTGGGGAGTAAGATATAAGAGGACTGGAGAGGAAGGAGGTGGCTTGGTTAGGAGGGCTTTGAATGCCAAACTGAACATTTTGTATTTGATCTGGAGGTCCTAGGGAGCAACTGGAGTTTATTGAGTAGGAGGAGGTGACATGACGGGACTGGTACGTTAGGGAAATCACACTGGTGGCTAAATGGAGGATGGATTAGTATGGGAAGAGCCTGGTGGCAGGCAGACCCACCAGGGGTTATTGCTTACAACAATCAAGGCATAACATGATGAGAGCCTGCCCTAGAATGGTAGCAGCATCAGAGGAGAAAAGGGGGTGCATTGGAGAGATGTCACAAAAGTGCAGTTGACAGGCCTTGCAACAGCTTGGACATGTGGAGGTGTGGGTGGGGGTCAGAGGTAATGAGGCATCCAGAATGACTCCTAGGTTGTGAGCCTGAGGGACTGGGAGGGACTGGACTGCAGTATCAGGGAAGGTATGAGGGGCAGGGAGAGGGTATAGGGGAAAGAAAATGAGTTCAGTTTTGGACGTGTTTAGTTTGCCTACTGGAATCCAGTTCAAGATGTGTCAAAAGTAGTTGAAAATGCAAGATTGGAGGTCAGCAGAGAGATTAGGACAGGATAGGTAAATTTGAGGATAATTGGCATAGAGATGGTAATTCAAGTTTTCAGAGTTTATGATCTGACCAAGTGAATTAATACATAGAGAGAAGAGGGCTTAGGTCAGGATCCTGAGGGATAGAGGATGTGATCTGGAAGAGGTTCCAGGAAAGGAGACAGAGAAGGAGCAATCAGAGAGGTATGTGGAGAACGAGGAGAGAGGGTGTCCTGAAAACTAAGAGAAAAGAGAGTGTCATGGAAGAGAGTGCTCAGTAGTGTCAAAGGCTTCAGGGAGGTCAAGGAGAATGAGGATGGGGAACCAATCACTGATTTTGGCAACTAAGAGATCATTGGTTACTTTGGAGAGAACAATTTTGGTGGAATGATAAGGAATCTGGATTGTAAGGGTTTAAGAAGAGAGTGAGAGGAGAGAAAATGGAAGCACCTATTGTAGATGGTCTTTTCCAGGAGTTTAGCCATAAAAGACTGAATAAATATAGGATGATAGTGGGGATGGAAGGATCAAATGAAGGTTTTCTCAGGATGAGGCAGATATGCACATGCCTGTAGGCAATGGGGATGATGGGGGGGGAGGGGGAGAATCTGTTGGAGGAGAGAGGATGGAATGGGATTGCTTAGGCAGGTAAAGGGAGCAAAGCCACTTTTTCATGAGAGATGGGGGTGAAGGAGAGAGTGATAGGAAGATGTAATTGAGGTGGAGTGAGGAAGAGGGGAGAAGAAGGAGCTTCTCTGAATGGCCTCAGTTTTTTCTCTCTGATATGAAGCGAGGTTCTCAGCTGAGAGCTGAGAGGCTAGGGGACCCATGGGAGGTTTGAAGGAGGATAAAAAGGTTTGGTGGAGCCTCTGTGGAGAGTGGGATGGTGAGTTGATAAGGAAGGTATAGTAGTACTGCCAAGCAGCAGTGAGGGCCCGGTTGAAATTCTGTAACATATATTTGTAGGGGAGTCAATCAGAACACTTACACAATTTTCTCCATTTTTATTCAGCAGTATGAGTGTAGGAGCACCAAGGTGGTGAGTGAAAGGGTTGACCTAAGGCTGAGATTTAATTGGTCATAATCAGTGATATGAGGGTACTAGGGAGTCAAGAGAGGAGGACAGTATAGAGTTGACTTGGTTGAACAAGGAGTAAAGACAAGGAAAAGAGGAGAGAGTGGCTAGTTCAGGGAGATGGCATGGGAGAGGTCAAGGTATGGACAGAGAGTAGTTTTGTAAGGGAAGGCAGAGAGAGAAGTGAAAAGCCAACAGATTATGGTTGAATAGGGGGATTTTGGAATTCTTGAACACTCTGGTGGCGTATTTGTAGATGATAGTGAGATTATAGGGATGGTCGCCATCTTTGTGTGTGGCTGACTGAGGTGGGGGTTGAGTAGCTGGTGGGAAGGGAGTAGTTTGAGGGATTGAGTGGCTATGGTGTTTCAGGGACAGTCAGTCAATATGTTGAAGTCCTCTGGTGTGAAGGCAGGAGTTGAGGGGGAGAAGAAAATTGAGTTAGTTATTGAATTCATTGAGGAAGGAAGGAAGGGGAGAGCCTGAGGCTACCAAGATTTTGATTGGGTCTTAGATGTGAATAGCATGAACCTCATAGTAAGAGAGGTTACTGAGTGATGGAAATAGGGGGAGAAGCTAGAAGTGGTAATGGGGAGCAAGAGGTATCCCAACTTCCATGCCTTGACCTGTGACTTGAGGAGATTGAGTGAAGATGCAGCCAGCACTGGAAAGGGTGGCCGAGGAGGCTGTGTCATCAAAGGAAAGTCAGGTTTCAGCAGTAGTTTGTAGATGGAGGGATGGGAGAGGATTAGCATGAAGAAAAGTTCGTTGCCTATGGAACAAGCTTTCCAGAGGGCACAGTGGAAGGGCTGGGTGGTGTTTGGTGGTAACTTGAGGATGAGATGGTTGAGGGGGAGGAGAATGAAGACTCAGGTGGTAGGGGTGGGGTAGAGAATGGGGTTGGGATATCTATAGAAGTTTGGTTACCAGGAAGTCAAAGGTATGACCAGGTGTGAGAATGTTGAGTGGAGTGCGTCACTCTTCTCAGTAGAGGTTGAAGATCAGACTGGAGATAAGTACAAATGAGACAGGAGGCACAAAGTCAGAAGGAGACTCCTGCTTTACAACTCCTCTTCCCTCCAAAGGCTGGAGGTTAGAAAGGAAAAGGGCACTGCTGGAGATGGAAGTCCAGACTGCGCAGCAGGAGGAAGAAGTCTTATTCCCCATGAACTTTTCTCTTCCTCTTCCCTCAAAGGATGGTTTCAGCAAGAGATGGGAGGCCTGAAGTCAAGGGGTAGGTCACTCCTCTGCACCAGAGGGACTCTGCAGCCTGTTTGGGAGACTGGCATGGCAGCAGGGGATGGAAGTTGCCTTGTGTTGGGGCAGATGGAAGAAGCCAAGCCCAGCCTATTACTTGTTGCTCCTTTTCTTCAGGACAGGCTGCACCTGGCAGGAGATGGAAAGCCTCAGGCACAGGTCAGAGGAATATCTGACTCCTCTCCTCACCTGAGGAGGCTGGCTGTGGAAGGCAGCAGCAGGCAGGAAGAGCCTTTCACATTGCCTGGGACTAATGATTGTAATTAGTATCTGAGGCTATGGTTTCAAACATTGTGATCATAAATTCACTCATAAGTATTTTAAGTTGGAAGGAACCTTAGTCAAACCCCCTCATTTTATAGACGAAAAAACAGATTCATAGAGAAGGGAAGATATTTTGCCCAGAATTAGTGTTCTCCTCTTCTGGAAATTCTACTGTGGCTCCAGAAAGGGGTGAAGTGAGAGGCTCTAGCTGAGACTGAGGGCAAGATAGGCCTTGAGGAAGGCAGAGTTCTATTTGGGATTTTCTTTTGGATCTAAAATTTATCATGGTAAAAGTCCAGCAGGTATAGAGTTGGGAATCTTAAAAAAAAGACAGATCCATTTACAGTTATGGAGTTAAGAGAAAAATCATAATTATTGCTGCAGTATTTATGACTAATGGAAAGGGTTGCTCCACGTATGACCTTCCAAGATTTTTCATTAGAATGTCTGGGGGGTGAGTGGGAGTATGTTTAAGCTTCTCTGGAATGCAAGCTCCTTAAGGGCAGACTTTTTCTCGTACTTAATAATTGCTTGTTAACTAATCAGTTGGTTGACAATGGCTTCAGTCATCACCCCCTGCCCTACCATGGTCACACTTTATCCAACTGCTGACCAAATGTGGGTAATGGACATGAAGAAGCCATGTTAAGACAGGAAGACTCCATGAAGGGGCACCATTTAGAACTTTTATCTTGGACTCTCTACTAGGCATGGCCAAGTTTAATCTCTATGCAAACATCAGGAAACCATCTGTTTTTTTCATTCATATGACAATGTTGTGGGGGAGAATGAAGGGGGATGAAGCAGCTGCTATAGAGTGGTACTGGTGTGTCTGATGATTCTAGAAGAGCTGGTTATTAGTACTTGGAAGTGTAGGATTTTAGAAAGGTTCATAGATGTTAACTGACTCCCTCTTTTAACAGCTGAAGAAACAGAAGCCTATAGAGGGTAAGGTACTAAGTGGCAGGGCTGGGATTTGAACCGTGATCCCAACTCCAAAGCCAGCACTTTCCACAATACCAAACTGTTTAGTGTGCTACTACTAACTTTTAAAATGGAAACAGTGATCATGATTCAGCTCTCCTTCACCAAGAATAGATCATGCCAAAAAAGAGACGTTTATTTCCCAACAGAAAAATGGTCAAAGGAACAGTTTTCAGAAAAACTTCAAGCTATCAACAACCTATCAAAGATGCTAAAGAAAGATATCAAAGACACTCCAAATCACTAATAAGGGAGATGCAAATTAAAACAGCTCGATGAGGGGGCAGCTAGGTGGTGCAGTGGATGGAGTACTGAGCCGGAAATCAGGAAGACCCAAGTTCAAATCTGGCTTCAAACACTGTGTGAGCTTGGGTAAGCCACTTAACCCTGCTTGTTTCGGTTTCCTCATCTGTTAAGTGAGCTGGAAAAGGAAATGGCAAATCACTCCAGTGTCTTTGCCAAGAAAACCCCAAATGGGGTCAGGAAGAGTCAGATACGAGTCAGATTAGACTGAACAACAAAAATTAAAACAACTCTGAAGGTCTACCTTCTCCTCAGCAAATTGGCAAAAATGACAGTGGATATCAGAGGGATTATGAGGACAGGCATACTAACATACTGTCGGTGAATCAGTTCAACTGTTCTGGAAAAGTTTGGAATTGGAAAGAGAAAATGGAGTGAAGCGCTTAGACATGCTCCGACCTAGCAATCCTAGAATTAGGTATATGCTGGAAGGGCCCTCAGGGGCTATCTAGGCCAACCCCCTCCTTTTGCAGATGAGGAAACTGAGGCAAGGGAGGTGATGTTCCTGGCTGAGTTTCCAGAGGTACCAAACATTGGAGATGGGGTTGGATCAGGGTCCTCAAACTTCAAAAACACTTCCAGTGTTGTCTCCACTGGACCCCATGGCCTTCTCAGGCTAGAGTAAGGCAGGCACCTCACTTTGCCCTGCCCGGGCAAGGCCACCTCTGGAGTATTATGATGTTCATGACTAGGCACCCCTCTTTTAGGGATAACACCAGTAAGCTGGGATGTGCAGAGTAGGGAAAAGCCCAGAGTTCTTGCTGGGTAAGGAAGTGATTGGGCCTCTAGGGAAGGTATGCTGTTGTGTGGAAAAAAATAAGATTTAGTCTACTTGGCCCCAAAGCAGGCAGAACCAGGAGCAACAGGCACAAAGTGCTTTTAAAGAGGCTTCATGTTTGAGAAAGGCTTGCTAAGTGGTAGAGGAGCAGTGAAATGGGCCACCCCATCTCCCCCGAGGCAGTGGATTCCTCCACATTGGGCCTCTGTGGGAAGATCCCTTTTCAGGCAGGGGTTGGCTTAGAGACCAAGCTTGGAGACTAGGAAGTGAGTGCTCATTCTGACCCTAAGAAGATCGTGGCTTGTCTGAAGATGAGGGTGCCCAGACCATCTTCAGCCTCTGGCCTGATCCAGGGCTGTCCCCACCACAGCTCTAAGAATGGGGAAAGTCAGTCAAGAGCAAAGTTCAGAAGGTATGGGTATCCTCAGACCAACAGTTTCCTCCCCAAGAACTTGTCAAGTTGGACTCAGCTCCCTTTACCAGTCTTCATTCTCTGCCCTGGAAGGAACACAAATCACGTAGAAGGAGACTGTCCTAGGACAGGACTCAGTTCAGCAAAATTTAGGACCATTCTCAAGGCAAGATGGTCCTTTAGGAACTTGACAAAAGGAATCAAACAGAGCTTTAAACATTTTTAATACAACTTTTCCCACAATTATTATTTTCTTTATTCTGTGAAAAGACAGCAAGTGCTGTTCTAAATCAGAGCCATGTAGAGTCATGAGCTAATGCAGTTCAGACACATGGTCAATCATAATCACATTTAGATTCCAGGAACACTTTTCCCTCTCCTCAGAATATCCTTTCCAAGGGATGAGCACACGTGAAGGCTCTACTCCCCAGGATGTGTTGGGCAGCTTTTTTAGTGTACTCATCTAGGTTTTCAAAAGAATCTGGGGAAAAAAAAAGCAAAAAAAGAAACAGATGACAGATGTGAATGTTACCATTACAGCATTTGAGAAAAAACATGAAAAGGTGATCAATTTCTGTACTAGGGTGGAGAAAAGTGGTCTGTCTGATCAGCTGATTTCTGGGCATCTGACTGTTGTAGGCCCAGGTAATTCCCAAGGCACCTTCTCCTCAGGAGAGCAGGAATGAGAGCCTGATAGGGCCCACACTCAAGCAGGAGCAGAAAGGCTGGCTCATGGGAAGTCTAAAGTGAGGTGCAAAACAAATGCCCCAGGAAGGGGAGGAGCCTTAGTGATGCCTGAACAAGGCAGAGGAATCCAATCTGCTCTCTCTTGAATGTCCCACCGCCCCCAGACTGGGGCTGTGAGGACACCCTTCTGGCTGCTGTTTTCCTATTTAGCATAGGAAAGAACGTTGGCAATCCCCATGACTTTTCTAAACAAACATCTGCAGCATTCAGAGCAAATAAAAATCATGAAGCACCTTGGGAGCGTATTCACCACGAGCAGCTCCTAAATGCAGAAAAGATAACTCCTGCTCCCTTTTCTAGGAACTTCTCTCCCAAAGAGGCTCCAGGAGGATGATCCAGCAAGAACCAGAGTCTGATGTATGGTCAGTACTATTCCATAAGGGTCACCTTTTGGGACAGTCTGGAGAGAAAGCCTCAGTAAAGTAGCTGCACGGTGGGGAAGTTCCAGGCAGGAACTGTTGTCCTTCTGTCCTACACTTCTCTACCCAACAATGCATGTGCTGTAGGTCTCACTAAAGGTGTCTTGTTTGATTGTCTTAAGCTTGTAGGAAACATCCAGGTAATTTCCATTACAGGGGGACAGAGCACTATTCATGAAGGTCTTTTTGTTGTTGCTGTTGCCATGATTCTATTATGAAAGATAATGATTATTTTGAGAATAATATGATGCCTTGATTACTAGGGCATGTGAAAAAGCTGACTGCTAAAGGAATGAAAATATTTTTCTAATAATTTATCCTATTGTAACAGGCACTAAAGGGAGAGGAAGAGCCACTTAGGCTAAATGATGAGTGCAAACGAGTATAAACAAGACCTTCATTTGAAAACGTGCTTGTTGTTATTCCTTACTCTTACACAGATAAATATTCTGAATGAGCCCATCCCTATAATCGCCAGCCTACGTCCAAAGTCCTGCTTTCTGACTGGGTCTCACAGCCCACGTCCATCACTTACGTTTTTCTAACTGAGACATGTTGTAAAGATTCTCAAAATACGCCTCTGTGCAGAAAATATTTGTCAGCAGAACCTAGCAGAAAAGAATATACACATTAGCAGATTTAAAATGTTCCTCTTTTAAACAAATACATTCAGCAGTCTCGACCTTGGGGTGAACTGGGCCAGGAAGAAACAGAGCAGGAATTGAGTAAAGGACAAGCCCCACGGTCTCTTAGTGATGTGCTGAGTGCATGTGCATGGGAAGATGGGGAGCAGCCGGGGCACGGCAGGTGGGCTCTGTCTGCTCTGCAGTTCCTGCGGCAGGGATGGGGCTGGATTCAGGAACGGCGAACACAGCCTGGCTCTGAGCAAACAGGGAGAGTGAGCTCTCGAGCCTTTTTCCAAGGTGTTACATCATTTGTAGCCTCCACCCCTCCCCATGATTACAGAACAGAACTGAGTTGTAATTGATGGACTGTTAAGTTCCCCAACAGCTATAACATCACATTTGTAATGAAAGGAAAGGCCTCATTTGGTTGAACCTTCATTTCACATGTGAAGCTGAGGTGCCAAGAAGGAGTGTTATGTCCAAGGTCACAGAGTGAACTGTTGCCAACAGTTCTACCTACATTGCACCATTCCTTTTACTTCCCCGGGGAAAAATGTTATGGAATCACTGAATATTAAAAAAAAACCAAACACAACTCTTTCATTTTTTTCCCGCAGGTAAGGTCAAAACTGACTAGAAGAACTAAGCCCTTTAATAACTGATCATGTTGCTTACTAGCAATGTGCACTCATCAAACCTATTTCCCAAAGAAATACTTCTGTCTCCAAAACAAACTGTATTTAAAAAACAACATAAAGAAAGCAAATGAATAAGTGGGTTCACCATATACGTACTGAATTTAGGAGAGAAACATTGCCCGCAGTCCCGGCCCTGCTCACATACTCACATCAAGGTCATGGTTGCGCAGCCCGATGCGGATGGAACGACTAGCTCTGGAGAGGACGGCACTCATGGCGTACAGGTTAATCACGATGTCCGCTATTCGCTTCATGGCCAACTGCTCTTCCACAATAGTCTAAGAAAAGGAAGTCACTTTAACACAGAAGAGGTCACTGGAAATTCACAACCACCTTCAGATCATGCTGATGGTCTTTGTCTCTAAATGGGAACTGGAAGAATAAAAACTCTTCTATGTAGGAAGGAAGCAAACCTAGGTTTTAGCAAAAGCTACAACGCTAAGAAAGGAGAGAGAGAATAAAGAGCAGTTTAGTTCCATGTGAAAACCCTAAATGTAAGATATTCAGCACAATTCCTCCTTAAGTCCCTGAGCACATCCTGTATTCTGCTTCTTCAAGCTCCTCAGACTCAGCCCTGGCTGGAAAGAGAACTTTACCAGTGGCGGGAGGAGGCCCTTGTTTGATCCCCTACATGATTCATGATTCCCTCATGGGGAATAAAGTAAGAATCCCATACAGGGTTGGCCCTGTACTTGCCTACAACAACTGTAAACTGCCGGCTTTAGGAGGGAATTTTGGCTTCAGGGGGGAATTTTTCTACAAAAGGACCAAGAAAGAGCCTCCTTTCCCTGGGTTAGCCTTGACACACTGAGATTATTAAACCTTCCCAATTTAGCTTTTTATAACCAAGGGACTTAACAAGCCATATGAGTTAGCTACAAAGATGGAGGATTCTCCCTAATTCCTGAGAGACAAGGAACAGATCTGATGGCTCCAAACATGCGAGGTGTTTCTGAATGTTTCTGAAATCCTCATGGTGATAATGAAAGCTCTTTTCAACAAACAAAGTCTTTCTGCTTAAATCTAGGATAGACGTGAGGATGAGTACGGCCCAGTCCTTGTCCTGAGAGACTTAGAATTTAGTAGGTAGATTAATTACACATAGAAATGGTTAGAATGCCACATGTGCTCAGTGAATAGGTTGCGCTGAAGGATAATCCCAGAGAGAGAAGGTGAAGGAAGGCTTTGGGTTAGAGGTAAAACCAAGGCTGGGCCCTGAAGGACGGGTGGGATTTCACCAGAGACTGGCAAAGGGAGGACGTCTGAGGGATTCTCTTCCCTTTTATCAGTTGTTGGTGACCTTGGCCCCCTCCCAGAACATGACATGCTGTGCAGAAAGCACCTGCTAAAACCTAACATGTTCTGTGAGTGGAAGCTGTTGTAATGAGGGCATTTACAAAAGGGCAGTGGCTGCTCTGTAACCTCCCAGAATGGTGGGCACAGGCTCAAAAGGACAGAGCTTTTCTGCAGGGTCTAAGCTGACCTGCACTTACGTCTTAGCCCTGGCCTCTTCACTGGACAGATACATCACTGACCAAGAGAGGGCTAGTTACCTTGCCAAACCGCCTTAGCAGTGCCTCCACCGTTTTCCCAAATTGATACACATTTTCTTCTAGTCGGTTTGCACTCTCCTATAAGAAACAGAACATACAGCTATAGAGTCCGTAACTTTGAAAAGGGAACTGAATTTAACAGTACTTAATCAACATCACTTTGGGTGTAAGTCAGTGCAGCATCACAGTCCACCAGATCTCCTGGGCTCCCACTTGGGTAGCACATGTGAGCTGGAGGCATGGCTCTCAAGGCTAGCCCTACTAAGGCCATCACTTGAGGGAGTGAAGAGACACTCCAAAGGTGGGCCCTGTCTGCAGAGTAGGCACTGTGAGTGGTTGGGGCAGCAAACAAATCAAGCTTCAGACAACTTATCCACTAAATATAATCTATTTTATTTTTTGCATTTTTCTATGGCCTCAAGAAGAAAGATCGGTTTTCTTAACCCATTTTCTCTTCACTTTGTTCTTTTTTCCCTGTAATGTAGATTAGCTTCATAAAAGCTGATAAAATAAAAATTTCAAGCTCCCTCAATTGGGGTTTCTCAGGAAGAATCATTTCTGAAAGGAAAAGGGCGTATACAAATCAAACTTAAAAAAAGTCTTGGTTTTGTGCCTAATTTTATTGATTTCTCTAGGAGGATCTTTTCAAAGGATTCTTCGATAATGCAGATATGTGAATTGGCATCCCCCAGTAATGTAGGGGCAGATGAGCATGTGAGCTGAAGTAACTGTGCTAAATGAATTTAATTTGAGGGAGGAACTAATGGGAAATTCGGAAAGAAGAAATGATTAGGAAAATAATGAACTTAGATTACTCAGGGGGAGGAAAAGGTAAGTGGATTGGGATCTCCCATATAAAAAGGCATCAAAGAGATGGATTTAGAGCTAGCAGAGGCCTTGACAATGTCTTGTTCAGGGGTTTCTTTAAATGGAGCAAATGAATCTGTCTTGTGGTAAAGATGGGAAGAGAACCCCAGGCTACCTCCCTCCACCTAACCTAACCGCCACAGCTGGTGGCCTAGGACAAAGCATTACACACACACCCTCTCAATGGACTATCACAAGTCTCTTGGAGCTCCACCCATTGGGGACCAATAAATAGAAGCCATCCTCACCGCCACGCTGGGATGCACCAATCCATTTTTTCCCGTCAGACCAAAATTGACCTTCCTGATCAGGCTTTCTCGAAGTTTGGTTGACGCATATTCCATTGCAACATTCAAGTTCCCCTTCTGCATTTCTCTGAAATGGGATTCACAAATCTACTCAATAAGCCAGGTACCAATGTGCCAGTCATGGCCAGTCATGGCCAAGAGTTCTGACAAAGGACTATGATGAGTTATTTATAAAAAGAGCATTTCAGCAGAAAGGCTGTTTGTTCAGAGTATACCCACAGATTATCTGCAATCCAGATCTTTTGTTAACAGAAAGTATCATCCAAGCCCAAGACATTATTTTGTGCTAAGAATGATAGTTTTTGGAAGGTATAATTCCAAAGCATTGTGCAGGTACTAACTCCTTTCACAATGTTATTGAGGACAAAGGGTGGATGTTATGATCTTCATTTTACTGATAAAGAGACTGATGCTCAGAAAGCCTGAGAAAACCTCAGAAAGCTTAAGGTAACACTGGAAGAAAATGTTTATTATTTTGGAAGCACAGTGGAAGTGCTGCTAAGGCAGTTCAGTCAGTGATGCACCTGTCCAGTGAACGGACCAGCGCTAAGAGGTAACTGCAAGACAAGACAGCTCATACCCTGCAGGAAGTGAAGAAGCTGGGCCTTCAGCTCAGGAATCCTAACTCCAAAAGCTGCTTGAATAATCTGACCTTAGAAGCTCACCTGCCCTGCTAGGAAGGCAATTATCTGTTCACATCTTATTGAGAGCAATGTGGTATGCGGAAACGACACTGGACCCACAGTAAGGAGGCTCTGGACCACATCTGGCTGTAGATGCCTATTAGCTGTGTGACCCGAGGGCACGTCAACCTCTCTGAGCCTGTCTGCTCATCAGTGAAATGGGGATGAACACTGTCCCACTAGCCTCATGAAGTCATGGTGAGGATGAAATAACAATCCATGGGAAGCCTTTGGTGAATCTTAAGGCAAAATGTAAGTGTCATTCTCAGCACCAGTATTATTTAGCTGCTCGCCTCCCCAGAAGCTGGCAGCTCAGGACAGCTGTGATGACAGTCTGAGGGACCTTTTCTCACCCCAAAGAATTACTCCCAAGGGGGCATTTCACTGCCAGGAAATCAAGTATGCAAGTCTGGGTCTAGCTCACAGTTAAATTCCAATTAACCTCGCTCAGAAGTAGTTCCTTCAGAAAGTATGCCAAACCAATGAAAACTGAGTAATTCCTATTTAGCTCCCAGCAGCTATTTCGGAAACCCAGCAAGTCAGCATGCACACTCCCCCTCCCCCGCCCATCCCCTCAGACTCCTCCTCATCCCTTAGCTTTGCTGTTCTATGAGAGACATACTGTTTCACAGACTCTGAAAACCAAATTCCCTTATAGGCTGTAGGTGCCTGGGAGAAAGGAAGGGAGGAAACCCAACAGGAGGGCGCAGCAGTCTCAGAGGCAAGGAAGAAAGTAAAGGCTGGATTCAAGAACAGAAGGTAGAGGCAGGGTAGAAAGCCATTCCCTTCCCCCCCCTCCAATTTCTTATCTCTGACTCTTGGCAAATCTAAGATAGCCACAAAGGTGGCCTCACTCTGACATCTACGCTGGAAGGGAAATGAGACACCAGAGAGAACGATGTGAGGTTCCTCGGTCTAAATCTCTCCCAATTCAAGAGCAGCTGGTAGAGAGACAGGCCCTCCTTTTTCCTGTAGCACTGCTTTGGACTAGTTCTTTGAAGTGTTTCAGACTTTTTAAAGTATTAAAAATCTCTTTTCATGTTAAAAAACAAACAGTCACCACCTACATGAATCAGTAGCAGAAATGTTTTGCTTATTTTGTCCAGGAAAAAGGTTGCTTAGAGAAAAAAAAGTATAGCTCGGGTTCTGAAATGATAATACTGATGAGGGTGATGATAATGATAGAAATTACACTCAAATGCTAGTTCTGAAGAGGGCTTTGTGATCCTTCATATTTTTTAAAAAGTAGGAAAGCGCAACCCGTGGTAAGGAGAAGCCAAAGCGGAGAAAAGTTTCTCTGGGCAGCTTTAGACCTGCTTGCTCAGAACCCAAAGCTTTGGGTCCATGGTGTGATCCCCAGCCCTCCTACAGCTCCAGACTTTTGGTCAGGGGAGGGAAGAGGGGAGAAGAGACATCTGAGGTCTCTTCCTTCTATTTCCTGGCTAAAGCCAGAGCTGGGGAACGAAGCTATAGGAGTTCAGTGACTAAAAGCATTTGGCCCTTTGGAGGTTCCCATACCAGAAGCACACATACCTGATTTTCTTTGTTAAAACTTGGCCTGCGTGTTGCAATCCTGTCATGGCAATATACATGCGGAGGATCTCATTTGTTCCCTAAAAAGACAAAACACAGAGTTATGAAATTCTAATGAAAGGCTTTCAGATGCATCTCCCCAAACTGGTAAGAAGAGCTCCCAGCTGGGCAAGTCACTTAACCGCAATTGCCCTACCTTCCTCAGTCCAAAAAGTAAAAAAAAAGAAAAAAACGAGCTCCCAGGGTGTTAAAGCTGCCCTATCAATTTTTTTTAAATTTTATTATAGTTTGCATCATTCATTTCCACAAGATTTTGAGTTACATATTTTCTCCCCGTCTTTCCCCCACCC
>CM053583.1:371674505-371710484 GCA_028627135.1 Pseudochirops cupreus | reverse complement strand
GCTGACTTTAGTGGGAAGTATCTTTGTGTGAGTTTTGGAGTTCTAGGATTGGTTTAGAGTCCTATTTTATGGGTATTTTGGGGTGGCTATGTGAGAGCTGCGATATGTTGCTGCTGCTACGCCGCCATCTTGGCTCTGCCCCTGCCCTATCAATTGATATTAATAAATTTACTTCAGTGTTGAAATCTGATGATGAGGCCAATGAGGGGCCAACTGATCTTGCTATTGAAGAAAACCTGAAGAAAAGGATAACATAAAACAGGAGCAGTTTCCTTTGTCCAGCGCATGGATAACCACAGTCCTGGCTCTGCAGCCGTCTTGTGGGTCCTGGGAGCAAAGCTGAGAAAACCTGATGGAGGCTTTGCCTGGGATGGGAGCTTTGATTCCCTTCTCTAATACTTTAAGAGATCCCTTACATTCATGGAGCTGAGAGGCTTACCCTTGACCTCTCAATCTGATGACTGTTTCCTAACCAAAGGGCCTCACAACTGCTGCTACTTCTACCATCAACTCAAGTATTCGACCAGTTGTGGGGATCAGTCAGGAACATCTGGATTCCCATCCTTCATTAACAAAGGAGCCCAAGTAAGCTCCTCCAGGATGGGGGTGGGGGGTTAGTTCTGCTAGAATTACAGGAATGCCATCTTGCCTCAAATCTATCATTTACAGAGGACTAGAGGCAAAGAGGCCTGTGACTGCAACTCAGTGGACTGAATTCACAATGGAAAGTTTATGGGTGGGGGAGAAGTGAAGCTTTGACCTTTGGTGTTTTTGATGGTTTAAAAGCAATGAAGCAGAGGATGTGATCGATAATAATCTAAGAAGTAACCACAACTTAACAAAAAGCCTGAAGGCTACAACTCACAAAAGGTTCAAACTTAGTCCCTGTGGAAATTCTGGGTCTGTGGTCAGACAAAGCTTCATGGTAAATATAGAATAAGTCTTACAGGCCCTGGACGTTCCTCAAGGATTAATACTATCCTTGCTTTCAGACAAAAGGAAAAAATGGGTGGTGGACTTGTCCCTGTGCTCCCTACTCTAATCCATATGCTCCTAACACAAATTTTTGAGATTTTTTTTTTTAACCAGTGAATTATATTAAGGAAATGCCTAGATGCTCAGCCTCGCAAGAAATAGAAAAATATAAGACATCACTTATGTTCTGAGTGAACCTGTATGAGAAGATGGGCACACAAGAATAAAATGCTTCATAACCTCTAAAGTAATATTTAAGTGTCTATAAATGCTAATGCCATGTTGTGTGTGTGTGTGTGTGTGTGTGTGTGTGTGTGTGTGTGTGTGTGTGTGTGTGTAGGGCGGTGGTGTTAGTCTCTACAATGCTGCCAAGGGGAAGTGAGGGAAGATTTTCTTAGGTGAACAGATAGTGACTGGAAAAGATAGCTGAGTCTCCCTAGCTGTAAAAGTTAAGACAGAATGCAAACTTTAGCAGTCTTCTTAATGTCCTTAGCAGTGCTGCTATCATTGCAATAACATAAGGCTCTTTGCAGCAAACAGGCTGAGCTTAGGTGCTGAGCATACTTTTATATCCCATGCAGCTGTAATTACATTGCTCTTCCAAGGAAAGCCCTGAGCCTCTCCTAAGAAAGGGGATAAAATGAACTCCCAGACCGATCCAGCAAAATGAACATCAGCCTGAATCGAATAACTGAAGGGCAGGCCTGGAGCAGGATAAAAGACCTGGGGAATATAAAAAACTGAAAGGATCACAAAGCTTTTAGTAAGTGACATGGAGATCCAGAGACTTCTCAAGTCCTTCTTGTGATTGAGGCAGAACATTTGTTGGTCCCTGATTTGAAACTGTCCAGGTCTAGCCTCAAAACAAGACCATACACTGGACAGATCCCCAGTCTGACAGAGCGAGGCTTTTCTACTCCTCTTCCTGGACCATTCTTGTCCATACAGCCTCTAGTCTAGAGAGCCTTCCTCTCTGACTGTTACAACAATGGTCATCAGGCAGTACCTGCAGGAGTGATTCCAGTGTACACTGACAAAACACTTTGTGGTCACAGAGTGCTTTATATACATTCATTCTCTCCACTGTTCCTCACAACTACAAGGCAAAGTGCGAGGAGCCTCAGAGGGAGGAGCTGACTTGCTTAAGGTCACAAAAGTCACAGATGGCAGAACTGGAGTCCACCCCTCCCTTCTTCCCCTTCATAAGTCTCAGGTGGGTGTCACTTATGTTTCTAGTTTACATATCCTAGAAAATGTCATCATAAGATAAGAACATAATCTGATACCAAAACATCATTTTCCAGTTTGGAAGAGACTTAGTAAAAGACCTAGTCATATAGTATCTACGACATACCCAAGAAATCCCTACAGTGATGTGTTCAAGCCCACTCAGGTCTTCTTACGCCTCACTCCCCACCATTTCCTCTTTGATCCCAGGATACTGGCTTCCTTGCTGATCCATACACAAGACACTTCATCTCTTGGCTCTGGGGATTTGCTCTGGCCATCCCCCATTTTTGGAACATTCTCGTCTCTGCCTGCTGGTCTCCCCGGCTTTTCTTAAGTCCCAACTAAAATCTCGTCTTCTATGGAAAACCTTCCCCAATCCTTCCTAATTCCAGTGCCTTCCCTCTGTTAATTATTTCCTATTTATCCTGTACATAGGTTGCATTGTATATCTTTGTTTGCAAGTTTTGTTGCCCATTAGATTGTAAGCAGGAACTCTCTCTTGCCTCTTCTGTATCCCCAGTGCTTAGCAGGGGGTCTGAGCTAATGTTTATTACTATTAATGTCTATTGTTATTTATAGAGCTTAATGTTTACTGATTGCTCAGCACTACCTCTTACCTCCAGCAAGGTTTCCTTGACTCACACTGACTTTTTCTTTCCTGAACTCTTGTAGTAATTATAGTGTGAATCATATGACTCAGCATGACATTACCTTCTGCTCTCCCATGTCTTGTGCACATGTGATCCCAAATAGACTAGGAATTCAAGGGCAGGGACTTGTGTCATACTTTTTCTCCTCTCTCCTCACATCTCCTCCACCCTCTAGAACAGGGCAAGTTACCCAGATGAGGTTCAATAAAAGCAGGACAAAGACCCAAGACCTGGCAACTCTCTGACCTTGTGTTAGCACAACTCCCCAGGAGAAGCTAATGACAGCATCTTTATTTAGGGAGCCTCTCAGGACTGTTTTACCACACCAAGCACCCTGCCTGTTGGTAAAGGAAAGAGTTAGCTGGGCAGTTGCAAACAGAAGGGCTATGGTGAGCTGAGGAAATCAGCAGGCATTCACTAAGTGCCTATTACAGACCAGGCTCTGGGAATACAAAGACAAATGAAACAGTCACTGTTCTCAAAAGGAACTAGAGAAATGGCATGTATATAAGCATGTGAAACATGGTGAAAGTGTGTTCCCGGCACATGGCTGAACGGACAGAACAACTGTCAGGACAAGCAATAGGCAGGCCACACTGGCTGGACTTCAAGGGCAGGAAGGTTGGAAAGGGCATTAAAAACCCAACAGATGGGTTCATATTTGCTCCTGGGAGCAACAAGGAGCTACTGAAGTTTTCTGAGTAGAGGAACAATGTGACCAGACTTGGATTTTAGGAAAATCACTTGGAGAGATGCATGGGAAGATAGACTGGAGAAGGTAAGACCATTAGGAGATTAGAGCAATAGTCCAGATGAGAGACAATGATTGGAGCCTGAATTAGGGAGTGAGCAGGGAGAAAGGGAAAGATGTGAAACAGAGGTGATTGGGCAAAGGAATGGGGGAGAGGTGGGGTGAGGAAGGGGAAAGAGTTGAGGAAACCACAGAGGTGACTGGAAGGAAGGGGGGCCCTTGACAGAAATAGCAAAGTTCAGAATGGGAGGGCAGGCTTTGACTCTGAAATGCTTATGAGACACCTAGTTTGGAATATTCCATAGTCATTAAGGAGAAGCCAGGGCTAGATATACGGTTCTGAAAGTTACCTTTATAGCCTAGGAGTGATAAGTTAAATCTGTGTAGCTGAGGAAGTTACCAAGTGAGTGTAAAGAGGAAAAAAAGAAAGTTACATAGGACTGGGCCCTGGAGCACACCCACAGCAAGGAGCCATGCCATGGATAAGGAAGCATCTCACTGTGAGCTCCTACAGGGCAGGGACTGCTTATGTGGTCTTTCTTTGTGCTTAGCACAATGCCTGGCATATAGCAGGCACTTAATAAATGCTTGTTGGTTTGACTTGATCCAAGGGAATTCAGTAGGAACAGTCAGAAAGGTAAGAGAACCAAGAGAGTAGTATCACGAAAATCCAGAAAGGAGAGAAAATGATCAGCAGTGTGGAACATTGCCGAGACTCTGAGAAAGATGAGGACTGAGAAAAGGCCTCCAGATTTGGCATTTAAGAGGTCACTGGTAACTTCTGGAAAGAGCAGTACTAACCAGTGAAGAAGTAGAGGTGACCAGTGCAAATAGCTTCTTCTAGGTATTTGTCTAGGAAAGGGAGGAGAGACAGAGGATACACTGAGTGGATGGTGAGGGCTAGTAATGGACCATGGACACTTAGGCATATTTGAAGGCAGAGCAGCAGGGAAAGAACCAGGAGAGAGAGACTGAAGATCAGACCAGTGGGGGGAGTATAGGGTGAACAATTTGCTGGAGAACATGTTGGAGAGGAGGGGATAAAGGGTATGTATAAAAAGGTTAGTCTCAGCAAGAAGGGTCACCTTTTCGTCAGAGACTTGAGCAATGGACAGAATGAGAACTGAGGTCAAGGTGTTCTGAGATGTGGAGAAGATGGAACTCAGAGTAAATGGTCTCTATTTTCTCTGTAAAGTAGGAGCATGGTACTCAGCTGAGAAAGAGAAGGGAGAGGCTGCTGGGGCACAACTGAGAAAAAAGAGTTTGAAATCGCTCTTGTATGGACTGAGCTAGAGAACCAAAGAGGGAGAAATAAATTAAAACAGTCCTGAGAGGCTCCCTAAATAAAGATGCTATCTTGCTGTGTGGTGAGGGTCCTGTTGAGATAAGAGAATCGAAATGTGAAGGAGACTCAGGCTTGGCTATGTAATTTCTTCCAACTTAGTTCAGAACACAAGTTAGATTGGAGGAAGAAGATGTTGGGAATAATCCTGGTCTGAGGTTTGGTAATGAGTGAACATCCTAAAGGGCAGGAGGAAAAGGGAGTTGAGAGTTGAAGATCCCTAAGAAGTCACAGGTGTGTTTCCATTTGGCCAGTAATTTCTAAACTTTTTACTCACACATCCTAAGCATTAAAAAAACTTTGAGCATGCACTCCCAATATGTGTTTATTTATTTACCTTCTGCCTCTATGATCCTGAGAAAATCACTTAAACTTCAGTGTTCTAAGCAACTCTCTAAGACTATAGGTTGCAGAGAAGGTGTTGACCAGCACTGGTGGAGGGAATTTCCTAATCTGGGAATTCCCTATACCAATGAAATCTGAGGTCTAATCCTCATCATTAGCCACATACTACTAATAGTTATGGACATTATAAAATTTTTAAAAAGTAATTTTAAAAGATGAGATAAAGATGAAGTAATTTTTGATCTAGCATCAGTGGGGCTCCACTGGAATTTACAGGATGAGGATGTGATATGATCAGATCTACAAAATCCCTTTGGCAGCTGGGTGTAGGATGGACTGGAAAAGGGAAATACTTGAAGTAAGCAGACCAATTAGGCGGCCATGGCAATAGTCCAGACAAAAGGTGAAAAGTTTCCAAACTAACTTGATGGCTGTGAAGAAGTGTTGTTGTTCAGTAGTTATCAGTTGTGTATGACTCTTTGTGACCCCATTTGGGGTTTTCCTGGCAAAGATACTGCATTGATTGGCCACTTCCTTCTCTAGCTCATTTTACAGATGAGGAAACTGAGGAAAATAAGGTTCAGTGACCTGTCTAGGGTCACCCAACTAGTAAGTGTCTGAGGGCAGATTTAGACACAGGAAGACCAGTTTTCCTGACTCCAGGCCTGCTGCCCCATGCTCTATGGCACCAAAAGAGGGAGACAAATTTAAGTGATGTCGTGGAGGCATAAAAGACAAGATTTGGCAATTAATGGATATGAGGGACAAGCGAGAGTTAAGAGTCAAAGATGACACGAAGGTTGTGAGACAGTAACAGGAAAGTTGGGAGGAAGGAAGGAGATCGTGATTGGCTGGAAAGAGAATATAATCATATCACTGCTACAGATTATACCTCACCCACACCCCATCATCTCATAAATGGATCCCCTCTGTGGGGGAGGTAGAGCTCCTACTATCTGGTTACCACTCCCACAGCACAGACCCTGCCCTCCAAGGAGGGAAGGCTATGTTAGAGACAAGCCCAGTGAGTGATTATGGGGTGTGTGTGTGTGTGTGTGTGTGTGTGTGTGAGAGAGAGAGAGAGAGAGAGAGAGAGAGAGAGAAAGAGAGAGAGATGGAACCCATCTTCCCATCCTCTGATTGATTTCATATCCTCTGGAGTCAGGCCAAGCTTCAGGCCAGGTTCTAAACAACCTTCCTTTATTATACATTCAGACTCTAGGCCTCAAGCTCTTTCTAATGTCACTCCTGGAACCTGACTCAAAACTAAGCTTTCTTTGGTTTCCACAAAACCTAGAGAATCATGTTACTCTGTAGAAGACCAGGAATCTTCATGCTCTCAAGATAATATGAAGTGATCTCCCACTTTTCAGACACACTGATATCTCTATTCCACTTACTCAGGTGGCCTATGTTTCATTTCCTTTTGCCTTTATTCTCCCACTTGGATGCCTAGGAAGACCAAAGATATGAAGGAAACAGCGCACGCACACAGAGACACACACACACAGACACAGAGACGCACACAGAGACACAAAGACACACCCAGTCAGGACACAGCATGTGTGTGAGCTGAGATTTCATCCCAGATCCACTTTAAGATGCAGTCTCAAAGGAAACACTCCATTCCAAAGTATGGACAGACCACTTGTGAAAAATGTGTTTTTATATTCCAGTATCCTTTAGACATACCCCATGAGGAGGAGAGGTAAGGTGACAACAGCTTATCTATGAGGGGGACAGAAAGAATACAGGCATCCAGAGACACAGATATTCTATATTTACTGACCTACATAACTCAGGCCCACTGAGCACAGTAAATGCTGTAGATATGTGAGTAAAGAGGACGAATGGCTGATTCCACTTCATTAGAAGATATTACGGAGAGAAGAAAGCACTCTATTTATTAGGAGCTTATGGTCTTGAGAATATATGACTATAATGCTGCAAACACGGCTTCCTTTTCTGAGCTGCTTAAATGGGATTAAAACCCCATGGTGGCCTTCCATCTTCAGAGTACCGTGACGCATGTCTGCTAACTTACAAACTTCCCAAATTGTGAAAAGCAAATGGATTCCCTTCTCTCCTACACATGATGCACAAAATAAGGATTAAGCAATGCGGTCCCACTTCTCTAGTATCACGGTTCATTTTAAAAAGAAAATTTTTACCCAGAGAAACAATAAGAAGGTGAATTCTTAATGGGATGTCAAGAAGTAACTGAAAGAAAAGAAATCCAGTACTAAATCTCTTGTGTAATTACTGGCATCCTTGGATCTACATCTACAGTTCACTCCTAAAAAACCACATGTAGAGTAAAATTGTGAGTGCAGATGCCTTTTCTTCTGGAGAGTTATTTTATAAAAAATAAATGTTTCTGTGGAAAGGAATCTATCAATAGACTTGGTTCAAAGGTGGCCAGTGACAAAAGGATTAAGACTGGGCCTAATCATATAGTGACTAGATGCTGTGGCATTATAGCAGGTTATGCATGGTGGGGTATGGCCCTGATGGGCTTACACTGCTTCTGAAAGCCCACCCTAAACTCCATACCTTCCCTAGCCTGGGAGGTCCATTTAGCCAGGCTCTGGCCACCATTTTTTTTTTGAGGTAATCAGGGTTAAGTGAGTGTTTGAGGTCACATTTGAACTCAAGTCCTCTTGATTCCAGGGCTGGTGCTTTATCTACTGTGCCTAGCTGCCCCTCCTGGCCACCATTCTTGCAACCATCTTTAATAGGGGATAATTCCAAGATGAAATACTATGAGGCTCCTCCCAAATACCTAGCTTTGAGAATGCAGATAACTTTATTTGAACAAACTGGTCTAATTCAACAAAATGTTATTTAAAAAAACCAACTGCTATTGTTAAGGCAACATGTTAGACATTGGGAATGTAAGAGTGACACATAACTTGTCTTCAAACAGCTTATATTCTATTAAGAGTTGGGGAGACATGACACCTAAAAAGAAATGTAGAATAATTTAAGGTTGGAAATGAAAAGAGTTGGCTTAAGAAAATCTGCAGGGACAGAGACCATTTTCATTTGGGGAGAATAGCTATGACAGCTATAACAGCTGCCATTCAGCCATCACTTGATTCGCACTGCATTATCTCTCCTGACCCTCACAACCATCTTGTGAAGTCATGACAGGTGTTACTGCCCAGCTTTTACAGATGAGAAGACTGAGGCTCAGAGAAAGTGACTTGCCCATGGTGAGAGAGCAGAATTCTCTCTAGGGGCAAGAGTTTGTGCCCCAGGAGGCAGCATCACACTGAGTCAATCAGAGAAGAATGAAAGGACTGTCATGTGGCACCGAAGTGTCAACTGAGGCAAGAGAACAAGAATGTGTACTCAATGCTCTGCACAATTCTGTGACAACCTCCCTAGAGTAGGAAGAGAGAAGGAAGAAAGCAGGGGTGACCAAGGGTTAAGGATCAGCAAGGTGGGAGGTAGGGGATTTAAGGAGGAGAAGAGTGGCATGCTGAATTGGCTAACTACAAGGTCAAGACTATGAAGGGAGGAAAGAGAGATGGAACGGGGGATGCAGAGGGAGGTTAGGGAACGAATAATAACAACTAATATTTATACTGAAGGTCAGCAAAGTACTTTATACCAGTTACCTCAACTTGATCCACAACAATCCTATGAGTATATGCCATTATCCTCATCTTATAGACAAGGAAACTGAACCTGGAAGGGTTTAGGTGACTCTCCCAGGTTCTCATGGCTGGTAGGCGTCCGAGGCAAAATCTGAACTCAGACCTTCCTGATTCTGAGGCTGAATCTCTATCCACTGGGCCAAGAGAAGGTGAAGATCAGAGGATGCAGTGAAATGAGTTAAAGGACTGCCATGAAGGTAGACTGAAAAGGGAGGCTGTGGGAGAAGTAGAAGGGCAGGAGATTGTGATGAGAAAGGGGAATTTGGAGATTTCAAAACAATGTTTGTGGAAAAGACTTCCTGAGATTCAAAATGTGACTAAAATCTTGTGGGTAACAATTGAGGCTAATGACCTGCTCATACTCATCATGAACTTCTTCACAGATTATGGTACTCCATTTCCACATTCATGATTCCCACCCCCCATCATTAGCACTCTTCCTCCTCTCTGCATATCTACTGTATTTATTATTTTGTGCAGAGGCTGAGTTCCCCAGGTAGAATGTAAACTCCCTGAGGGCAGGGTCCGTTGTTTTTGTCTGCATGTCTCATTTATATGGCAGGTGCCTAATATACATTTTCAGAGCTGAACTGAACAATGTTGGATAAATCAGGAAGGAGGGAGGGGACAATAAAGAGGAAGAAGAGGAGCCAAATTTGCTGACCCACCAAGTAGCATATACTTACCTTCAGAAACTTAAAAACTACAAAATAGGCAGGTGGTATACCTGCGCTGGTTCTTTTAAAATGTCCATCCTAACAATAAAACAAGAAAGATGGAGAGCCCCCATTCTGGGTCCAGAACTGGCTAACCTCACTGGTATTGTATCCCCCAATCCCCAGTCTTCTCTGGGTTAAACACCCCCAGCTTCTTGATCACACAACTGTCTGGAGTCTCCTCCTCATGTTCCAGCTTGTTCCTTGGTGACTCTCCCTCCCTCCATCTTTCTCACTTTCTAGCACGGAGACTTCTTTTTCAAAGTGGTGAAATCTTAAATTTGATAAGGTACAGGTGCTGTACCATACTCCATGAGTAAATACCCAAGATGGGAAAAGGCAGTATCTACCCTCTGCTTTAAGTAAAGGGAGACAGTGGAATAGAACGTAGGTCTTGCAGTCAAAAAGCTCTGGATCCTAATCCTGACATTGGGCAGGTCATCCAACCTCCATCTCCTCATTGGCAATTGAGGAGCGACACTTCTATTATAGAGAGGTTGTAAGGCTCAAGAAGATGGCTAAACACAAAGTATTCTGTAACTTTAAAGTACTACATAACCATAAGCTATTACTTTTTAAAATCAAGCTGTGTGCTGGCTTTTGTTCACAAAGGCCTTCTGATAAGACATGAACTTTGCATTGTGCTTCTAAGGGTGGGCCTGGATTTATTCTGAGCCATCTAAACTCTCCATCTCCCATTCTGACAAATGGCATTATTTTGCCGGTATAGAGAGACATCTAGCCACATAAGTGTCCTCCATGACCAGGTGACAAAATCTATGCCTTTAACCTGTTCTCCAAGCATCTGAACCACCTGGCCTGGACCCTTCAAAACTCAAAGCCAATTTACCAGAAGAACCATACTGTATACCATTCAGGAGGCTCAAATTATAAACACAAGGTAAGTCCTCTCTGACATTCCACTAGCTAGCAAAGGGAATACGGATTTCCAGAACACATATTCCACTCCAATCAGAAGAAAACAGTGATGGTGACAAGTATAAAACTCAAGACATACCTCAAAAATCATCAGAATTCTGGCGTCCCGGAGATAGCGCTCATAGGGATAATCTTTCATGTATCCCAGGCCTCCAACAATCTGTAGGGCTTCACTCACACAAATCCAGGCTGCTTCAGAGCTGAACACCTACAACAAATGACAAAGTTGTTATCGTGGCCTTGCTGCATATATGTGTCACTAGGTACTAACAGCAGGGTCTAGATGAAGCACAGGATGCTGTTAGACGAAAAATGTAAATTTTACCTCTCTCATGGAATACTCCCTATGAGAGCCCTCCCTTTACATTCTATGAGCTTGGAATTCCCCCATTCTCTGCATCATTTAATCATATAATCATTTAATCTACCATGGTTCAATGTTATCTCATGTGTATTAGTCTCGTGACTCTAACCAGCCTGTAATTTTCTTGAAAGCAACAACCAGGTTCAGTATCCTGAGAACACTGAACATTTCATAGGCATTCCATAAATGACGGAAGCATTAAAAAACAAGGGTAGGAAAGCTGTGACCAATAGAGTGGGCTTGGGATGGCCTGTGGGTGGGATGAAAAATAAATGCTATTAAAAACTTATCTACAACAAGTAAACCATGTAATTATGGGCAATCCCTGCACCTCTTGGGCAACACCTAGGACCTGTAATGTCTCCTCACACTGTGGGAGTTGGCATCTTTCTTTCAGCCTCTCAAAAACCATAGCTGTCCCACTTTCCCCAGTCACCTTCACCATGGCTGCCTCCAAAGAGCAATCAGGAAAACCTGGGCTGTCCATCATCCCAGCAGTGAGGTAGGCCATACTCTCCATCACATATGTTTTCTTGGCCAATAGTGCAAACTTTTCCTGAAGTTAATAAGAACAAACACAAAGACCAGTTTACATCAGGTTCCTGAACTGTTCATCTGTAATAATGACAGTTCAGTAGGGCAAGCAGTTGCATCCCAAAAGAGATTAGATGCTTAAATAAGGATATTTACATGAAATAAAATAACTATTTCTATTTTCTAAATCACCACAAGCAGTCACCATTACAATGGAGAAAAATTCTCTACTTTTCAAGCACACACTGGCCCCGACTGAAGATGCCTTTGAAATGAGCAAGGAGAGCTTTCAGTTTCTTAATTACCTCAATTAATCCAAATTCACTTAGAGGTCTGTTGAATTGTTTCCTTGTACAGGCATATTCTGCTGTCATTCCTTAAGAAAAGAAAGCAGTCAATCAAGAAGGATGATTTCCTAAAGTCATGTTCATGAGCTTTCAAATGTATTAGCAGGAATGACAGGGGATAATCCATCTCTATCTTCTCAGAAAGGGGAAAATTGCTCAGTTACAGTATGGGCCAAGGAGTAAGATTAAAACAAGCCTCTAACATATACATCTTGAAAAATTTTAAGAAAAGAAAAACATTGTCTTTTGTGTTTAGCCTCAGCAGGGCCAAACTGCTGTCCCCGGCATTCTGCAAACATCAGCAGGCACACACACTAGCCCTCACGAGAGCTCTGCTACTTCAGCAATCACTTGTGGCTCAGTCAATCTTAGTTTTGTCAAGAAAACCTCAACTGGGGTCACAAAGAGTCCGACACAACTGAAATAACTGATAACAACAAAATTGATGAGGTGGGGTAAGGGGGGGGCCTGCACACACTTCCCTCCTCTACACACATTCTCTCTGTCTCCCCAAGGAAACAGACAGTGGCCACAATGAAAGATTTGCTACTTTGAAGAACAAGGATGCTTTTCAAGCTCAATCACACTAGAGAAAAAGAAAAGATAAAACCAAATCTGACATATTCTTCTTTTTCCAGGTTATTTCTTTCAACAGTCACCTCCAAATGGCTGAGTCCTCTTTCTTCTGGGACCAAGGACTTAGCGTGCCAGTGGGACAAATGTTCACAAGTTCTTTATTGAATGACTGCCTGACTTACCAATCAACTTCTTGAGCATCCCAGCAACTAAACTTCCCATGTTAAGTCGTCCATTGTTCAGGATATTCATTGCTAGCTGTGAGAGGAAGGAAAAGCTGTATTTATTCATCATCAAGAGCTCATCAAATTTCAGAGAAGGACGTGCTGGTAACGGTGTGTGCCATGAGGATGAGATGGCTTCTGACAGAAGCAGCAAGCAACCTAATGTGGGACAAGATCCACAATGCAAAGGCTGGATTGGTTCTGCATCTCGGGCACCAGCTTTGGTTCTGCAACTTGTTTTATGAATCCAGTCCTATCATAAATATGTTGAAGACTGTGAAATGAGAAACCAAACAATCTAGGGAAGAGCACCAACATGTACTAAGAGGGTGGTGGCCCACAGAATTCAGATGCTGAATTAAGATCATGGCAAATAGCCACTAGATTCTTCTCCAGGTCTGTAGGACTCATAAGAATCCTCTGCCTGGCACCTAGCTTTTACTGAGGAAGAAGGTGATTTTTGTCAATAATTTAACATTCATTTATCACTGAAACCATGTGTACATAACATGGCCCAATCCTGCTTTTCAATGACACCACTCATTCACTTTTGCAAATATTTACCAAAGACCTACAATGTGCTAAGTGCTACAGTATATACAAAGATGAATAAAGCAGTCTGCCCAAGGAGATTATAGTCCAATAGAAAAGATAAAAACATGTACACAAACAACAGCACCAAATGCTATGATGAGACATGATTTAGAGGAAGAAGAGACTGCTGTATCAGTCCAGATCCAGGCTCCTTCTGAATAATGGCTGAATCCCTGAAGAGTGACCTTTCCTTTGAAAGGAAAAAACCAATATAATGAAAAATAATTATATAAATTTACTGTATTAAAACTTCTATAAAATATGTGTTTACATTCCTTTCAATGAAAATTAATGTCACTGTGTCATTTTCACTGTCCTCTTTTTCCCAACATTTTTTTCTCTATTTTTTCCTTTTCTTTTTGTTTTTTTATATTTTTGCATGAGGGACAAAAGTGCAATGTGAACATGTTAGTCTTCCAAGAGAACAGCCTTGTTCCCCCCGCCACCCCATGTGAACAGGCACACACTGGTTCAGCATCTCAGCCTAAGTTATGTTTGGGGTTCCTGGGTGGTTCCTGTTGGCTGTACCTAAGGGCACACCTTGAATTCTGAGAAGCCATGTGGCAGTAAAGCATTTGGAGGTCTGGCAGACACTGTATTCTGATTACTGCCTGGTCTTCAGGTGAGCTGCTGAGGCATGAAGTTAGTAAGTGTCCAGGTATATTCCAGACCCCTTGTGCTATAAGCCCCAGGAGCCACCTCCTGCTGCTCTGTGCTGACATACTTTCCTGGTTACACATCCTTAGAGGGTGGGCTGAAGGTGTGATTTGTTTTGGAAGGGAAGGTGTGCCCAGTGGGCCTGAGCAAATAGCCTGCCATCTGCACAAGTCACCAGCCTTGAATGAGATTTATCAAGGTCTACATCTCCCGCCCTCAAAAAAAAAACCACAAACAAACCAGAGAATCTGGGGTTTAGAAGTAGATACCTGTTAGACTGTTTGTCCAACTGTTGGGACTTAGGGTGGAGATGGAGGTGCCATGTGTGGGGTTTCTAGAAACTTGAGTTACCCAGCCTTGCAAGGAGAACAGCAGGGTATCCTTGGTCAGGCTCTGGTCAGGGAGAAGGGAGAGAGCCTCCCATGGAGCAGTAAACAAGCTTCCCCCTTCATGAACAACTGCTGCATTCCAGGAACGGCCCTGTGGTCTAATGCCTAAAATCAGCTTGTCCAATCCCACCCAACCCTCTACCTCCAGCTCCATTTGCTTAACTGTCAAAATCTAATTCTGTGTCCAGAGATCCCTGGCTGGCTGTGAGCCCATGGCACAGATGCACCACAGCTCCCAAAGAGGATTTCTGATATACTGTGGTCCATCAGTGAAACCTGGCAGGTACAGTTGTGACCAGCATGAATTAGGATGGACTATTTCCCAATGTTTCTGTAAGGACATCTTCCCTACCAGCCATTACATTTGAAGGGTAACATTTTCTGAGGTCAAGGATGAGGGAATGAGGTTCTATTAACCACTCTTAGACAAACTAACAACTTCTTATCTTTTCTACCTGGAAGAGCATGATTTCTAACTGATAAAGCCAATGTGAACATGGACTTTTGCACTGTCCTTGATTGGTTAAGGTGTGACCACCCTGAGGACTGGTCACTGAGACACCATTCCACCAGGAATAGTCATCAGCTTTGAATTTGAGGACCCAAACATATTTTTAATGCTGAGGGTTCAATGTCCTCTAAATGCATGAATGCTGGCATACTCCTTTTAGAATAGCCCTGAGTCTTTTACTCCAGTGACAGAAAACCAACTGATCACTAAATCACTCATTATCTAGCCTTTGTCTTGGCACAGCTGCTCTTTCTGGGATTATTTTTTTTAGAAGTTTCAGAAAAAAAGTTTTTTCACCTCAGTACTTGGTACTTAACATTGTTATAAGGGACACTTTTTTTCTTTCCTTGTTCCACAGCCTACATGAGGATGGATTTCACTGCTTTCTTTTCCATGGTTGGTATACTAAAGAATACAGATTTTTCACTATCACTTTCCATTTTTAACATCATGGTTATGTTTGTTTCCCCAAAGACTAAGGAGATGTCAGTATTCTAACCATTTCTTTTGAAATTGCTTGGAAATTGCTGAGCTAAAGACATCCAACTAAGAAAGAGACTACTCTGCATACATCTTTAGCATCCCCCAAAGTTTGCTTTAAATGCATCTGGAAGCACTTCTCACTTAGTGGTGTGATGTCTACAACTTTGATTTGAATGTCAAAGGCAGCTGACTGGAATAGCATTTTTTGTCTTAGTTTTATAAAGAAAAGTACACACTAATAAACCTCATTATTCATCCTAGTTAGGCTCTTGAAATATTGTCCAATGATGTTCTGAATTTTTTCTTCTGTTTTCCAATTACACATACTCTTCTTTAACACTCTATCTCCTTCCTGCTTTCCTGTTTGCAATTCCAACACAGTTAATGACTGCTGTTTTGAAATTCAAGTCAAATGCTAGAAATTTTCTCCCCTGGTATCATCACCCATATTTTTACAATCTAAAAAGAAAATTTCAATTTCTAGTCCTCTCTCACAATGTCACTAATGCCACCTGTCAAGAAAGGCTGGTGAATCTTTTTATCAAGCTAATTTTACTCCACAAAAGCTCCACTTGGTCCCAGGAATCTCACCTTAAATCTTGGCTTTTCTCCCTAAAATAGTCATTATAGGTTGCACTCAGTCTTCACACAAACTAGGGTCAGTGAAAAAAGTGGCTGATGTTCCAACCAACATGATACTTCATGCTGGAAAGTCCCAGGAAGAATTCATGAAAGAAATATCTTTTGAGTTAGGCCTTGAAGGATGTGAAAGATTTGGACAAGAAGAGACTGGGGGGACAAGAGGCTCGAAGAGGGGGAGGAGATGTGGCAAACACAATGTTAATATAGAAGGATAGTGCAAACAGAGTATAGAAAACAAACTCATGAACAGCAAGTTTAGAATATGAGAAAGGAAATAGTAGAAAATAAGGCTAGGCCCATGTCACAGAGGGCTTTGAATGACCATGAAGTTGATCTATTATCCTGAAAGATCTAAAGCTCAGTTTGAGCAAAGAGATCAATAAAGTTGAGTAAAAATAGTTATAATATACATAACTTTTGTCTTCAAAAAGTAAAGTAAAAGGCAGTATGACAGTGATCTTAACTCTTCAGTAAAACTCGATGGCGAAAAGGTAATTAAGTCTTTTTCAAGCTTATAGAACACAGGAGTTTAAATTTGGAAGGGTCCTTAGCAATCATCTCATTTTACAGATGAGAGAACATGCACAAAAAGATTAAATTATTTACCAAGGTCACACTGGCAGAAAGAAAACTAGGTCTCTGGACTACAAGGTGAACATTCTTTCACAGAGACCATTAGATTCACCAGGAAAGGGTGGCAGACAAGTGGTGCCCATCAAAAGGCATTTATGAGAACAATCTACACAGCTCCAGATATGCATCTGACTTCATCATCAAACTTTAGAATCTGGAACAGGAAACGAGCCAGTTAGCTTTCCACAAAGAGCCTGCAGCAATCAGGGCATCAGCATGGAAACAAAGCTTGGGCAAAATAATTTTCCAGGACTGAATATGTCTGAGTTGTAGAAAACTGCAAACTTCTCAAGAACCTTTTGTATAATGAATTTAAATTGGAAAACCTTTTGTTGTTGTTCGGTCATTTTCAGTCATGTCCAACTCTCTGTCACCCCATTTGCGGTTTTCTTGTCACAGACACTGGAGTGGTTTGCCATTTCCTTCCCCAACTCATTTTACAAATGAGGAAACTGAGGCAAACAGGGTTAAATGACTTGCCCAGGATCACACAGCTACTAAGTGTCCGAGGTCAGACTAAAACTCAGGAAGATAAGCCTTCCTGACACCAGCCCCAGCACTGTGCCACTTACTCTTATGATCATAACAGCACTCAGAAATGGCATGGTGGGGGCAGAGCCAAGATGGTGGAGTAGAAACAGGACTTCCCCGTGGCTCCAGCTTCCACCTTCTTCAATACATGTAAAAAAAATGACTCTAAACAAATTTTAGAGCTGCAGAACCCAGAAAGTGACAGAGAGAAACAAATCTCCCTCTGAGGCATAATAATTTAAAAATTATTGGACTATCTGAAAGCCATGAATATAAAAAGAGCCTAGACAACATCTTTCCACAAATTCTCAAGGAAAATTGCCCTGATATTCTAGAACCAGAGGGCAAAATAGAAATGGAAAGAATTCACCAATTGCCTCTTGAAAAAGATCCCAAAAAAGAAAACTCCTAGGAATATTATAGCCAAATTTCAGAGTTCCCAGGTCAAGAAGAAAATACCGCAAGCAGTGAGGAAGAAACAATTTGAGTATTGTGGAAACACAATCAGGATAACACAAGACCTAGCAACTTCTACATTAAGGAATTGAGGGGCTCAGAATATGATATTCTGGAGGTCAAAGGAGCTGGGATTACAATCCAAGAATCACCTACCCAGCAAAACTGAGTACAATGCTTCAGAGGACAATATGGTCATTCAAGGAAATAGAGGATTTTCAAGCATTCTTGATGAAAAAAAACCGGAGCCAAACAGAAAATCTGACTTTCAAATACAAGAAGCAAGAGAAATATGAGAAGGTAAACAGGAAAAAGAAATCATAAGAAATTTATTAAAGTTGAACTATTTACATTCCAACATGGAAAAACAATAATTGTAACTCATACAACTTTTCTTAGTGTGAGGATAGTTGAAGGGAATATATATGTATCTATATGTTTACATATATATGTATGTATAGGAGGGTATATGTGTGTATAAATATATATGTGAGTATGTGCATATGTATGTACATGTATACATAAGCAGCGGGCACATGTATATATAAGCATGATGAATTGAATATGAAGGGATGATATCCAAAAAAATAAAAGTAAGAGGTAAGAGAGGAATGTAATTGGAAAAAGGAGAAAGGGAGAGATAGATTAGGGTACTTTATCTCATATAAAAGAGGCAAGAGAAGACTGTTACAAAGGAGGGGAAGAGCAGGAAGGTGAAAGGAAATGGGTCAACCTTACTCTCACTGAATTTGGCTTAAGGAGGGAATAACATACACACTCAATTGAGTATCTTACCCAGGAAAACAGGGAAAAGGGGATAAAAGGGAAGATGATAGAAGGGAGGGATTGGGGGAGAGGATAGTTAGAAGCAAATATTTTTGAAAAGGGATAGGGTCAAAGGAGAAAACAGAGTAAGTGGGGGGCAGGATAGGATGGAGGGAATTATAGTTAGTCTTTCACAATATAACTACTATAGACATGTTTTAAGTAACTACACATGTACAACCTATACTGAATTGCTTATCTTCCCAGTGGGGGTGGGTGAGGAGGGAAGAATGGAAAAAATCTGGAACTCAAAGTTTTAAAAACAAATGTTTAAAATAAAGTTGGGGGGAATGAGAGAGGACATAAGAAAGAACAGACTGGGGGAAGGGGTATTCAGTAGGCTATTTTGGGATGGGGGGTAGGGGAAAGATGGGGAGAAAAATTCGTAACTCAAAATTTTGTGGAAATGAATGTTGAAAACTAAAAATAAATAAATTGGGGAAAAAAAAAAGAAATGGCATGGCTCTTTGCATGCTCAAAGTGATGAGATGACTATAAACCAGAGTTGACAAAAGCAATCAATAGCTCTGGGCTCCAGAAATAGTAGCTACAGCTTCCAATCAGTAGTACCATCTTTTTTTTTCTTTTTGGAGGGGGGGAAGGCAGGGCAATTGGGGTTAAGTGACTTGCCCAATTGGGGTAACCTGACTAGTAAGTGTTAAGTGTCTTAGGCCAGATTTGAACTTAGGTCCTTCTGACTCCAGGGCTGGTGCTCTATTCACTGTGCCACCTAGCTGCCCCAGGAGTACCATCTTTAAGGGTATGAAAAAACTGACAAACACATACTATATAGCTATATAATTACATAATACATGTTATATATATATTTAATGCCTAATAAATATTATATATAATATGCAATAATTAACCTTGCTTTAAAAGATCTACAGATCTATCTAGTCCCCATACAGGGGCCAGTAGGTGCATGGCTAACAGGATGCCTGCTGAGAGACTGATTCCTTTTGCAACATGGCTTATCAATGTCCTGTAACTCTTGCTTATTCCTCATCTGTTTTAGTTTCTTCCAGCAACATGTAGAAAAATCACAAGTTTAGAATTGGAAGAGATTTCAGAGATGATCTAGTCTAACCTTTCGTTGGGCAAATGAGGCCATGGAGACTAAGGCAGCTCAAAGTGACTTGCCTGCTGTTACAAAGCCATTAAGAAGCAGAGACAGGATCCAAACCCAGGTTCTGATCTCACTGTAAAAGTGATAGTAATAGCAAGCATTTACATAACACCTATGTACCAGGCACTGAACTAAGCACTTTATGGATTATCCTCGTTTGATCTTCACAACAACCCCATGAGGTAACTGCTGTTATTATCGCCATTTTACAGATGAGGAAACTGAGGTGAACAAAAGTTAAGTGACTTGGCCAGGGTCACACAGCTATTATGTGTCTGGGACAGAATTTGAATTCGGATTTTCTCGATTCCAGGCTTGCAGTCTATAAACTGTGTCAACTAACTGCCTCAGAGTTCTTCCACTTTTGTTTGGAAACACGTAATCATGGAGACAACTAACACGTAATAGCAGAGAGAGGCTTGTCTCAATCTATGAATTTTCAGAAGTCCATAATACAACAAAAATATCAGAAGAAGCAGTCATTGATGACAGTGAGATTCAAAAACATGAGAGATTATTTCAATGGCAAAATTTCTATTTGTTAAGACTTAACAGGGTTGTTGTTTTTTCCTTCTTCCCTCGTTGGTTCTATTTCCAGAAAGGAAAACTTTCTAATAGCAGCATGGCAAACTAAATTAAAAAAAAAATAAAACAGCTTCCTCTGTTTCGCTAAGAAATTGATGGCTTCTACTGCTCAAGTTTTCCTTTTTTCCTGTTTCTCAAAAGCTGGCAGTAGCAGCACTGATGTTTGAATTTAGGACGGCCAACGGGCTTTCCATACATGATCTCATGTGACGGTTAGAATACTCCTCTGTACTGGCAGGTACTGGAGGTGTTTTTATTTAGATTTTATAGATGGACCTAAGGCCAGGAGGTTAAGTGACTTGTTAGCAGTCACAAAGTCAGTAAGTACTTGATGCAGAATTCAAGCATCTGAAAGTCAACTTAATTATTTTGTCAGATGTCTGAATTCACTTTTAATATAAAAGAGATCAAGTTATACACGACAGATCTTTCCAATTCTAAACTAAAAATGTGCCTTCTCCAAACAAAGCTCTTCCTGGAGGCTTCAACATGGTGTACCAGTGACTTGTAGAGATGGCAGGTGTGGGATCCAAATGGATAAACTAGATGAACTCTCCAGGAGGGCAACCAGCACCTGAAGGGTCTCAAGGTCTTGTGAAATGAGAATCAACTGAAGAAATGGATCCTATTTCATCTGAGATGGGAAAAAGAGGGAGTGGGACAAGACATAGCTGAGAAGGTCACATAGAGTAGGAAAATAAGCTTGTTCTGCCAGGCACTAGAGGCAAGAGTCAGAAGTAATGGGCAAAAGCTGCTCAGAAACAAATGTAGGCTCCTTATTTAAAAAAGACCAACACAACAAAACATAGCAATCAGAGCTATACAAGAACAGAAGAGGCTGCCTCCAACAAGGTCCCTCTCATTGAAGGTCTTTAGACATTTTCACAACCCCAAGTTGAAGACATTATAAAGGAGAGTGATTCCTGTTTGGACCCAGACTGGCTGAAGTCGCCTCTGAAGCTCTTTCTGGTTCTAAGATTCTGTGAAGGTGCAGTCTCTGGCAGGCTCTCCCAAGCCAGAAAGAGTCTGCTTGGGCATGACTGGCCCTCTGGAAAGACAAAGGTTGCTGCCTTGAGGTCACAAGGGCTTGTTTCCTGCCAGAAGGCCGGCCACCAAACATGATATGGCTTTCAGCCACAGTAACTCATGAATTTCTCCACTGAGGCACAGGAGGGCTGTGAGACAGAGCAGGGGAGGCACAAATGAGGGTATAACTGGGATCTTGGTTACTGAAACACACTAATAATGTCCTCCCTTAGTGGGCTTCCTAGCTTGGAGTCAAAGTAATCCAAAGCACAAATTTGACTGTGTCTCTCCCCTGCTCAAGGTCTTCAGCGCCTCCCTAATACTTCTAGGGTCAAACTCTTTAGCAGCTGAGGAAGGTCCTCCACAATTGGGCTCCAGCCTTATTTCATATGATCTGCATTCACAGTCTGTTCCTGCCAAGCAAACCTAAAAGCCACCCCCATCCTCACCCCCATCCCCAGAGTATAATCTCCTTGAGGGCAGAGGCTGGGTCACTTTTCAGTTGTGCCTAGTACCATGCCTTGCCTCACACAGAGGAAAAGGTGCACAGACATATATACATGTGGAAGGAAGTGAGATAGGAAGGATATGTTGACCTGCCTCCCACTTTCCATTCCTCCACCAATATGTCTTCAAAATTGAAAAAACAAGACAAAACTGTACATTTCTGCATATGACACGCTGGCATACAAATCTAGCTTTATGACTAAAGGAATACTGGCTAAGCTGACTTTCTAGCCAACAGTCCCTAGCTACTTCTTCACCCTCATTAAGTAGTTGTCCTTTGTGCTTATGGCTGGTGACAATAATATTATGAATATTATAATAGTTAGTATTTATGTAGCTTATTAAGATTTGCAAAGCTTTTTACATGTCACCTCATTTGACCATCACAACCACTGTGGGAGGCGGGTACTATTATTATCCCTGTTTTTTCAGATGAGGAAACAGAGGCTAAGGGAGGTAAGGTGACTTGCCCATAGCGAGAGAGCTACTAAGGGCCTGAAGCTGGATTTTAACTCTGTTCTTCCTGACTCCAAGTCCGGCCCCCTATTCCCTGTGCAATCTGACAGGTTCCAGATGGAGAATACTTGAGGATTTTGTTTTATTGGCTAGGAAAGGAGACAGCACCTTACTGGAAGCTTTCCACCTACTACTATAAGTTCCAATCTATTGGTTTCATTTGTACATATAGTATTAAGAGATTTAGCAAAAACAGTAGAAAAGGCATTATGTTCTGTTAGCCATGTAGTACCAAACCAAACTTAGAAATGTAGCTTTTCAAAAGAGACACTGTAAGAGACTCTTTCCTGGTTCATAAACTTTATACCCAACTCTTTTAAAATTGATTCTTGTGTTCAAATGTTTATAATTCTATGTTTAACCCTTTTCTCTGCTTATCTTCACAAATTCTCACTACTTGGCCTCCTTTTATGACACTTTGGCCATTTCTTTCCATAATCAAAACTATCACGTGCTGTATAACCTACATCAAATTCCTTACTGTCTCAGAGAGAAAATCTGGAATTCAATATTTTTTTAAAAAAATTAATGTTAAAATGGTCTTTATATGTAATTGGGAAAGAATAAAACATTATTTAAAAAAATAAAACTATTACGTGCTCTCTGGTTTCATTCACCTGCCACAGTCTTGATCAGAGGCTGAGAAATCAGTCCTGCCTGACACTCCCTCCCAAGTCCTCTGATCTTATCACATGCTTGAACATACCATTCCTTTACATCTCCTGCCCCTCTCTTCATTCTCCCCCTGAGCTTCCGTCCCCATGTCTCATCTGTGACAACAGCCAGGCTAATCTCCATTCAAACGTTCCTCCAAATCTGAGAGTAGGCTTTGTTGTTCCTTATTTCTCACCTTGAATCTCATTTTCTAATTCCTGGTTCCCCTTTTTCAAATGTAAATTAAGCCTCAGCTATAAGAATAATTCTGTGCTACTGAGATTTTTTTTTAATACATCGGCCAAAACAAAAACACCTCCCCCCCCAAATTGTTTAAAATTCTAGCTCTGCTTTCTTTTGCCCCTAGCAGATAAAAATCAAGTTTTAAACCTTTAATCTTTCTTTTTCCTGAGTGAGCCAAGTGATATGCTGAAGAAGAGCAGTCAGGTTATGGGTGGGGGAAAAAGAGCAAGGCTGGTGGGTATCAATCTGCCAGGGGAAGAGTGTGAGGAGAGACTCCCAGCCATCTATCATTTCACAGAATATAAGCTCACGGAGGCTGGCACCACCACCCAGGATCTTAAGTCTCTGGGGATCCCCCCCAAGTTTCTGCCATGGTTATACTATACCTATGATGCTTCGCAAATGGTTATAGAATGCTTAATGAATGAGAGCATAATGAATGGCTCACCTTAAATCCACCTCCGACTTCTCCAATGACATTTTCAACAGGCACTTTTGTATTTTCAAAATGAACTTCACAAGCTAAAAATTAAAAAAAAAAATTCAAAAGGTTTCATGCCCATGCCAGCATCTAATACATGACTCTTCATTCTGAAGAACTGCTACAAGTAAAAGAAAAATAAGTAAGTCCTTAACACACTAAATGGTATTTGAGCCCTACCTAAGTAATGTACCATGGCCAAAGAGAGATGGGGATTTCACTTCATTATGTAATAAAAGGCAAACTATTTGAACAGGAAACAGAATGAGAAACAGAACAGTCATTTCTCAAAGTGTGATGTGAAATGTTTAGTTTAGCTCACTGGGGAATGATGAGGAAAATGCCAGAGATTGTGATATGGGCTGATTCATTCCACTTCATTCTTGCCAACCCCTAACTTGTTGTTGTCTATTTCTCCTAGGCTGGAAGAGTCCTCTTCTGGCCCAATCCTACCACTGACTGCACGAGAGCCCTGACCTGCTCTGTCTCCACCTTGGGCTGGTTCACCCCTCCTTAGGCGGCCTGGCTATTGTCCCTCTCCGGCTTCTTGCACCAGGGTGAGGCTCACCATTGGTTCTGGCCTTGGTGTGAACAACTCATCAGCTTAGTCCACTGTATCTCAGATCTCTTGAGAGTTCTAGTCTGGGCCTCCGTAGGGGCTGGGATTATAGGTATTCCAAATGGCTAAACCCATAGTTTTTAAAGTGTACCCCAATGTTCTGAAGAGGGGATTAGGCATACAGTCTGAGTGGCTCCAAGTGGTAAAATAGGAGCCATGGGTGACAGGCAAATGTCAACTTGTTGCAGGAAATACTTCCTACCAATAAGAGCTGTCCAAAAGTGGATGACTGCCTTGGAAGGCAGAGGGTTTCCTTTCATTGGAAGTCTCTAAGTAGGCTAAGTAGTCTCTCTAAGGCGAGGAAAAACACTTGTCAAGTATATTACAGTAGGGACTTTTGGGGAGACTAAATGGCCACTGAAATCCCTTCCAAAAAATTTTTAATAATGGAAAAATGTGCTTATTCACATTCTGTAAGATAATTAAAAAGAGAAAGAAGATGGCAATGGGATCATTACTATGAAGAGATAAAACATGAAGCCAGAGGCAGCTTCATGTTGAACTAGCACAGCAAGCACTGAGCTAGCTAGGAGTCCAGAGACCAGTTTTGTTCCATCTGCCCCTCTGTAGCCATGTAAATCCAAATCACCTTGGCCTCCACTGCCTCCTCTGAAAGAGAAAGGCTTAGATGGGATAGTCTCTAAGGTTCCTCTCAGTGTTAGGATTCTACCCAAAGTCCTAAGTGGAGGTCTGGGAAAGGAAGGACAGACACCACAGAAAAGTGGGAAGGCACGTAAAAAATCCCATGAGCAAGGGCACTGAGGGGACAGAGAGCAAGAGGGCCAGTACTGAAGCCAGCCCTCTACGATGGACACTGTCATCTTCCCACTAGAGACACTGCAAGCAAATTCATTGGTTGGGATGTGGACTTTTAAGCATGCTACTGATGGGCTGGGTAACTGACACACAACCTGATGTCATTCAAGGCCTACAATAGGGAGGGGGAAGAACAAACTACTTACTGTTAGAGCCCCGGATGCCTAATTTGTTCTCAGGTTTACCGTTCGTGACGCCACCAAAATCTCTTTCAACGATGAATGCTGTGATTTTGTCCTTTTTTAAGCCATCTGAGTCAATGATCTCTGTCTTGGCAAACACTGTGAATATACTGGCCAAACCACCATTTGTGATCCAGACCTAGAAGGAAAAAGAGAAAAAGTGAATTTAGGAAAATCTAAGTAATCATTACTGACGAGCCTTTTTCATAAGGCTAGAGCCAATTTTAGTGCAGGAAAAAGCTCAAAGTAGCTAACGTCAGAAGACCTGGGTTCAAGCCCCCATTTCCAATGTGTCACTTTGGGCAAGTCATTTCCTTTACTCAGAGTCTTGGTTTTCTCTGTAAAATGGGGATAATGCCACATGACCAGCTTTCTTATCTCAAAGGGTTGTTATGTGGAAGCAAATGAAATAATTCAGGTAGAATATTTTAAAACAATGGAGAATTTAAGAAAAAAGTTCAGCTCTTATCACATACTTCCTTTTCTCCCCCAAAGCCATTCACCACATGGCAAATCCTCATAATCTCCTGCAGGCATTAGCTCCCAGACTCCCCCAAGGAAGCCCAAGTCTCATATAGTTAATTTCATGTGCTCTGCCATATTGGAAGATGTAGAGAGGATAAAACTCAGTGTTGATTTGTCTTCAATTCACCGTGTCACTAGAGACAAATGGAAGCAGGCTAAGCATTAGCCCTGAAGGGCAGCTGGGTGGGTCAGTGGCTAGAGCACTTGGCCCAGAGTCAGGAAGGTCTGACTTCACTTCCTGCCTCGGACACCTCCTAGTTGTGTGACCCAAGATAAATCATGTCACCTCTGTCTGCTTCAGTTTTCTCAAAACTATAAGATGGGGATAATAATAGCACCCACCTCCCAGGGTGATTGTGAAGACATGAAATTAAATACTATTTTTAAAGCACTCTGCAAACACTAGAGTGTCATAGAAATGCTCTTATCATGTCAGTTCCATGAAAATGGGGACTGGGCCTACCACCCCCATCATGGCCTCTCAGAGTAAAGGGGCTCCACAGGGCATCTAATTCCACCTTTTTCCTAAGCAGAAATATACTTTATCCTAAGAGTCCAGTTTACAACTGTGTACTAAGGTCTTTGGACCTTGGTAAATGCTTGTTTCCTGCCTTACACTGAATTGCTCCAGATTTCATTTTATCTCAGATAAAAGAGGCACTACATGTGGAAGCAGTCCAACTGGTTCTAAACCCCAAGTGCCAACATCTTCCGTTCTTACTGGGACCCAAGAAGCTGCATCCTTGTGTGAGCTGGCCCCCCCACCCCCAGCTTTGTTTTCCCATCTGGACCATGACAAGGCCATAACTCAAGCTCCCTGCAAAATCCTCTGATTCTGGCCTAAGCTTCCCTCAGTTTGGAGACAAGACCTTATTCCATCTTAGGGTGACAAGTGTCTCGTGATGTCGGGGATAAGTACCTTGGAGCCATTTAAGATGTAGTACTTTTTATCTTCGCTCAGAGTTGCTCTTGTTTGAATGGACGCAGCATCACTCCCACTACAGAGACATCAATGGTTGAGAGATATCAGCCATCTGAAAGCCTATGTTCATTAAGTCACAGGGGGTCTTTCAGGGTTATTTATAGATTCACATTGGTCACATGCATTATAGAGTGGTGATTTTATGCTTTGTTATAATAGTATTTGAAATTCCAATGTGTCATAGAGTTTTCTGGTTGCCACTTGCAGTGAAGATGGAAACAGGGCATGGAGGGAAGTGGAATGGAGAAGTTTGGAGACATAATCCTGGTTTGAGAAAGGAAAGCATGGCAGAGAAGAAGGTACACCTGAGTGGAAGCCAAGACCTGAGCTACTATAACCGTGTGACAATCTTTCTACACCTTTTCATTTTAAAAATGAAACCCCTGGATCAGATGATTCCTAAGGACTCTTCCAACTTTGTAATCTAGATGAAAGAGTGGGAAAAAAAGATGTGTTTCTAATGAGAATAACGTGAGGTGTAAGGACTTTTTTGGTATGTGATAGTAAAAAATTAAGCTATAATTCAACACATGGCCTATGTTGCTAGATATTAAGAAACCAGAAGGGTTGATATGTTATAAAATAACCCAAATGTGAAACCATGATTCATCAAAAAAATTCATTATTGAAAGTCCATTAAAAGGCAGTCAAAGGTCAGAGTTCCTAAAGATGGACAATATTAGGAAGGAGAAAGGTGACAAGATACAAGAGAATTGCAATGGTCTGTAAGGGTTGGAGGACTTTGTGCACAAAGAAAATTAACAATACACATCTTCTTCATGCAAGTGACACATATTATGGCTGTGTATGCAGCACAGCCCCTACTAGACTTTAAATCCTAAGACACTTTTCATTGCTCCCCAGACCTAGCTCAATGGTTTGTACATAGTAAGAACTTATGACACTTGTTGAATGAATGAAAATACTGCAGCTACACCTCCTAAGTACTCTTGGAGACCAGACAATAAAGCATCTTAAGCAAAGGGCTCATCTGGAAGTTTGGTTATCTGAAAGCTAACTGCAGCTAAAATGATACAAATGTGGAAGTCTGGGAAGCCTGGCAGTGGAACTATCCCACTGTGTTCACTAACCTTGGGATAGTACATTCCACCTTGGATGTCTCTGCACCCTGGTGTAGTAGACAGAGTACTAGTTTGGAATAGGGAAGATATGGGTTCCAATTCTGCTTTCGACACTTATTAGCTTATGCTACCCTAGTTAAGTCATTTAACTTCTCTGGGACTAAGTGACTTCATCTGCAAAATGAGGAGGACTTAACTCAATGTCCCTCCTAGCCCTAAATCTCCAATCCAGTGGTTAAGGTAACAGACATTAGCAATACATTTTGCTCAATGTGATATAACCAGTCTATGGCCTTTTTTATTTAATACATAGAGTCCAACAACACTGTGTGATGATCAACCATGATAGACTTAACTCTTCTCAGCAATGCAAAGTTCTAAGACAATTCCAAAAGAATCATAATAGGAAATGCTGTCCATATCCAGAGAAAGAATATGGAGTCTGAGTACAAATCGAAGCAAATTATTTTCTCTTTCTTTTGTTGTTTTTTGGTTTTTCTTTCTTGTGGTTTTTCCTTTTGTTCTGATTCTTCTTTCAGAACATGACTAATGTGTAAATGTTTAATATGACTGTACATATATAACCAATATCAGATTGCCTGTTGTCTTGGGGATGAGGGGAGGGAAGAGGGAGAAAAAAATTTGGAACTCAAAATCTTATAAAAGTGAATGCTGAAAATTATCTTTACATGGAATTGGAAAAAACAAAAAACTATTAAAAATTGGGAAAAAAAATACATGGGGGGTCTAAGAATCTTGGAAATACCGGTTGTCAACTACTTAAAAAATTTTTATACTTCTAAACTCACAAAATAACAAAACAAGTCACCTACCTTGTTGACTCTGTGAGACAGAAAGCTGCAATATATTCCCCAGTTGCCAATTTAGGCAAATATTTTGCTTTCTGCTCCTCAGTGCCAGCCAAAATGATGCCCTAAAATACACATACACAATGATACATTCAGTTAATATCAGACCAAAAAAAGGAAAAAAAGTTCAATTGTGTTCACAAAAGACCCTCTTCAGCAAACAGTTGTTTCAAAGAAGAAAAAATAATTATCAAAGAAAGTAGGCTTGCACTCAAAGTTTATAAATGTTAAATATTTCAAAAAGTTAAAAAGCAAATGAAATTTAATGAAAATACATGTATGTAAGATGCCTTGAAAGCATCTGTCTCAGGTGAAGACCTAGTCACTAGAGAGAGAAATGAAACGTATACAATAACCTTATAGAATATTCACAGTGCCTCATGTTCAAAAAACAATATGAAATAAACTAAAGAAAAGCTAAAAAGCACAGAGTAGGGGCAGCTTCATACATCACACACCTGGTTAGAATTAAGTCAATGACAGGCAGATAAAGTATAGAACAGATGTTACCATACAGAGCCTTGAACTAAAGTCAGAGAATTGACTGTTTTCAATTTGATCAGAGTGGATTGATTACATATTTCCTACTTCACAAACTGTTAAATATGATTATCTTAGCCTAAAAAAGAATTGAGCAAGTTTTGTTTTCTGGACCTGCCCTGTCCGACACCCTAGGGATCAATGCTCAGTCACGGACTGAGAGAATTAAAATGTCTCCTGAGCTCCTGCATGCACATATTTAGAAAGAACTGTCCCTTCACCTATTCATTTTTTTTTCAAAGAAGTGTTATTATGGTATCTTTTTCTACAAGGTGCAGATGCACATTCTTGGCAGGTAATGCATGAAAATCCAGTCTCTCCTACTCCACTACCTCTTTCACTTTGTGTTCATGTGAGCACAACAGTCCTCATACCGCTCTCTGATCCAACTGGATCTTACCTATTTGCCTCTTATCAAAAAATGATCCAACAAGGAGTATGTTTCTGTTAAAGAGTTCATGACTTCAAGAAGCTCTTGCAGCAACAATTTCCCTACTCCTAAAAAAGGTTCAGTCTTGGTATTTGTTATGAGAAAGCCTGAGTCATAGTAGAAGGAATTATAGCATTAAAATTTATGCCTAGAAAACACAGGGAGACATGTATTGGTCATATTAGAATCATATGGTTTCTTTAGAAAAGAAGGAACATGTTACTGCCTCCCATATGTTGTGTTTGTCCTTCATTTTTAAAAAGGACCATGGCATCAGAGAAATGATGACAGGACTTGGAGTTGACTTTGATTTGAGTGAGGGAGGGCTATGCAAGGTCACCCGTCCCACTTTTTCCTCCAGAGCCATCTGGGTCCAGTGGACTGAAATTAATCAGGATGACTGGAGACGACCCAGCATGCAATGGGAGACCCTGGCCCTTTCAGGCTAAGGCCTTTTCAGGTACTTGCTTAGAGTGAGGTAACACCCATTCAGTGAATAGGCCTCTTTACAAAGTGAGTCAAGGAATGGCCCCTTTAATCAGAAAAAAAAAAGTTGGGAGGGGGAGACTCTTAGGGTTGCTGTTCCAAAGAGAAAAAATTACCATAGACATTCACTCTAAGCCAGGAGGGCCCAAAAAACAGTCATTAAGGAGCCTAAGCAGGGACTTATTGTGGTCCAATCTATGAGCTTCAGAGTAAACTGGGTTTAAGGTTCTGTGAAAGAAAGAGAGAAAGAAAGAAAGAAAGAGAGAAAGAGAGAGAAAGGAAGGAAGGAGGAAAGGAAGGAAGTTAAGTGGGCAGCTTCTGGCTATCAAATTTTACCTTCCTTTGGAGAGAAGGAGAGGGAGAGAAAAACGGAAAGGATGAGGTGACTTACCCAACTAGCTGGGTTCCCATTCAGGCAGCTCAGTCTACTGCCTCCCATATAACATGTGAATAGTTGGGGCGGGGGGAAGGGGGAAGGAAGGCCGAAAGAATGCTTGGGAGCACACTGGAAAACAAAATGACAGCTGAGTGGTACCTTTAGTCCTATTGATTGATGTGCAGCCAAAGTGACTGCAATTGCTCCATCCTGAGAAAGGATTTCTCCTAAACGTGCATACATTATATGTGACAAACCAAGGCCACCTGTTAAAAACGAATACATTTTTATTAGTGCCAAAGCAAGTACCTCTACTTAAAAGCCTTCATAATGATGCAGAGGAAAGATCAAGAGTAAGCATCAGATGTGGACTTTTTCTTGTTTTCACATACAAGCTATATAACCTTAGACAAGACAATCTCTGTAAGCTTCAGTTTACTACTTTGTACGATGGAAATCACAATACTTTAACTATCTCATGAGACTGTGAGGATCAAGTGATGTCTGTGAAAACACTTTATAAGATACCAGATACATGAAAGTTGTTACTATTACAACTATATTATGAATAATAATTAGAATTGTAAAAATACACATCTCTCTAGACTCCATGCAAAACAAAATATAATAGGGAAATGTTTTTGTCACAGTGTACCTGCTACTCCAAACCTTACTACTAGTTTGGATGAAGAAACAGAGGCATTATCAAAAGGACCGTCTTTACTGGAGAAAAACGGACCAAGAACTGGAGCAACCAATCAACAGCCATCTAATAATTACTTACTATGTACCAAGCACTGTGCTAAGTTCTAAGGGTAAAAAGGAAGGCAAAAGCACAGAAACAGCTCCTGTTCTCATGAAGCTTACATCCTAATGGAAGAAACAGGTCTACACACACAGCCAGACTGGAAGGAAGGTGTAACTAACCTCAGAGCTCCAGAGACTGGGGGCTAGGGGGAGAAGTCAAGAGGTGAAGGTGAGGAGAGAGAGTCTTCCAGGTGTGGGGGAACAAGTGTAGAGGAGCATGAAGGTGGGAGATGAAACAGAGCCCGAAGGAACAAAAGCAGGGCAGTGCCACTGAACTGTGGAGGGAAATAAAGCCCAAGCAGACTGGCAAGGAGGGAAGGGGACAGGCTGGAAAGAGCTGTGAATGCCAAACAGAAGACAATTTTATTTGATTCTGGAAGTAATAGGGAGACATCAGAGTTTCTTGAGTAGAGTGGTGATGTGGTTAGATTTGTGCTTTAGAAAGGTCACTTTGTCAGCTACGTGGAGGATAAACTGGAGTGTGGAGAGATCTGAGAAGGAAACAATGAGAAGCCACTATAATAGTTCAGGAGAGTGGTGATGAGGGCCTGAATTAGCATGGCAGCTATGTGACTTTAGAAACCAGGTATCTAAGAGAAGTTGACAAAGGTGCAAATAACAGTATTTGGCAAATAGCAGGCTACAGGATAACTGAGAGTTGGAAGTCAAGAATGACACCAAGATCGCAAACCTAGGTGACTAAGAGAATGGGGTTATCCTTGAAAGCAACAGGGAAGTTCAGAAATGAGGGGGTGGAAGGAGGAGAAAGAAGATAATGAACTCTATTTTGGACATTTTGAGTTTGAAACGTCTACAGCACATTCCATTCAAAATATCCAAGACAATTGGAAATGTGGAAGTGGAGCTCTGGAGAGAGGTATGGAGAGGCTAGGTAGGTAGGTTAGGAAATTTTCTGCAGAGAGATAACTGAATCTGTGGGACAGTATAGAGAGAAAAGATAAGAGGATCATGGAAAGACTCTCAGAGGCCAATTAGGAGTTGTGACAAGGATGAAGATCCAACCAAGAAGGCAGAAAGAAGGGTCAGACAGGAGGGGAAACCAAGAGAAAGTAGCGTCACAAAAGCCCAGAGGCAAGAGGGTCCAAAGATGCAGAAATGGTCAATAAGGAGAAGAAATGGGAAAGGGTATTAGATATGGCAATTAAGAGATCACTGAAATACTTGGCACTTACTGTGTGACCCTGAACAAGTCATTTAACCCTGACTCCCTCAAAAAAAAGAGAGAGAAAGAGCTCACTGGTGCCTCTAGAGAGAGCAGTTTGATAAGATCAGAAGCAAAATTGTAGGTTTAAAAGACAGTGAAAGAAGACACAAAGGCAACAAACATAAATTACTTCTTCAAGAAACTGAACAGAGAAGGGGAGGAGAACTGGGATAACAGCTAGCGGGTGTCATGGGTGTATGGCTGGATGCAATGAGAGGTGTCTGAAGACGGAGGAGACTTGGGGTCTACACGCAGCAGGGAAAGAGCCAACAGACAGAGATTTTAGGTTAGAGCAGATCTGAATAGTGCTGCTGTTAGTACCCACTAGCCAAGACAGGTTGCAAGAAGGAACAGTCTGTACTGGTTACATGCTTTCCAACTTCAGTAGGTCAGAATTTCTATTTCCAAGTAGATGAACAGGCACAAGTTTTTAATGAGGAAACTCCACATGCACGCAAACAATGGATAGTTCAAGTTTGTTCTTGCAGGGTTAGAGCCTCCCTAGAAACTCATTTATGCTATTAGTTTAACACATTCTTTTACCTTATTAAGTTATTTAACAGTCTATTTCTAGATAGTTCCAAATTCAATTTCAGCCCAGTCAATTAGTGACATCTGAACGCATGAGATTTTTCCTCTATATGCCTTGCAGATGACTTTGGAGATTTCAAAATTCAATTTGAAAATCACTATAAATGACCAACAGGAAAAGAAGGGGAAGGGAATCTGGATGGGAAAAGCTAAGAGGTGGTCATTCTTTCCTGGTGCTACAAATGACTTAGGATATAATTCTGATACTTTATAATCTGTAAAATGGAGCTGCAAATCCTGCTAGTAAGGAATGATGCAGTCTTTATTTGCAATCTTCCCTGTAACCCTAAAGTCTAGATTACATACAAAATGCTTCTGTTCTTGCAAATAATCAAAAAACATGATGAAATTACTTTCAAAATGATAGAACTGTCATACACTATTATAAAGGAACTTTCTATACCCTGGAGTTTATTAATGTTCTCTGGAGACAAGGAGAAGATTCCAGGTTTCCTTATGCTCCAGGAAACAAATGCATAGTTATTGGTAAAATGTTAACTTTCAAGTTACAGAGAGAATCTAAAAACATATTTTTTCATGAGAAATACAGTTGCACAGTTATGGTTACTTACCATATTCTTCTGGAATCAACATGCCAAAGAGCCCCAGCTGCTTTAATTCATCTAAAGTTTCTTGAGGAATTACACCATCGTGATCAATTTTTTGAGAGTCCACTAACGAACAGAAAACATTACAAATATATAAAATTAAATATATTTAATTAATTTAAACTATTAAGTTTAATGATACCTATACATGAGCCTAAAAATGAAATTTATTCAGTGTAGTATTGGTTGGCCCAGCAAAAATTTCCAAGTTTATGGCCTCTAATACAATATTATACAATATAGCTTCTAAAACAATACTAATGGGATATGTCTTAAGTCAATGTCAGTTTGGTCAGAACTTTTTCTGAAGGTTTGAAGGAGAAAGAAAGGGGACTCTAGGAAATGGAAACATGAAAAATAGAGCAGCAAAAGTGAGTTATGTGTGGGAAACAAGAGGTCCATCAAGGGTAGCAAAAATGTCAGGTCAGAAAGACTTGAGGGTAGCAAGCTTCATGGAAACAGCCGGTGCAGTCTGCTTGTGCTAGGACAAGTAAGGGCAGCATGGTCTGGTTTCTGAGCAGGGTAGTAGGCATCAGAAGATGAATAGTCCGGCCAGATGGATATAAGAGAGGCAGACAAGAGGAGGAGGAGGTGGCAGTGTCGTGGAGCAGAATGTCAACCCCACCTCTGACACTCAACCTCTCTAAGCCCCAGCTTCCTCATCTGCTGAAAAAGAGGGGCTTGGACTAGATGGTCTCTAGGATGCCGTCTAGCTCCCAGTCAATGATCCTATGAATCAATGGTCCCAAACAAAAGTAATTATTCTCCAGACTTGAAAAGTGACCTAAGTAGGGGAGATAAGTAGCAAATCTAATTTGAAATCAGAACCATCTTCTAAGGAATAGGGTTAGCAGATACCTAATGCTTAAATATCCTCACCTGTCAAAACATACACAGCAAAATGAGAGACTAAAAGGTTTATAAACACTCACTGACATAAATATAATGAGGGGTGAAGAGTCGAGTACTTTTTTTCAAATTCCTGAAACTCAAGAGAAGGAAAAATATGATTATTCAAAGGACTAAATATGTAGTTTTTGGTGAGTAGTATGTTTTGAGAAAAGTTTTAAACCTGATCATCAAACTTAATCTCCAAGATAATAAAAAACTGAAAATAACAGCTTTTCACCTAGACTTTTTAGCTATAAGGGAACAAGGAAATACTTAATATCTCCCCAAATACGTATGCTGTGGGAAGACTTTGGAACATAAACATTTTGTGGATCAAAGGTCTGAGAAGTTAGTTTATTAGTTTCCCACTAATTCATCTAGATAATCATCTGTTTTATGTGGAACTTGAAATAGATATGACTTCGAAATCTGGCTATAAAATGTCATAAACAATTTTTTCATTGATATGTTGCTTTAGGAAAAATATGCAACATGGAAGAGTCAATTTAGGGAAGCAATGTTAGGGAGAGGCAGACATCAGTGTACAAGATAGTGCAGAAATTAATTACTGCTGTTACTTGCCATTCTAAGAATCACAGAATCTCAGAACTAAAGAGGCCTTTAGTGTTAATCGCATCCAACTCATTTATTTTAGACAGGAAGTAAGACCCAGAGGAGATGGCCCATCTTGCCCAAGAACACACACCCAGCTAGTAACAGAGCTGAAGCTGGAACTCAGGTCTCATGGGCTGTAGCCCAGAGTGCTTTCCTCTAAACCAGGGGTGGGGAACGCCGTAGGTTCCTGCTCTAAACTATGCTGCCTTTCCTACTTGTCTATGTCCCACCCTCCAATTCCATTCCTTATACACTCCTTGGGAAAATGGTAGGGAGACCATACATTGTTCATGTTTTATACTATCCTTTCCCTCATCTAGTACATAATAAAATTTGTTTTTGTAGGATTTTAAATTTTCTGACACATGTATATCTGCCCCTTGAATAGAAAAATTCTCTTACAATGCAATTCTTCTTTTTGGGTTATAATATAATGTTCCTCCCACACGCCCCAATTGGTGAGGGATTTGGAGGATGTGAATGATGTGGATTGATGGCAATCTGGTTAAGACTCTAAGCAGCTTTGCAGGTTGTTGTTTGGTTTGTGGGTTTTTTTTTTAAAACTTGGATGCTTTCGTTTAAAATATGAACCTCAGAAATTCTACACCAGTTGGGCTGTTTTTTTGATGCTTGTCATTCAGGTAGGAAGTGACATATCTGAAGCATATATTTTAAAAATCAACATTACCAATCTAGGTCTGATTCCATCTGCTAAACCTGGTGTAATAGTAATCTGTTTAGCAGGATACTTAGCACTCAGTACTAAGTGCTAAGTGTGGAAGGGGCAAACCCTGTCCCACTGTTGAGAAGGCATGAAC